>CAWVOZ010000098.1:0-324511 GCA_963931855.1 Philhelius festivus | reverse complement strand
ATTTGTATTGTATTTGTATTGTATTTGTATTGTATTTGTATTGTATTTGTATTGTATTTGTATTGTATTTGTATTGTATTTGTATTGTATTTGTATTGTATTTGTATTGTATTTGTATTGTATTTGTATTGTATTTGTATTGTATTTGTATTGTATTTGTATTGTATTTGTATTGTATTTGTATTGTATTTGTATTGTATTTGTATTGTATTTGTTTGTATTTGTATTGTATTTGTATTGTATTTGTATTGTATTTGTATTGTATTTGTATTGTATTTGTATTGTATTTGTATTGTATTTGTATTGTATTTGTATTGTATTTGTATTGTATTTGTATTGTATTTGTATTGTATTTGTATTGTATTTGTATTGTATTTGTATTGTATTTGTATTGTATTTGTATTGTATTTGTATTGTATTTGTATTGTATTTGTATTGTATTTGTATTGTATTTGTATTGTATTTGTATTGTATTTGTATTGTATTTGTATTGTATTTGTATTGTATTTGTATTGTATTTGTATTGTATTTGTATTGTATTTGTATTGTATTTGTATTGTATTTGTATTGTATTTGTATTGTATTTGTATTGTATTTGTATTGTATTTGTATTGTATTTGTATTGTATTTGTATTGTATTTGTATTGTATTTGTATTGTATTTGTATTGTATTTGTATTGTATTTGTATTGTATTTGTATTGTATTTGTATTGTATTTGTATTGTATTTGTATTGTATTTGTATTGTATTTGTATTGTATTTGTATTGTATTTGTATTGTATTTGTATTGTATTTGTATTGTATTTGTATTGTATTTGTATTGTATTTGTATTGTATTTGTATTGTATTTGTATTTGTATTTGTATTGTATTTGTATTGTATTTGTATTGTATTTGTATTGTATTTGTATTGTATTTGTATTGTATTTGTTATTGTATTTGTATTGTATTTGTATTGTATTTGTATTGTATTTGTATTGTATTTGTATTGTATTTGTATTGTATTTGTATTGTATTTGTATTGTATTTGTATTGTATTTGTATTGTATTTGTATTGTATTTGTATTGTATTTGTATTGTATTTGTATTGTATTTGTATTGTATTTGTATTGTATTTGTATTGTATTTGTATTGTATTTGTATTGTATTTGTATTGTATTTGTATTGTATTTGTATTGTATTTGTATTGTATTTGTATTGTATTTGTATTGTATTTGTATTGTATTTGTATTGTATTTGTATTGTATTTGTATTGTATTTGTATTGTATTTGTATTGTATTTGTATTGTATTTGTATTGTATTTGTATTGTATTTGTATTGTATTTGTATTGTATTTGTATTGTATTTGTATTGTATTTGTATTGTATTTGTATTGTATTTGTATTGTATTTGTATTGTATTTGTATTGTATTTGTATTGTATTTGTATTGTATTTGTATTGTATTTGTATTGTATTTGTAAATAGTTTTTTCTTATTATTCAAAATTATAAAACCAACTTTGGAACTTAGATAAACTTATGTGTGGGCGTGTCAGTGAATAAAAATATGTTGTTGTCTTTTCTTAAACTATTCTTTATAACATTTGAAAATATTTATTTATTGCACTAAAAAAGACTGCCTCCATACAAACAAGTACGTTTTACAAAAAAATTAAAAATAAATAGTAAAAGACGCCCAAAAAGTGGATGTGCCAAATTTGCATGGTCAACTTTCTTCAAAAAAAGCACCTTCTTTAACCTTTACTTGGAACAAAACCCGGATTTTTAGCAATTTTGACGACTTTTTTTTATTAGTAGGCGTTACACTGGGTAAAAATTAACTGTGGTGCTTCCTTTTTAAAATTACTTTCATTTCTGCATATTTGAAGCAAATCGGTTAAGTAGTTCCGTTCTTATGGACTTTTTTTTGCTCTCTCATACAAATGGCCCACTCTTCGGCTGTCGCCATTTCTACCCACCTACCTAAAGAAATTATCGCAATTTTTCATTCTTCTACCATAATTTTAAAATCGGCCCTAAAATATTTAAATATTTAAAATCTTTTCTTACCAACAGGTTCTTCCGTGTCAAGCTTTCGAATGTTCGTTCCTCAGTTCATAAACTTGAAAACGGTATTCCACAGGGATCGCCGCTTTCAGTGGTCTTATTTATTATCGCTTTCAATGAAGTAAGTAAAATAATCGATAGCTTCAAATATATAGAGCATACCCTATATGCAGATGACCTCATTATTTTTTCCAAAAATAAAGATCTAGAATTGTTGGCTGGAATTTTTTCACGTGTACTTGATGCTCTTTCAAGTTGGGGAGAAATGTCAGGATCTATTATTTCTCTGCAAAAACTGAGTGTTTGCATATATGCAAAAACACCATTGCAACAAAACCATCTCTTTAATTCATAACAGCACATCTATTAGAAATGTTAATTCCGCTAAAATGCTACGAGTTATTTTTGACTCAAAATTCTCTTTTAAAACTTATTGTGATTATGTTAAGAAATGTCTAACTGCCCAGGGTCAATCTTGTTAAATATTTAGCATGTAAAAACAGTTATTGTAATTTAAATTCTTTAAATAATGTTATAAAATCTGTAATATTATCAAAAATAGACTCTGGTTTACCTGTTTATGGAAAGTGCTCAAAGACCTGCCTTCAACTCATCAAAACACCCTATCATTCTGCCGCCAGAACATCTATGAGAGCTCTTCGATCTACTCCAATCAACAATATACTCACCGACGCAGGCCTTCCCCAGATAGATGAAAGAATATTATATCTTACCTCAAAAAATTATCCAAAAAGTCAACTCCCCGAATAAATCGCCCATTCATATTGATGCCAAGAAAATGTTAACAAGAAAAAGGAAATTAAAATACCATTCAACTCTCTACAAGTGCTTGATGTCCGCAAAAGATTTAAATATTCCCATCTCCATCCAGAGAGGCAAAACTAACAACCAACCACCCTGGAACCTTCCGAGCAACGCTATAAATTCCGACCTTTGTGCCTATCAAAAATCAAAAACTAATAACGATGTTTATAAGGCTCTTTTTTTTAACATCTGTGACACACATAAATCTCTGGGCTGGGAACTACTTTTTACCGATGCCTCCAAATCTGTCAATGGCACCTCGTTTGCTGTTGTAGATGAAAATGGATCCATCCGCCACAAAGGACTTCTTCCAGCGTTCTCCTCTATTTTTACGGCAGAAGCTTATGGAATATTAAAAGCCATCGAATGCGCTAACAATAAAAAAAACTGTTATATTCTCAGACAGTCTATCAACCATAACGGCCTTAAAAAATATTTCCAATACAGTCACCATAATTGAAATAATTCGGGACCTTTTAATAAAAAACAGAAACAGAGTGATTATTGTCTGGATCCCTGGACACATTGGAATTAAAGGAAACGAAGCTGCTGATGCCGCAGCTAAATTAGCAATAAACGAACCCCTTTTAATGTTCTATCAATATAGTCAAAAAGACATTAATAAACTTCTCCACGTTATTTGGGAAAACAAAAGAACAGTCACTTGGGAAAACTATACCCACAGCTATAAACAATTCAACCCAAACGGAGATAAAACCATTTACCCAAATAATATTTCAAGAAAAAAGCTGCAAACGTATGTACGACTCAGATTAGGACACACATACATTACTCATAAACATCTTTTCAACCATGATTTACCTGCAACATGCCATCTTTGTGACGACGGGGCTACACTAACTCTGGCCCACCTTCTTATTTGCAGAAAGGTCGATTCTACGAGCAAAAACATATCAAACCATAGCCTTATTCAGTTATTATCTAATGTTAACTTTGAAAATATAAACTATATAATATCATGCTATCATTAAATCTTGTTAGTTGTATTTGATCTCAACCAATTAATTGTACTTTTTTTTTTCTTTACTAGCCGAAAGCCCCGGCAGCTAGCGCTAGACTAAGTATATTAATAATGTAATTTATTTGCTTATTAATAAAGTTATAATAATAATAATAATAATAATAACATAATTTTGTAACGTTACCCAACAAGAGCCAGCACTTGTGACACATTTATAAATTTAATTACCTACTAATAATCATGTTGTTCAGGCTCAGAGACTTTTACCCTAAATCGCATCTATTTGTTTGAATACAAACTGACAAGAAAGTTTTTAGCAAAAGTTAATCAGACCAGCTAAGTTGTCGAAGTCCTTCAGTCTTCCAACACTAATTACTTATAGCCTCATAAATATTAGTGCCCAAGCGTAGGTAAAACTTCGACATGCATCACTGTCCTTTTAACAGAATATCTGTATATGTAAATATATACAAATGAACTTTATATAATTTTGAGTACATGACGAATAAAGATATGCATTATAATATTTTGAGGCCCATCAAATCGGATACAATAAATAATTATAATTAAATTCTATTATGTGAATCGCAAGCTAACATGTTTGATAGGAAATGCTTA
The DNA here is from genome assembly GCA_963931855.1 of Philhelius festivus. Lineage (NCBI taxonomy): Eukaryota > Metazoa > Arthropoda > Insecta > Diptera > Syrphidae > Philhelius > Philhelius festivus. Next base: position 320,040 of record CAWVOZ010000098.1, on the reverse strand, counting down.
GTTAACATTTGGAATTAGAATTAATTCCAAACGGAATTTTGCTGTTTAAGGAGGAATATATTGGATGCAATTATGACACGCACCGTACACATAACAATCATCGAGGTAGCTACGCTGTACGCATAGGTGACAGATAAAGTGCACTGGCACTTATGAGATACCCCCAGTCAGCATAATGAGGATGACACATTTCATAGCAATTAGGGTGATGATGACGACTATAATGGGGTGCAACTCAGCAGTGGTAGTGACAATTTTAATTTGGTGACAATGCAGAAACGTGAATGGGCCTAAGGGCTTTTCGGTTAATTTTAATGTAAAAGGATACAATATGGGCCTTGTACTCTGCTATTGACAGAAAGCAATAATATTATTAAATGATGAAAGGAGGCTCATTCCAGTTGGGACTTTAATGTGAAGATATCGACCTTAAACCGGATGGTTGTACCAAAAGATCAACAGCCGTTTCTTATCATAGTTTATACTTGCTTGGCAAGTTCTTTTCTTTTTGATTTTCTCAAAAACAGTACAACCGATTTTGGTGATTTTTGTATGCTAAGGCTCCCAAAAGTCGGGATAGTATTGTGTGTTCACGTTTTCAAACAAATGCTTTTTGAATTAAAAAAAAATCATTTTTTTTCAAAAATCAATTTCTCGAAAACAACATGCTTGATTTTCTTAAAACTTGACAATTAAAAGTCTTTTAAAACAATCTAGAAGAAAAAAAAAATTATTTTATCCAAAAATAACGGTCCTTTAAAAATCTTTAAAATTGATTTTCGAAAATCGTAATTTTCTCGGAAACGGTGTCGCTTAGAATTTTGAAAAAAATTTGTTCCTTCCATTAATTCTTACGATTCATAATTCAATAAGAAAAATTTGAAATGAAGATATTACTGACTGTACCTATTATTGAACCATGTTTCCGAATTTTGAATTTTTCACTATCGGCATAACGGATTTTGATGAAAATTTGTCTAGAGAAACATCCAAAAAATTTGAAAAACATTTCACTTCAAAACTTACAAAAAAATGTTTTTTTTTTTTGAATTTTTGAAGAAAACAAAATTATATGTTTTTGTAAATTCTATATCTCAAAAACGGGTAATTTTTTTCATTAAGTTTTTATTCGAAAAATAATAAATTTGCTTAAGAATCCATTACAACGACAAATACAAATGGCGTCCTGTTTTTAGCTCTAACTATTAAAGAAGTTGCTTAAGTCATTTAAAAATCCATTTCTTTAAGGATTCAATATTTCCAAAACCACATACTTATTACTTTTATGAGTTTTTTCACACTGCGCAGATTTAGAAAAAAGAATTTCTCTTATCCAAAAATAACCACCATACAAAAATTAATAACAAAAATCGTATGGTTTTCGAAAACAGCTCTTGGAATTTTTTATATTTTACTTAATTTTTATGATCTTTCATTAAATATTTTTACAAAGAAACTTCTAAGAATTTTAAAATATATTGCATATCAAAAATAAAAATAAAATTAATTTGTGGATCTAAATAAAAAACAAAAAAAAAATTTTTTTCTTTGAAAATTCGATAAAAAAACGGGACAAATGATTACCTACCTCTCATTTGTGTTCGTTTTATAGCATTTTAAATTGTTGCTCACAAAACATCTGTGCCCAAATTGAAGATTTGTTCTTTAATATTAGTTACCAGGATTTGCAAAGGTTTGTGGTTTGTTATAGTGAACGCGATATTTTCAAAAGCCCCAAAGGAAAAAGTCCGGTGCAGTTAGATCTGTCGATCTGGACAGCTGGGTTAAATCTCCAAAACGAAATATTACTCGGGCTGAAATTAGTGTCTCAAAATCTCCATCGTTGTCCATATAGTGTGTGAGCGGATACTCCGTCCTGCCGCAAACAATGCAAGCTGCTGCTCGAGACCTAATTCAATAAGTTGCGGGAAATAAAACTCATTCAACATTTACCTGCAACACGCATTAGTTACGGTTACATTGGTTCCATCGGCATCTTCTTAATAAATGTACGGCGGGATCGCATGTACTTGCATTTAAAGTACGTTAGGATTTAAAAACTGTCTATTGATATAAAAAAATCGATTTACGAGTAATTATGTAGAAGAAAATGAAGTTTGATTTCTTAAAAAGTATGAATTTGTTCAATGTTCAAAAATCTTTTTCTTATCAAATTAATTTTTTATATAAAAAATTCTTTAGGATTTGGAATGTCAATTTTAAGTATTTAATACATATATGTACATATGTATATTTATGGAAATAGTTTCAAATACTAATTGTTCAGTCGTTTTCAAGATATTAATTTATTTACATATCGTCCCCTCAGAAGCAAAGTGGCTTATCTCAAAATTTAGCGATTTTGAGTTGAGTATACAGAAAAAATCACAAAAAAAAAATCTATTTTTCTGTCAAACTTTCATAAAAATACTTCTTAAACTGAAGGCGTGAGGGCGTTTGTGTCCTTTTGCATTTTAGATATCATCCCTGAACTATTCATCTGTAAACTGACACTTTCACTTTCGTGTCAGTCGTCATTGTGAGATGTTGTGTTCTTGTTCGCAAGAAAAGTAGTATTACTAAAATGTCGGACTGCATTGAAACCAAGAGGTAAGTTTTATTTTTTGTTTTCGACATTTTTTTATTTATGACACTTTTCTTCAAAAAACATTATTTAAGTATAAATATTATGTTTTAGGAAAAGTGACACTTTTCGTTTTACGTCATTTCTCATAACTTTTTTTTTTGAACTGTTTTAGTTCTTAATCGTTTTATTCCCAATAAGTCATTTTACTTAGAAAAAAAACCAACAGATTTGTTGGATTTTTGATAACTAAAAAGACATAATGTATTTTATGTCAAAATTATTTTTGCTTGTTTGAATGCTAAACGCCATTATACAAAATATGTCATTTTGCTTACGAAAATAAGAATTAAAAATCAAAAAGTTTTGTTTTTAGCAGTGTAAGAAGTGTCACTTTATCAAGGCTTTTGAAAATCTTAAACAATATTTATAATTCGAATTGCACCAATTTTTTTTACAATGTATGTATGTAGATTGAACAGATCTCAGTTGCTTGTCAAACTAGCGAGAACGTCAAACAGTGTTGATAATATGCCCGAATGGTCTGTTTCACCTCTGCAAAATCTTTCAGAACAAAATATTTGTTACCTTATTTCACCTAGTTATTTATTTATTTTTTTCGTTTGTTTCATCAATCAAGATTGATATTTTTGTTAAAAAATACTTCTGAAAGTATTAAAGCTTTGTTTAAATCCTGAATAGGTTTGTTAACTTTTTTGTTCATTGAAAATAAGTGTTTAAATAAAAAAATATAAATAAATAAATAAATTTGTTAATAAATAAAATTATTGGTTTCATTTCATTACAAAACGACACTTTGCAAGCATTTCTGGGAAAAAAACATATAAATAGTAATTATTTTTATGCAAAACGACATAAGTCCCACCATTTTTTTTTTTTTAAGTGATTTTCTTAAAAATGTATTTATACCACTCGATAAAGAAAAAAAAATAATAATTTTCTTGTTCTACGACTTTTGCCGCCTCGCATAACCTCTAGACGGAAATTAGTTTTTTAAGACTCAAATTATTTCAAATCACTTTTGTGAAAAAACTATAGATTTTGAGATAAGCCACTTTGCTTCTGAGAGGACGATATGTACTTCCGAATCGCCTCATTTAAATATCAACGTTTTCTTTAAACACTAATAATGGTTCTTTTCATTCCACAAATTACTTATTTTCAAACAATCTGGACAGACATCAATACACTTTTCCCTTCATAGTCATAATATACCAAACAATATCAAAACATTAAATAGAACGAAAATCGTTCGCAAATCCTTTCAGTTTAATCATCCCTTCATTGGGAAGCTCAATCTAGGTTACCTACTGCCATAACAATAAAACATCCAAATTTTCGAGATCATTGCACCTCAATGGAGAATTATTACTTAAGCCAGTGGATACAGTTAAGTCTTGTACACAAAAACATCGCACAAAAGCCCCGTCACACAATCAAACTCAAAGTAACAGTTAAGTAACTAACAAGCCGGAGCGAGCGATTTTATCCCTAGTATACTCGTATTTAAAGACGACTAACAGTCATAGCGAGGAAGCAATATCAGGGTGAGAGTCGTAAATTTATGATTTGTTAGGTTATACCGTTTTGTTTTGTTCAAAGCAGTGGGGAGATGGCAAAAAGTGGTTAAGACGTTGTTGCTTTCGCTTCTTATAAGCTTGCAACAAAAGGTAGGTACTAAGCTCTTATTGAGTGAAAATCTTGAGGGATTTAGGATTGTTATCCACTTTGTGGGAAATCTTTTTCTTATTGAAAAGAAAATCAGAGGATTGGGATGCTTACAAATCTATTGCCTTAACGGCTTCATCATTTCGGCTGTATATTTTGAGTCGAGTAAATAATAATTATATTCGGGTTTTATTATTTTTGACATTTTAATAGTAGCAAGAGGCCTTCAAAAAGGCTTTCAATAATCAGTAATGACGATAATAATTTTATTAAGAAAGATGTATATAAAGAATAATAGTATTCAGTGGATTATCAAAGACAAAAAAAGGTCCCTACCTTTATTTATGCTCACTTCTTGTAATAAAGAAAGTCTCGAACGGATCTACAATATTAGATCAATTACTGGGACATTTTTCAAAATTTAATCGCTGCGATAGACAAATATTGTTTCAAAGTGTAAACGCCGTCAAGCCTTTGGTCATACTGGAAATAGGCTTATAAGCTTAACAAACACAAACGTAATAGTTGAAAGCGACCGACACGTCGAACGGTCAAAAACAAATCCAAAAATCAACCAAACAAAAACAATTGCACTTAGCAATAAAGGTGAAAATAAGTCGTATTTCGAAATTGTTAAAATGTACGGAAGAACAAGGAAACTTCAATAAAATAAATGCATCAACTTATCCTAAAAAGGATTGACAAACTGGACTTGAAAATCAAACAGTTAAGCAAAAAAGTCGCTCTTAAACAAAAAATAACAGCATACATAACACTTCAAATCGCAACATTTAAGGGTAGGTCTACCCCAGAAGCAAACTCAAATCTCATGTAAAAACGTGTACATGTATTGGTGTACAAATATGGCTCTCTTAGTTAAGAATTTTTGTGTTAAGAAAATAAATTTACCTCGTCTCGTCTCTTCAGGATACCTCTTTTTTCGCATCACGCTTCATGCATAGAGATAGAGAAAGATAGAATATCAAAAAAAAAAAAATAACAGAAAACGGGAACAAGGCACGAGTGGCAAGCTGGCAAGCCGCACAGGCAGCGCACAAGCATTTGATTTTGAATTGACTCGGATTGCGCAAAAGATAAATGAAAGTTTTTTTTTCCTTTTGTATTATGGGTAGACAAAATAATTTTTCGTGAATCGTGATTGTTTGAGGTTTAGAAAAGGGAAATTGAGTATTTTGCATTCAGCGCGCACAATTAGACAGAATAATAGACAGTTTGTTTTCTGTTTTATTTTTGGTTGCAGGTGAATTGAAACTTTTCGCATTTAGGTAGATAGAGTTTTTATTCTTTGCGTATGTATACAAGGTTAATCTGTTGGTTCTAGGACTTTTACTTTTAAGGATATTTTAAAAAATAAAGAAAAGGGAGCACAGATTTAGACATTAGGAACGCAAGGAATTTGCTCTGATATTTATAATTTATTTTTAATGTAGACAATTAATTTTAGGAAACAGTTCACAATTCAAAAATTGCTCAACTAAAAAAATTATTAAATTTCCTAACCTTACCTTACCTTAATACACTTTCAAAAATAATAATGGTAACTATGTACCTATACCTATAAAAATGTTCTTTTGAGTCTTTTCAAAGGGCTGTAACTCTGCGAAAAGTGATCGTATTGGGATGAAACCAAAAGCGTTTTAAATATTTCTTTTTCTTGTTTCAGAGTTTCTAAAAATGAGAAATATCCATAGTCAAACATTTTCAATTTTTATTTTTTTAAAGGGCTTCATTGTCTTGAGGTTATTTATGATTCAATAAAATTAATAAGTGCAAAAAAATATAGCCTCAGATTAAAAAGTGGTTCCGTCTTTGACCACTAATTTACATGTAAAAATTGACAACATAAAAGGTAAATTGGGCAGTTTTGAAAACATTAATAAATTTGTTATAGATAATGGATTCTTTGAAACAATTTATGGAGATACATAATTGATTTTTTACAATTGACCGTTCATTTAATAAAAGTGGAAAAGTGTTTTTAAACAAACAGATTATCAATTTTGAAATTGGTTGATCAAACCGTTCGTTTATTATATATTGTTCCTGAATATTATGTACCTAATCATCAAAATAAAAACAATGATAACAATTTTCATAGTTTTGCATTTGTTACATATCTTGGACTTGAAGTCCCTATCAGCGTTACATTGGGAAAAATCGAAGTAGATTTTAAAATGACTTTTAATTTACTTTTAGAAAAATTTGAACTGGGAATTTTCATAAGTTGACATTACAACACAAAAGAATAATGATTCCGTCTATCTGCAACTCTGTACCTCAATCTGCAGCCACTTTAGCTCGGTTCCTTCCATACAGCCATTATGAAATATTATAATTATTTTGAAAATGGCTCTAATGCTTTTTTTTTTTAAATTATGTATAGATAACTGTACCAACAATGCAGTCCACACTTTGGTAAAAAATAAATGTTATTATCGGTATCTGTCATAGAACCTTCTTTTTATTTTCTACGTTTTCATTTGCGACTCTTCCGATTTCGATCACAATTTTTACATCGCAGATTCTTTGATTTTGAAATAATATTGTTTACGACAAATGTTTTCCTTAAATGTATCTATACTTTTAAATACTTAAAATTATCAATACATTTTAAAGAAAATTGTGTATAAATATTTAATTTAATTTAATTAATAAAACATTCTTTTATAAAAAATAACATTAAAATTACTATATTTAAATATAGTTTAATTTAAAATTAAAAACGTATATGCAAGCGAAATTTTCATAGGATTCGTGTACACATCAGTGTGTTGAGTTCCTATGCTTTTAAACTTACTTATTTGTGTATTTTGATTGTGTTGAGATTCTTTTTTTTTTTTGTAATTCGATGAATCTCTTCTTCGTTGGATTAGAAATTACTCGTACCTTTCGGACCGTTTACTAAAAGTAGTTTTGGACGGTTTCAAATCTGATATCCACAAAATAAATGCTGGTGTGCCCCAGGGGTCCGTTTTGTCTCCGACAGTTTCTGTCTATAACTGTTGCTCCGCTTAATTATTTTGCTGACGATAGTAACCTCAGCTTTTCATATTCGTTTTTAGATTCACATCCTTGTCCTCGGATGTGGACTACCAATGGCAGCGTATGATAAGCTCATTAAATTATGATCTTCGAAAACTCAATGCTGTTTGGCACTTGCATCGAGGAGACTGAACAGCTTCTAGGTATGTGCATCAGAGACCATCATTTGTGAAGTGTTAACATGTTTGACGTAACCAAAAACGCCGCTAAGTGTTTAGATTTTCTCCGCCGATGCAAGAAGTTTTTTACCCCTACTAATCTGGCTGTAATCTATAAGACCTATATTCGTCCAAAGCTCGAGTGTAATTCCCACTAGGTAGGTGCTCTAAAAACCCTCTTAGGCACAGAATTCAAAAGAGAGCTCTAAAAATGAAAGGCGACCGTTGTCTAACTGAAACATTTGAATCTCTCGAGCACCGCCGCAATTTTCATAAACAGCGCTCTAGTGAAGTAGCCAGTTGCGTTCTCCCCCTCAAACAATTCAACCGTAATACCCGTACTTCTAGGACTGCTCATCATTTTACCCTTGGGCTCAATTTCGGACGTACTGTCAAGTACAGTGATTCCTTTTTTAGCCGCACTACACGAATCTGGAATGCTTTACCCGGCTCAATATTTCTCACTCATTGTAATGTGCAGACATTAAAAACCAATGTGTATCGGTATTTCCTTTCTCATCCTATCCTACTTTCCTAATTTCTTGTACTGTGTTTAACATTTTAATGGTATTCATAACCCCTTGAGTGCGCGTTTAATATAAAAAAAAATACTATCTAGTGAAATAGAAAAAAAGAAGTAGATTTGGACTTTTTTTTGTAAAATTGAAGTAGGTTAAAACAGAGATTTTTAAAATGCGGTAGATTTCAGTATTTTGCTGATGGTGCGAAGTAAGAAGTAGATTTAAAATATTTGGAAAAAAAAGTAGATCTACTATAATTGAAGTAAAATGGTGCCACTGGTTCCCATTAGCTGAAACAATTTTTGAAGAAAAAGTTTGTCAATTTTATTTCCAATAACATCATTGTATTTTAATTTTACTTTGTATACTACTATACTAATTTTAAGCTTCTATTTTATTAAGCAAAAACTAAAAATGCATTTTATATAAAAACTGATCTCATTCAAAAAACAAAAAACCAATTTCATTAAGTAATTTCGAAATTATTCACAATTTGTCAACTACCAACGTAACAATTGGTGGTCGTAAGTAAAACGTGTTAGAAAAAAATGTTGATGGGCAGATATGTACAAATAACCGGCTAAGCTTTAATAAAAACGAACTTAATATTGGTTTTTCAAATATGTCAAAATCTTCATCGAAAAAAAAAAACAAAAAATGTGCTCTTATTTTTATATCATTTTTTAATTTTGACACCAACAACATTATTGGAAAACTAATACTTGTTTTTTTTTTTACAAATTAAAAACTAAGTGATAAATGAATATATGAACATACATATGTTATGTATATTATATAAAGGTCGTTCTTATTAGAACTGGGCCAGACTTGCCTATTGTCCTTTGTTAAAAATTATCTCATTTCGAAATTTTCAACGAAATTACATTATGGGGCCTAATGAAAACGAAGTAGGTATTACATATGTATGTATTTTCTATTTGCTTACTTTTTATCGATTTTTTTTTTTGCTTGGGTTTTTTGTTTCCTTTGTTTGTTTTTGGAAGCATTATACCTTTGTACAAAATAGATTTGCACAATAAAAACACAACAGAAAATAACAGTAACGAGAGTATTATCTATCACCATGACATATTGAAATAAAGGAGACAACAAAAAAAAAAAATAAAAGAAGCGCACTTCCCATATTCTTTCTACATACTTTGACATACCCCCCAATTTCACCATTCTTCTACCAGTGGAATACGTCCCCACCGAAAACAAAATGTGATCGAATTTTCCTTCTGAACTTATTTATATAAATATGTACATAGGTATTTAGATTAATAGATACTTGCATACATAATATTTTGGCGCCATCCACTTGCCATATCCCTGGGTTGTTGCGTATTCGCTTACAGTGAAATGCAATTTCATCATCTAATACAAAAAAAAATAATACATCCATTACCTACCTACGCAAAATTAAATCAAAACAATCAAACAATACCAAATCAAATCACTGCGTTGCACCTCTACATTACCTATGAAAATACCTATCGGAAAAAAAACAACACAAAATCTATTCTATATATTTATATGCATATGTATGTATCTTGTTCTATACACAACATCGCAAATTTCATTTTTGCCATCATCTACACACCCTTTGAAAAAAAAAAATGAAGATCACTATGCATCGCAATTTATTACTATGTGAGTACCTAAAATGGATTTCCATAGAAGAAACAAAAAAAAAACAGTAGAAGTGATGATAGATCGCAAATAAAAAAATAGATACAAAAAAACTAAATTTATGACAGCGAATTTGTGATATACCTACTTATATTCTTTTTTATACATGCACAAAGAACATTTTTCCACTCTACCTCCGACAATGTGGAATGGTCATTGCATCATATACCTACCTACTAAAAACAATTATTTCTAACACGTTTTTGTTTTATTTTTTCTGTTCTTGTAATACGAGATGCAAGATGACAAGTCATAAACAAGAATAAAAAACTAAATGAGCCCAGACAAAAAAAAAAGAATCAAGAGAGCGGATGGGCGGACAAAATTCTTTTGCACAGAGAACACGAAACCTTCTCTTTCAAAGCGCTGATATTGCAGCGGCATTCTTGTGAACTGAAAACTTACTTGTGTGCGTGTGCAAAGGAACTTTTTGTTAAAAAATGCAAAACAGACCTCTTTTTTAAAAATAAAATTAAATAAATATTGAGTGAAAAAAGTATTTTGTATTTTTGAATTTAGTAAATAAAATATCAAACAAAAATAAAAAAAATATGTGAGAACTGTATTATCAATACTTTTCTTGCAAATGCATTATAAATACTGTCATATTGAATTACATTTTTATGAACCTTAGATGAGTTTTATTAAATTTTTAAGACCGATACGCTGTTCAGGGAATATAAATCTTTCATTTAAAAATTATTTCCAAAAATTAAAAAATATAACTCTCAATTTCCCAGGGTAGAGAACAAAATATTTGTAAAAAAATGTATATTTTTTGACTTTTGTTAGTAAAAAGTTACTGTAAAAATAAAAACAAAAATAAAAAAAATATTAACGTAATTGCACATACTTGTTGGCTTTGTATAAGAGTGAATTTTACTTCGTTATCTTTTATACTTATGAAGTTTTATCCAGTAGAGCATTCATACCACTATGCAAATTTCCTTCGTTTTTCATAGTTTTGTATATTTTTTTTTGAATAAATAATATAACAAAATAAAAAAAGAAGACCGATACATGATTTGAGAATATGTTGTTTCTATAAAAAAAATATAAAAAAAATAAAAAAGTAATATTTTCGGAATTTCCCTATCATTTGAATAAGGACCTTACTAAAATGTATGATTTTTCCACTTGTGTGGCAGTTTCTGGGCACACAATTTTTTTATATTTTTTTCAAAACTGCAAAAGTATTTTGATTAACATTTTTCTAATCGATGACCGTTTATTTCATTGAAATATTCGTAAAATTGTGAAAGTTATACAGCTTAGCGCAAAAGTCTAACCTATTTTTTCAAGGGACACCTACCCTTAATACAATGGTCTTGTACAACATGTATTCAAATTAAGCTGGTCACTGAGGAGCTCTCCTACTAAATAAAACTATGTAGTACTGATAAATTTGTTAGGATATATCTTCATCTTGGTAGTGACTTCACTGCTTAGCACAATTTATCAAATTGATTATGAAGTGGAACAATTTATTGTGTACTCTAACTATGTATTTAGAACTGCAATGAAATTAAAATCAAATATCCTGTCGCGATAAAAGAGTCATTTTGTTTAAAGACTGAGGTTTCGTTCACCGGCTTACCGATGAGTTACTAACCTTATGTCTTAATTTATAAAAATATTCAAGACCTTAACCTAGTTGTACATATGTATAATAAAGTTAGATATATAAAATAGATATTTGTATTGTATCGCTGGCAGTGGCGGATTTACCCGCAGGCTAAGTAGGCTAGAGCCTAGGGCGGCAGATTTTAGGGGCGGCAAACTTGAAAACCGATATTTTTTTTTTAGACGGTTTTCTAATATCTCTCTAGAAGTCCACAAGACACCTTTCCGATGACTTTTCCCTCTTTTCTTTCATTGTACATTCAACGGTACTGCAAACTTCTATATTCTACCGTAAGACACCCAGTTCACGGCCTTAACCAGAAATCGGCCGTTGCCCATGCCCACACTTTCTATGAGTGAAATGAGAGCAAAATAGCTGAAAATATATTTCACGCTCTTCCCACTCCCACTACGTACTCATACTTGTACAGATTGGTGATTGCGGTATTGGTGTGGTAGATCTGAATAAAAAATTGTTGCAAAGAAAAATGTTTTGTTGGAGATATTCTTTGTTTTCAATGGATCAAAAGATTTTAAAATAATAATCGAATTTTATCAATTTTAATCTTATGTGTTGACTATACTCTATACTATACTGACCCAATGTCAGTATAGAACGACACTACTTCCTCGTTGTCCATGATTAAGTTGTCATCCAGAGTTTCCATCACACTGAGGTACCTCGGTTCGGGATGTCGTTGTTCTGTGGTCATCCTTCTCATAAGCTGATTCGGGTGGTCGATGATGTTCCCTATTAGTTTCTTCGTTGAATGAACTAGATATTTGTCCAGTGGGATTAAATTCGCTTCTGTGTAGAGAAGCTCGTTCCTGTAGTGTTTTTGTCGTTGACGGTCGAAATAAAGTCCAGTGCAGATCCTCAGTATCTTCCTTTCTAAGGTTTGGGTTCCTTCGATTCTTCGAATCGTTTTTTCCTAACAGATGGAGAATAGATCTTGAAATTCTATCTTCGTTTCTGCGAAAACAGAATTGCAGAACGTTTATTCTAAATTGGACATAGCTCTTTGTAGGGCATTATGTACTCCAGCGACAAATTGTTCGGGTGAGAGAAGCTTTTCTTATCTATAAAGGGTAAAAAATTATCTGAGATCGACCTTAATTCAAGAAAAAATAAGACTTTAGATCTTTTGTGTATAGAGACAGAATTAATGAACAAGATCACTTACGACGACATTATCGATGATTTTTCCAACACAAAATCGCGCAAAAAGGTATTGTAAGAAACTTTGATAAGTTAATTGAAATTATTATTTTTAACTGTTTGCAAGAATGTACATTATTATGTGAGTGGCATACCCCGCCTTATTAGTCGTACATTATTGAACTTTGATTACCTCAGAAATATACTCAAAAACTATTTCTCGTGCAATTTGAGACGAATTGTTGGATTGTTAAGATAATCTAGGAACTGACAATTCACAATTGTAGAGGTAAGGGTGGCAAAAATTCAACAGCCTATACTTGGGAAATGTGTAAATCCGCCACTGATCGCTGGTATCTCTGATTCGTGCTTCTTCTTGCGTATCGTTTGACCTCTGGGGTTTATCCCTTTGCTACTGGATGTAGGTCAAGTATAGATGATACGTGAAATCAGTTAGCAGGTATGCGTGAAATCCCGGATGAATCCAGAAAATCACGGACAAATCCAGCAAATCACAAACAAATCTGGCATTGAAATTATTAATTTACCTCTAGTGACGCGAAGTCCACCAAATTACTAGAAGTATACTTCCTTAAATGGTCCGCGTTCTGGTTTTACTAGTATGTTCTCGAAAGCATAACTACCTAATACTTCCACTCTGTGCCCTCTACAAATGTATTGGACTCTGCAAAATCTCTTCTGTACTCTTTTATAGTATTTTGTATATGGCAAAGAATATTGACCTGTTTCTGAGATATCGGTATTCGCTGTTCTCATAGAAATGAATATCCAGGATTTTATCGTAGTTTTTGGGTCGGTGTTCTTGGTCAAAAAGTTCATATAAAACAAAATTTTGTGAGTAATTTTAGAAAGAAGAAACTTCTATGCAATTTAAATAATGCTTAAATTTACAATAACCTAATGTCTTCAATGCTTACCCAAGTTTTAGCCTTGAACCACAAAGCAAGTTAGTGTGACACAGACTTTGCATTCTATTTCTATAAATCCTACAGTTCTTAGAAAAAAAATTTACATTTTCGTTTCTTAGCTGTGACTTTTCTGCGGATAACTATCACAAAATTCAAATTTCAAAAACTGATATACGAGTAGATACCCTTTAAAATAAACCTCTTTGAATATTTATTAGATGCATGTTATCAATTTCTCCAATTAGCATTTAAATTATCCATTTTCAAGTGCGGCGTCATGAAAATGCATCACGAAACGTGCTCCAAAGGCAAAAACTTCTTCAGTATCGTTCTGTTTTGCAGATAAATTGAACGCAAAAATATGCACAAAAACAAGCATAGCGCGGCGGCAGCGTTAAATCCTTTTGAAAACAATGTTCAAGTAGAAGGCGATGGGGCATCAACATCAGCATTGGCATCTATCGTGAAGCACCATCGGCTTATGTAAAACACGAGACGAAGCTATTTCTTTGTTATAACCTATAACGATATTCGAGTGACTTGGCAATCGAATTTCATTCATCCCACTAAAGTCCTTATTTAAAACACAAAGAATAGACAACAACAAAAAGCAACAGAACGGATAAACAAGTAGATATACGCGTAAGGACTTAGTTGGAATTTATAGCCTTCCTGGAAAAATGTGCATTGCTAAGTGGTGCTTGCATAAAGCATCCTCGAACTCGATACTTGTTATCTTTCACCCAAAAAGTAAAAGCGAAAACGAGTGTTTTAAGTGCAAAGTCTTTTCAAATTATAAAGGTACCTGCTATGCATATTCATTTAACGCTTAACAAATGTAACAAGACGCCAATTTAAAAGTTTGATTAGGCAAACTATTCGAGAAGTGTCTGATGGGAATACGTCCTCGTATCATATTCAATTAAGTTAACCTTCCTTTAGGTAAGCGCGCATTAAGTGCTTTAATGCTCCTTGGCAGGACAAACCTCTCAGGCAACTCCAAAGATTTAATTATCGCTTCTCTAAGGTGAGCGAAAGACAATTTCAATTTGGGATTCATAGTATTAATTAAATTGCCACAATGACAGTATACCTAAGAGCACGACACACATTTATGTATAAGATTGAAGCACTAGTCAAACACTCTGGGGTAACATGCTCATAGTGTTTAAGTAGGTTTCAAGGTGCTTAATGTTCCATTATCTTCTTCAAAATGTAATCCAATTAACTGGCTAGATGGCCTCAAGTTGAAATTTTATAATGGACAGAAAGTGGGATCGATTGCCAAAAGACCATGCTACAAGTAAGTGCTCACAAGATGGTTTGGGGAATATTTTTAAAGGTCGTTCTTCAATTTGAAATTAAACCGTGATATTATAAAACAATAAGTGGGAACCACAACTATCTTGTTTGGTGTGCTGTGTTGTTTCGAAATCTTTCGTGATCTATTAAGACATACCACGCTGTGTTTCTGACATTTTTACGGTGTTTGGAACAACTTTGTTCAATAAGGAGCGTTTGCATTTTTGCAACACACCATTCATGATAAGTGTGCACAGCCGATGAAACAACACCACACGAGATAAGTGTAAATCTTGAATTTTTAATGAAATATAGATATTAGTGGCCGATGAAAACAATATTTTGCAAAAAGTACCTTCTTGAATATTATAAATTAACGTGGTTATAAATCAGAAATATCCTTCGCAAATGGGCTGACTCTGAGAATTAGAAAGAAAACTGAAAGTGCTTAAAAGCTTAGTTAGCTCGACTTGAGACGTAGGGTTAAGTTCAGAGATTCTTTCTTTATCCGCACTTCACGAATGTGGAATGCTTTACTCCGCTCAATATTTCCCTCCCATTACAATATTTAGACATTCAAAGCCAAATGTCCATCTGGATCTCCTCTTAAATCCTCTGAAAACTTAAATGTTCCCAAACGCTCGCACTGGGCTCGCAAAAAAAAGTGAGGTCAGATAGGGAAGTCCAATCAATCCAAAAAATAACGCAGTACACATATACATCTTGCTGAAAATAATGAAAGGACAATGATGGAAAATTAAGCTTACACGAAATTGATTAGTGTGAAAGAAGAAACTTCCTATAAGTTGACTGAAACTTGAAAAACTCTCGAGAGTCGATCAACCAAGCTGATTAAACTGACTGATTGATAGTTAACTCTATAGAAGACATTTTTGAAATTAAAGTTATGAGAAATAAACGGCAAATGGCCCAGCTAAACTAATCTTAAGACAAACTATACATAAATCATTCAGTCAAGTGGCTCAAAAATAGTGCTGAGATCTTGCGGTTTACTATGAGATGACATCGACTCTCGACCGAAATAGTTAATGAGACATGTTGAAGAAGCTCAAAATATATCATATATTATGATTTATGTCAATTGACGATGATAGAAGCATGGCACGGTCAAAATGTTTGCTCTGGCATAAATATACATAATATTGGCTTAAGAAATCAAATAGCATTCTGTTTTAAGCTCCAACTACTTAAGGAGCTGTTTTAGCTTTATAACAAACTAGCCCACCCGTGCTCGCGTTGCTTGCCAAATTGTAACTACGAATATTTTTGTATTTAATAAAAAAAATCAAAAAACACTTCTTTACCAAAATTAACACTCTTTAAAAAAAAAAAAACTTAAGTAAAATATACGTGGTCAAGGCCAAGCTGCACGTGAAAACAGACAAAATCATTTCAATTTTTTAGCTTTTGAATTCAAAAAGTTTATAATTTTATAATTTGTTTTTATTTATTTCTCAGGTTGTACGTGTAACTAAGAAGTGATTTTAGGCTTACAATTTGTGCAACAATATTGACTCTATGAAGCAATGCTAATCTTTGTAGTTGTATAAGTCAACTAATGAAAAAAATGGACAAAAAATGTAAAATTAATAAAATTTAAGTTTGACAAGTAATTAATGAAAAAAAAATTATAGCCAGGAACACTCTTATAACAATATAGAAAATAATAAAATTTATTTCAAATAAATCGGTGGACTTCTTTCTGAGATCATTCAACCCAAACTTTAAAATGGTTTCGCTTTTATATAACAGTATAGATTAATTGTATGTTTCTGTAATGTGTTTTTTTTTTTTTATAACATCCATTTCCATTTTTAAATTAAAGTCAATCAAACATAAGAGCAATCTTGTGCGACCCAGTAGTGCATTTTGTTCAATTTATTTTATTTTTAATTAATTTAATTTCATTTTATTTTGACGACACTAGAATATTGACTAATCCGATTTTCATGGTTTTTGGCAGAAAATAACAATCGATATCGAAAGGGTTATTATGGATTAAGTTTAAGAAAAAATTGGAAATACAAGATTTAGAGAAATTTTGATTTCAATTAGATACTGTACACATAACCGTACATAAATATTTTTTAATTTCTTTTAGTTAAAATGTTTATCTTTGTACAGAAAATATGTTTTTTTTAATTTCTTGCAGCTTAGTATTTTCTTCGCTGTAAAAAGCTATTAATTCAGGTTTTTTCTCCCCGGGAAAGACCCACGCTACTCAACAACCGATTCCCATCGATTCTTAGCTTTTCCTTAACTTTGTAAATACCAACCATTTCGAAGAAAGACGTAAGAAGATTAAAAAACAAGCAGCGGAGACAGAGTGTTTATTTTGCTGAATTGCCACAAGCGTCATATTACTCTGAAGTTATCAAAACGCTTAGAACATATACATAGCTAGACGTATTACTACAGTGTTTTCCAAGGATATGACGCTGAATATATTAGAAATCGTTAACCCAAACATCTTAAGTTTTTTTGACAACTTCTTGAAAAAAAACTATAACTTACAACATCTAGGTTTAGACAAGGCCAGAGAAACTTATTACAATTCACCAACCCCATGGTCAGATTTAAATCCTTTCACTATAAGGAACATAATATTTTGGAATCTTTCACCTCTTGTTGTATCAAAAAAGAAACTTTTAACAAAGTTAAAAAAAAAAACTTAAACTATACATTCCTTATTGTTTCCGACATCAAAAGTATCTATTTAACTATATCCGTCAGGTGCCGTCAATCTTGTCTCTCTTACCCTGCCAAATTTCACCAATCAAATCATCCAAAATTGTATAGCTTGTGTATTTTTGCAATGTGCATCCAGGTAGACATCCTTTTACGTCTTCTCTTCTCCTTATATTTGTATGTATGTAATCTCAAAACTTAAACAAACAAGGATTTGAGAAATTGTCGAAAGGAAAACAATGAGAAAACTTCAATCTCTTTCTTGGAAACTTGGTTAAACGAAAAACTAAAGGAAAACTTTTTCTGCAAGGAGATTTCCGGTTTGCCAAAAACTTAAATAAATACAATTTAAGGAAAATATATATGTATGAACGTGAGCTTACATCGAAACAAAACATAACAAGCATTCAACTGTAAATAATTAAATTGTAAAAGTCTTACGTTCTGCACATCACCTACTTTATAACCCTTTTTGGCCCTCACATACACACCTACATACATATATTTGAACAGAGGAAAAACTTCGAATTTTCATGTAAGATTAAACAAGTATTAATAAAACGTTTTACAACTGAAGGAAAAGTTTGTGGTTGTAAAGGATTTTTTGCGTTTTCGCTTAAACTAAAAATTATAATGCATTTCGATGGAAAATTGAAGTTAAAATGGTTTTATCTTTCGTATGAGCGATTTTGCGGAAAATTTAATCATCCGTAAGAATAAAATGGATAGTGTAATCCTTCGATAATCCCTTGCGAATCCCTTATGGCTAATAGACAATCTCACAAGGATGAAAAGGATGAAAAGGAGCAAGACAGTATATGGTGGAAAGCCATTTGGTTGACGCATTCAGCTAATTCACTGCAATGCAATGGCATATAAAAATATAATTAACCATCATCATAGTGTGATCCTCATTTCCACATGTTGAGGAGATGACAGTAGCTACTTTAAAGAGCCACTGTTCTCCTGAGGGCATATGCCAAGTGCAGACTTCAAAAGAATTTCCTCCACCAATGTTTCACGGGAATAATGCTTATAAAGGCACCGCGTGGCATGGTGCGACGGGCGGCGGCGGCGACGGCGACGCGACGTGCCATAGTCACTCTTATAGCTTTTGCAATTATTTTAAATATTGTGTGTCGAGTGCTTTTCCACAATTTCATGCATTGATGCACGGATCAAGCTTGCACAGCATCAGTAGCTAGCGACAGCATCAGAAGCAGGAACAGATACCCATTCTCATATATTTGGTTTGTAGCCAGGACTCACCCTATCGTGGAAGGTATTGCTGCTTCTTTCTTTTTTTTAATATTTTGAATATCTGTCCTGTGGGATGGTAGACGATCCCTGACTCTCACCTCGCAGCTGAATTCCAGTTGAGCTTATGTGTATCGCAATTTTAATTTATGAATTGAATCTGGTTACTGGTCTGGGCTGGCTACAAGGAAGCAGCCAACAGAAACGCAGCGTGCACCACCCGTGTGCTCTGAATAAACCTACTTCTCGTTTTTTTGTTCAACAAAAATAAAAATAAATAAAACAAGAAAGATAAAAGGATGAAAAATATATTTTTTATGATTTACTTACTGAAATTGCAAATTAATGGAACTATGTAGGGTTGGATGTATTTGCTTGTCTGCTTGGTGCTGAAACCAAACTTTACTTTTCCGAAGGTTTTTGATGTGCGGAAATTGAATAAGACCTTCAAAATTCTTCAAATACCTAATTCTTGAGATATTCAGTTCAGTTTGAATTATAGTGGTCAAATTCTTGTGAAATATCTTTGATTTAAAGAAATAAAAACTAGAAAAGTTCTTTGTTTATCCTATTTTGAATACTTTCAACCAATATTTTACGTTTAAGAGTATCAGTTTATCATTTCTAGTGAGATATTTGACTCTCCTTACACACTTTGATATTGCACATTCGCTTAGAAAATTGATTGTATTTTTTCTTATTTCCGCATTGCATAGATTACAAATACATGAGTGGCAGGTCCTCTCTATGTGGGAATAAAGTTCAATGGCAGCAGTTCGCCCCTTGCTTGAAACATAATGTACATAATGCTATAGACCTAATAATAAATCAATTAAATATAAAGTGTGAAATTGTATTTCATTAAAAAAAATATTGAAACAAATCATCGACTTGGAAAATAATCTTTTTTAGCGAAGGCGAATATATTGTTGCGAACAGAGCTTTATACTCCTTCAGCGCCATCTGTTGGAAAATTGCATATCGACGGTTAAACTTCATAACCTCGTAAGTCGTTTTTGCATGTTTTGCAGGAATAAAAAAAAACCTCTTCCAACAATTATAACAAATTAAATTAATAGTAAATTTATTGATTTGAGTTAAAAAGTAAACAATTCATTATATTTAATAACATTTATGTCAAATTAATGTATCGTTTGTAATTTATGGACACATACGAGTTACTGCATTAAAATTTTCAATATCTACTTACGAGGTATTGCAACCAGATCCTTCGTTGAATAAAATAATCTTTCTTTTTTTATTTTGAAAATGAAACGCTTTTAAACTTCTTTAAATAAGTTTTTTTTATTTCAGCGTTCTATAAACTAATAAATTAAACTCTATATTTTAATAGCAAACAAAAAAAGAAATACATTGGAGAATAAAAAAAAAATTAAATAATAAAATTCATTCAATAAGATAAAACACTGCTAGTTAAGAAAATGTAATAGGTGTTAAACAAATATTGAAAGTAAAGGAAGAATTAATTAATTTAAAAAGCACTACAAAGGCAAAAATAAAATACATTTCAGTTGTAGCACAAAAGATAAAAATGTTAATTTCATTATTTATAGTGAACGTAAAATTTTACGAAAAACAAATACAAAAATCAAGTAAATGACAGACAAATTCAAATTATACTTCATTGACAAACAACATGAAATACATTTTAAAAGATAATTTTAAAAAATTAAAGAAATAGCAGTATGTAGTAAGTACCTCGTAAGTATTTATTTTTCTTTAAATAACCCAAAGCAGAACCTTGTATTTATATGAAGGTTTTTTTATAATACAAACTCTATATATGTACTACTGAAATAAATCAGCCAAGTAGAAGACTTAGCACTATTATTGGACTTGTTGAATTATTGATTCAAATTAGCTTTTTTGGCCTTTAGTCCACAAAAATTGGCGTTTCGTCCGGGTGATCTCACATGGACTCATCAGTTGACTTGTGAGGACCTTGTCAATACGCAATTTTTGTTAAGTTCAGTTCATCTTACATGAATTTTTTTTTGACAAAATTCCAACATTAATGATTACAATTCTAATCTTTGTTGGATATAGTTCACATTGGATTTTTGTCAAAAAAAATTCATGTAAGATGAACTGAACTTAACAAAAATTGCGTATTGACAAGGTCCTCACAAGTCAACTGATGAGTCCATGTGAGATCACCCGGACGAAACGCCAATTTTTGTGGACTAAAGGCCAAAAAAGCTAATTTGAACCTTGTATTTATAGGTTGAGTTAAAATCTCTAAAAAACAATAAATAAAACCATGATAGGGGAAGATGACCTAAAATGGCCCACCTATGTAAAATGGCCCCCTTGCTAGAAATTGTAGAATCGAACAGAATTAGAAGGTTTTGGTAACACAATTCTTTAGTTTTATCTGGCATCATCGACATATAAGAAATATAAGAAATATAAGCAACTTCAAGCTATTGTTTGAAATTTTACAGGTCAAACTATCTCTAGCCATATACAAAAATAGATTCTATAAAATGTTGTAAAAAGTTTGTTAACAAAAAAAATATAAAAAAACCTTAAATTTTGGTGAAAACAATAAATGGATGTAAGTACGAGTATTAAGTATTTCTTATTAAAGGTATATGGATCTTTACAAAGTCTCTCTTTATCAAAGCAACTTACTCCTCAGCATATTCGTCTAAGCTTAGCGAAAACATTAATTCTTCCAATTATAACTTATGGATGCCAAGTTGTAAGTACTCATAATTCAGAATCGAAAAGAAACTTAACAGTAGCGTTTAATAACGTCGTTCGTTACGTATACAATCTAAAGCGGTATGACCATGTTTCAAGCTACACAAGCAACATTACAGGCTGCAGTCTTTACGCATATTTCAAGTATTTTACCCTAAAAACACTGAATAAAATTCTAATTAGTAAAGAACCATCATACCTCTATGAAAAAATACAATTTACAAACTCATCTCGGTCCTTTTTGTTTATACAACCGAGATTTACTTGTAGAAACTCGGAACGTCAATTTTTTGTTAATGTTGTCAGGCAGTGGAACAGTTTACCATATGACATGAGAAGACTTCGTGGCACTTCGCAGTTTAATGCTGCCTTATTCAGATACTTGGTGGAAAATTAAGGAAAGTTTAAAAAAAAGTTAAAATTAAAATTAAAATTATAAATTGAATTAAACTTCATCAAATTAAAATTCATTCAGTTTCTAAGTTTGTCATTAAATTTTTATTTTGAATTAATCTGTAAAACTGCAATTTAATCTGAAGTAATTAACCCCTAAATTAACTTTTACTAAAATTTTATAGGTGCAAGCTCAATGTAAAAGATTCAATCGAATAAATAAATGAAAAATGAAAAAAAAAAAAAAAAAATTTACTGAAATTAGTTGGCCTATAACTATTTCAGTTTTTTCGAAATTAAAACTTAAATACAAAAACCCTAAATGGGCAAAATGGCCTGCTAGGCACTCGCCTAAAATGGCATAGTATGCCATTTTATACTTTAAGTGAAGTTGTTTTAAATGCATTGATGATTTTTATTTTTTTTGTTGAATATTGTTTATGTTTATTTTACTTTGAACTTTGATTTGTTTTAAATAAAGTTTAAATTAAATTGAAAATGGTTTTTGGTTTACTTGTCTAGTTTGTTTACTCGCAAGGGTAAAATGGCATACCAGTATGGCAGTATGAAATTTTACCCGGATAATTTTGATCGTTGGAATTTGAAGAGTTTTTAAAATTAAATACTTTAAATACTTTTGGAAACTTATTAAACTCGTAAAGCAAAAAAATGTAAGCGTTATTGATTTAACTTTGGGAAGAATATAACATTTAAGTTTAAATGTAACTTTTTTGCGAGATATGACATATTTTCCTTAGTGGGTGCCATTTTAGGCCACCTTCCCCTACTATAATATTTTTTGTTTTAGATGTTACATTTATTTATAAATATTACCAATTTTAACTTTTTTCTGAAAAAAAAAAAATTACCACTTATGCACTTAAAACCACAAACAATTTAACCCGACATGAACTCAATTCGATTTACTTGCGCATTAAGAGACTTACGAGGTCCTGCTTAATCTTTAATGGAATTTATAATACGAGTTTTTGAATTTTGTCATTCCTGAAAATTTTTTAGAAGAATGTTGTTGAGATGAAAATACCAATAGATGTCTCTGAATTTTCTGATTTTTCTGCATTAATAAATTTTTTTTCGAATTTTTCGACTTACGAGGTTATGAAGTTTAACCGTCGATATGTAGTTTAGATGACTTCAATATAATAAAGTTAATAAATTTATCGATACACTGATTGTCTTGTGTTTTTCTACACATCTTTGCATCATGTCTTTATCCAGGGCAGCAATAATATCGTTAAAGCTCTATCTAGATCCTCCGACGTTTTCGATATTAAGTTCAAAGATCTTTTACACTTCCCACGCAAACTCGTTCCAATTTTTAAATCACACTTTTTCCTTAGAAATTAAATTTTTACTTGCGACTTATAGGTACTATATGGCAAGTTATGCATTCGTAAAAAAAAATCGAACTCGAAATTTTGATCAAAGTTAACATTACAATGATGGTGAAGACAAAAAAAGTGGGTCTAGCAATTCTGTCCTTCTGTCTGTTCGACTACAGCCTAAATGGCTCGAACGATTTTCTTTAAGATATCATTTTTAATTTTTTCCCCCAAACTTTTTTTTTAAGACCCAAAATAATGGTACCTGCCATACGATTTTTTTTTTGGAAATTTAATAAATATTTTTTTCTCAAAAACTGTCACACAAATTACAAAAAAAAATCAAAAAATTTCATTTAGTTAAAGCTAGCTAATGGTTGAAAAAAATTTCCGAAAAATGGTTATTAATGGTACCCAGCTTGGAACCATTTTTTTTTTGTTTTTGATTTTCTTAAAAAGTTTAAATATTATTATGTATTCAAATTTTCTAAAAAATTTTTTTTTATTAAAAAAAATATCAATTTTTTTTCAAACTCAATATTTCGAAAACGCCTAGATCGATTTTTTTAACTTGACAAATAATAGTTTTTAATCTAGAAGATTTGAGAAAAAGAATTTTCTTTTACCTAAAAATAATGGTATCCACCGTACAAATGTTAAAAAATGGTTTTCGAAAATCGTATTTTTCTCGAAAATGGCTCCGAGAATTTTGATAACATTTTTTTCTTTCAATTAATTCTTGCGATCTATAATTTAATAAAAAAAAATTGACAAGATATTACAGACTGTAACTACCATAGAACCATTTTTTTTTTAAATTTTGAATTTCTCATTATCGGCATAACGGGATTTTAATGAAATTGTTTATAGAGAAGCTTCTAACAAGTTTGAAAAACATTGCATTTCAAAACATAAGAAAAAAATATTTTTTTAAATTTTGAAAAAAATTAATCAAGTTTTTCTTGGAAAATTCGGTATCTCAAAAATGGGTACATATTTTTTTGGAAATTCAATTTTCGTTCGTACAATAACAAAACTTTAAGTTGACGTGCCAAATTTTTTTTTTAAATGTTCTAAAATTGTTTAAGAAACCACTACAACGACTTATAATTTTTGTTTTTATGCATAATCTAATATTTGCTTGAATCACATGGAATCCTGTTTATAGCTCCCCCTACTAAAGGAGTTGTTTTAGTCATTTAAAAAAATGAATTTTATGCTTATGAACAGTCTTTGTCTAACTACACTAATTTTTGAAATTCTTAGTCATTTACTTAAGAGCAAGTTCTTGCGACCCATTCGTGCATTTTATTTTTATTCTTTCTGACATTCAACCTTCTTTAATCTCAATTGCTCACCAGATATAATCTGCGTGTAGTTTAAGGGTTTTTAATGTACCGCGCTGATAGCCCAATTTCTAATTGAAGTATAAAGGTTGAGTTGTCATCGCAAATTTTAAAGGTAGTATGTTAAAAGTTTGTTCAACGGTTCCTCTTTTCTTATGCTCCCAGTATTGTGCTCCGTAGAACAGGAAGGACTTTGACGTTGCCTAAAAAATTATGTGTACCTGGCTGAACATAAAGGAGTGCTGTAACTGGAGTAGCTTACAAAATTGTGTCGTACGTGATATTTTTTTCGTGAATACAATGCTGCTAATTACTCGTAGATTTCTAAGAAAGCTTGAATCTCACTTCAACCTTTTATAAATCTGCATTGAGTGGTTTGACTATTTGGATTCTGTAGCTGCACGTTAAAGTAAAAAGTTGGTCAACTCACATAACGACTGTAGCTATTACCGCAACTGCCCTGAATTGTGTTCGTAATATTGAATGTGTATCTAATATTTTGATACCTATTGAAGTTTAATTTCGTTTGGTACTAAATTGTTGTTAAAACAGTTTGTCCATGTCATGTTAATTGCTACCTTGGCCTTCATCAGTTTATTCGCGAGATCTTTCTATGAAATAAGTGTAGATGTTATACTAAGACCCAGGCAGATATACTCTATTACCACTTCTATATTTTCTCCAACAATCATTCCTTGCACGCATGCCTCCTCCTGATCTTAGATTTATAGGCACAAATTTACTGAGGGTTTCCATAGCATTTATCATTAACTGCAAATAAATCAAACGCTGCGTTAAGGTCAACACAACAAGCCATAAACCATGGCGAATCCTGTACGGAATCCGGCTTGAAACTACGAAAGTCCTTCTTTTTAATTTATTGGGGGTTATTTTATATTACGAAGTAATTCTTTTTCAAAAATTCTTATTTTCCAATGATTGTGTGAGTTTTCAACAACAGCGGGATTGTTCGGAAATTTATAGTAGAGTCACATGAAAACTAAAATCTAACTGAAAATATTTTAAATTCAAAACTTTATTTAAAGAAAAATATTGGTACATATTTTCAAATGGTCTTAAGCATTTTTTTTTAAACAATTATTTCGTTATATAACATATCCCCAAATATATACATATGTACATAAAAAAAGGATTTTAGACTGCCTAAAACCATAATTATTGGTTTTAGGCAGTCTCGATAAACTAATCCTAGTGACCGAAATCGTACTTGTTACCTCCATCAACATTATATGTGGGTGATAACCAAATTATAAGATATCCTTTGATTTTCCGATCATCATCTATGTATGTATGTGACTTAAAAAAAATGTTTATCAGTTAAAGAATTTTTGTTTCATTTCGCTTTGATTTTACAACGAAAGAAAATATTTTTTTTTAAAATATGAATCAAAGTGTATTCGATCAAATTCGGTACATTATTTAACTGGAGTTGGTTAAAATTCAGAGACTGAATTTCATCGAAATCGAAACGAAGATCGAATCCGAACAGCATTGAATCATTTGAATGAAATGAAAATGATTGAATCATTGTGGTAATTGATTTTTGATCGATTCGATCATTTGAAATGAACGATTTACACAGCTCCAGACTTTAAGTATTTTAAATGTAAGTAGGTGATGTATGGAAACATAGAATGCAAAATAATCTTCAGGTATATGAATTATGCCTTTGGCAAGATCGTATAGCCCCTATGGGGTCAATCTACCAACTCAAACTGTTCTTTGAAATTTTTAATCGAATGTAACCCCTATATTCAGCAAATATTTAGTTTCCACGACTTCTAAATCTGCTCTATGATAACAATTTTGCAAGTTAAATTAATATCGATAACTACGAACAGATATTTGTATTTGTATCAAATCCAATACAAATCCCTTACAAATCATCCGCAACAATTAAAAAAAAAGAAGAGATAAATGAAAATAAATAAAAACTTTGTAGAAATATGAAATGTAACAAAAAATCGCGTAATATAGCAAACAAAGGGAAAGTCATGTGCATCCAGGGGCCAAACCAAAGCCATCCTTATAAACGCACTCAATATTATGTACATACATTGTAAAAGCATACAAATGTGCACACACATAGCCCGCAAATACATACATACAGGATGTAGCTATAAAACGTCAAACGTTGCATGTACGTGCACTCACTCATATTCCCAACCCTCCCACCCCATTCCAACCAACCAGGGCACTTACAATAGAATAAAGCTCAAGCCTCTTCAGTCAATTATTATTTTAAAGAGGGTGTTGTATTTTTGTTTGGATTTGCACTCTCTTTAGATAGGTCAAAGGCTCCACTGTGTGATTATGTTAGCGGAAAGCTTTAAGTAACAGTTAAAACATTTTTTTTTCTTTAAATTACGAAAAAAAAAGTTGAATTTGAAGGCAGTGCTTTATGATGAGTGCTTTATAATTTAAAAATGTATGTTTTCAATTTAAATTTAATTGGCTTTGAATTGTGGTAGCAGGGCTTTGATTGCCTAGAACTGTGACATTAGGGGCGGAAAACAAGTGGTTAAATGAATACTGAATTTCTTTCTTTTGACAGTTGGAGTACTTTAAACATTTCGCCTTGCTGAATTTTGATATTTATTTGCATGAAATCTTCTATAGTTCTTATGATTTGTTAAGGATTATAGTCATAATAATTTGAGTAACTTGAATGAATAAAATCAATTGTGTTACATAGTAACGGGCATCTATATATTTTTCTGAACGTAGTTCATAAGTGTCACATAAAAATAAAAACAATTAAAAGTTTGATTTGGTTGTTTTTCAAAATTGGACCTTTGCGCTCTCTTAACAAAAATAAAAGTCAAATAATTTTATACAAAAATATTAATTTTAATGGAACAGGAAGGTATGCACAAGATGAAAAATGGACCTGGGAAAATGAATCGCTCGAAATCGTAAAAGAATACAAATATCTTGGAGTTCTCATAACGCCACAACTTTCTTTTAAAAAGCATCTACAAGGTAAACTCATAGATTCAAAAAAGGCTATCAACTGTAACTGGAAGGGAGTCCTTGGAAAAACAAATGTTGCTCCAAGCGCCAAATACAAATTTTTTGAAGCGGTTATGCGAGCAATTATGTGCTATGCTGCTCAGGTCTAGGGCTTTCGACAATTCGATGAAGTAGAGAAATTGTTAAGATACTTTCTCAAAAAGATATTCAGACTACCGGAAAATACACCTACATATATGCTGCATTTGGAGACAGGTTTATCGCTGCTGTACATTTTCTCACTCAGAATGCATTTTAATTACGTAAGAAAAATATTAGCCCTCCCAAACCATCGACTACCAAACAAAATTGCAAGGAATCTGTTGCAACAAAAATCTCAGTTTTTTGCGGAATGGTCACGGCTAGAACTTCAGTATAACGTCGAACTGTTGGAGAGAGGGATGGAGGATTGGAGTAGCAGCTTTGAGGTGTTGCTGACAAAGATCGACGAAACATGTTTTGAACACTTTGCAGAGATGGCGCTTGGAAGTGAGTCTAGAACCATGTATAAAAGCTTGCAGCATAACCTTGGTGCCAAAAATTATTTCAATGACCGATATTCGATTTATACAATCTCTACAATCTTTAAAACCAGAGGGGAGCTACTTCGTCTGAATTTCCAACCGTATAGCCCTGTGAGAAATACAGAGTGTTCACTGTGCAACCTAGATCATCAGAAAAACACATTTCATTTCTTAGCCATCTGCCTCGTTCTGAAAGAAATAAGACACTCATATTGGGGAAAATCTACTTTAACTTCGACGGAAGCTGTAAACGGAAGCCCTAAACGGCCAAGAATGGACAGTGTTATATGGCTATGTGAAAACTGCAAGATATCGCAACCAAATTTTAAATGAAGCATTTTAATAACATGAATATTAGTTTACTATAGATATACATATATTACTTAAATATTTATAAAACAAATTAAATCATAATCATTAGAAAATACTCTTTTTCTTCTGGATGACGGCAAAAGCCAATGCTATATATTGTGAATTTTTTGTAAACATGATTTTTTAAATTTTTTTGTTCAATAAAATCAAAAAAAAAATTAATTTTAAATACTTGTAATATGTAGTACTTACATTTCTGCAAGTTTAAATTTGTTCGTATGTTCGAACTCTTCCTGAATCCAAAAAAAATATGGATGTGCATTCTGCTAGAGATGGCGATGACATAATGGCGTTTATGAATAGTAGGTACTGCAGTTGGTTAATTTGATCGAAAATCTGACATATTAAACGTGGATAAAGCAGTTCTAAATTAGGCAGACTCTACGAAGTTAACGCAGATTAGAAATGATGGAGTTCAGCCAGAAAATTCTATGGTGGAATGTACGTGATTAGTAAATTTTTTAAGACCTGGAGTTTTGCAGTATCGCTTTCAAAACCTTTTAAATCTAGAGGATATTAACAAAATTGCATTTGAGTATGCCATACTTAGTTTCCACAATGATAATTTAAACAATTCGATAGCCCACAAAGGGGTGATAGAAGCTATAAATAGTCTGAAGGATACAGTACCTCGAATTTAAGTAAAACACTCACTTAAGTGTACAATTATATTTCCGATAATGGAATTATAATCATCTGTTCGAAGAGGCTCTTAATTTTCCGATCTATAAAAAAGGCCCACCAACTAAAGCCGCCAACTAACGAGGCATCTCATTTTTGAGTGTACGAAATTTTTAATTTATTATTTATTATGTGGCCGAACAATTTCTCAGTCCAAAATCACTTCCCTTTGTTAAAAAAAAAACACAAACAAATATATCTTTTTTTATGGTTTTATTTATTTAAAACATTAAACAATTTATCCTACACAATACTGAATACGTACCTATATATTATTTAACTTTAAAACTAAGCACTAAAATTTACAAAATAATTATTGCGAAATATAAAAAAAACACTTGTAAACAAACTTTCTGATTTCTGTTGTCAAATATAAACTAGCGAAGAATTTTGAATTCAATGTCAAAATTATATTAGCATTGCCTACAATTACAAGAATCCTTTGGCTCTAACACAATAAATACGATAAGAACAAAGAGATGTGATCGTGACAAAACATCGTCGTTGTTGTAAAATCAGTTTCAAACTATGAAAGCAGACGAGGATATATTGTACGTAATAAAGCATTTCTCGTCGTCACGTTACATTCAATTTTTAATTTCACATCTACTGTTTGGTTGCTGAAATGAAACATAATATAAGCTTATCTTTCATTTTACTATATATTTACCATAATATATTTTATTTTACCAACCAAGCAGTTGCGAAAATAAAAATTGAATTTACGCTCCAGGCCTAAGGAATTGCGGAACGATTTTATACAACGAAAAGGTGACAGTGAATCATGTCTCGCTCTCGTCTCGTATTCTCATCGTATTGTGAATGGGGCATAATTTTAAAAACTGTTGTCTGACGTTTTCAATTGGATTTCAATGTCACCATCTGACAATTTAAGCGGAGATGAAAATGCACTAAAAAAGAGGCTGGGTGCGACCCACACTGATAACTTCCCATTTGTTTAAAAAAAAAACTATTGATTCAATATTTGTCAACATTTTACCAATTGTACAAAATTATACTATGTATAAAATAAACTAAATTAGAAGTCAATATCACTACTAGTTCTCGAGAAATTTGAGTCGAAAAACAATTTTTACCAATTTTGAATAGAATTTTATATAGTTTTTTATTTTTTGTAAAAAAACTGTAAACTGATTTTTTTTGAAATTTTCACCAGTTGTCAAACACATTGTTTTTCGTAAAATAAAATTATTTTGAGTTTCAAATTGTTTTCCGTTCTCAGAATATCTGGGTTATGAAATTTTTTTTTCAGTTTTTTTTATTTAAAAAAATAACGGTATATTCATTTTTTTCCAAATTCATATCAAATCTGTATGACCTTATAATGAGTACATTAAATTTTATTTGAAATCAATAGCATTATTTCTTCGTGAGATATTTGAAACTAACCAAAATTTTTACTTTTTTTTTAAACCGTTATAAGGAAAAAACTACTCACTGAATTTTAATAAACGCCCTTTCAGCCTCTTTCGAAGTTATTATCTATTAAACAAAATTTATTTGAAGTCGATATCTTTACTCGTTCTTGAGATATCGACGACGAAAAATGGTACCAGAACGTACGGACGTACGAACGTACGCACGTACGAACGTACGTACACACACACACACAGACATCTCTCTAAAAATGATTGATATAGCCTCTAGGGACCTTGAAACGTCGAGAAATGTCAAAAATTCCAATTTGACAAATCAGACCGATTACAATAACTCCCTATGGGAAGTTAAAAACGACTACTATTGAAATTTTGATATCTTATACGTCAGTGTCCTTTCACGATTTACGATGTGCACTCAGCTTAGTAATCATTTCCATTAAAAAAGCGCCATCTGTGCATCATAAAGAGCGCCATCTGTGTATCAAAAAGAGGGCCATCTATTTTGTGCAACCTTAGTAACAAACAAGTTATACATGACTTTCTTGGTTTTCTCAATAAATTCAAGAACGTGTCAGATACACCAAGCTGTCATTCCAAAACTAATTGCATCATTTGTATAATTGAAACAGTTTTGAGTTCCAATCAAAACTTCTTAATTTATCTTGCAAATCATTTTCAATTCGAAGAAATATTTAAAAAGAAATGTATTTGGAAGTGATTTTGACATATTTCAATTTTCAAGACTACTAAATAAATTACTTTTAAATTGCATTTTTTTATATATTTCCGAAAAGCACTGAAAAATAATGTCAAAAACCACCAAAAGTAGATTTCCCTATCGTCAAAAGGGGAACACACCCAAACCCAAACAGTAGGTACATTACTTCTATGTCACAAAACTCATTTTGTTCTAGA
The DNA here is from genome assembly GCA_963931855.1 of Philhelius festivus. Lineage (NCBI taxonomy): Eukaryota > Metazoa > Arthropoda > Insecta > Diptera > Syrphidae > Philhelius > Philhelius festivus. The sequence goes on along the minus strand of CAWVOZ010000098.1, from coordinate 288,620 downwards.
GACGATAAGTGAGGAATCAATTGTTTCATTTGTTAACAATACGAAAACTAATCGGCTATATAACCAATTTGTAAATTCCTTATAATCTTAATCAACAATCAGTTCTTATGTTGGTTTGTACAAAATACTTGTACCTTTATAGGTTAGAATCTTACAGAGGCTTTGCTTGAGGGAAGAGAAGTTTTACTGCTAGCGCACCTACGTTAATACACACACTCTTTTCTTATAACTTTCACGCATTAAAGGGATTATGACTACCCTTAAAATATTTGATCACAGTGCGAGCGTCTTAGGAAAAGTGGAGGGGATTCAAAAGGCAATACCGATGCATATTGGTTTTGAATGGGAGGGAACTGTAATTTGAAAAAAGGGGGTACTACAGGGAAATTTAATACGGGAGGAAAATATAGAGTCGGGTAAAGCATTACACATTCGGGTGGTCCGGCTAAAGAAAAAATCTCTGAATTTAACCGTGCGTCCAAAGTTGGCCTCAAAAGTTAACTGATGGGCACTCCCTAAAGAGCGAGTATTACGGTTACATTTTTTAAGGAGAGGAATGCAACTGGCTATTTTACTAGGACAAAATGTTTATAAAAATAACGGTCGAATAATGAAAGACAAAAAACATTGCGGTGGTACTCGAAAGATGCAAATGTTTCTGTTATACTTCAATCACGTATATCATTTTTAAAGCTCAAAGTACTCGATTACATATAGATTACAGCCAGATCAGGGGTACAAAATGTTTTGGAACTTGGAAGGAAATATACTCGTAAACAATTAGCAGCGTTTTGGGCAACGTCAAATATTTGGTCATTCCATAAGGTATCATATGAGGCAGATACCTTACACTGAAAGCTGTTTTGTTTCCTTAATCCAAGTGTCGCTCATGGATAGCGGCATGGCTGGTAGGTTCCGCTTTAACGACGGGAGACAACATTGCGTTCTTGAAGCAATACATTTTATGCGGTATTTTGTTCCCTATTTGAAAATAATTTGACAATGCTATCGAAATCAGAATTTAGTAATCGGGATCGCAACCATCTAAGCACTTAAATTGCTTAGTTATTTATGTATATCATTTGACTATTAAAAAGTACTCCTACGTATACGAGTATGTTTTCTTTAATTTTTTAATTTAATTTAATTTTGGTGCGGGCAAAACCCCCATTTATTCGACTTAATTACAAGCTAATGCTTAATCTAACTTAAGAACTAAGAAACTTATAGCTACGTTTTATGGTTACTGGGGGGGGGTTGATTCAGGAGAAGGAATTTAAGGCAAGGGGTACCGAGGTTAAAGTCGAAGTTGCTAGTGTTTGAGTTAACACTCCGGAACATACGAGAAACTGGTTCACTAGAGCCATAAGACGTGCGGTGAGTGGGTATATAAAAGAGAGGGGGATTATGTATGTTTCGAGGGTTGGTGTTGAAGACGAGTTGTGAAGAATAATGCAGTCAACTGAACCTGTAAGTAGTCGATGAATGAAGATTATTTCATAAATTTTTCTTCGTTCTTCTAGTGAATTTATGTTGATTAGTTTAAGGTGGTCTTGATAGGGAGGTAGGAACAAGGGATTATTCCAGGGAGCAAAACGAAGGAATCTACTCTCGATTCTGGCGATGTGAATTTGTTGGTAAGGGGACCATACTTGACAGGCGTATTCGAGCAGAGGACGAACAAAGGTTATATAGAGGGATCGGGTCACGTATGGGTTGGAGAATTCCTTGGACCATCGTTTAACGAAGCCAAGTGCTGAATTGGCCTTAAAAATTATATCGTCATAATGGGAGATGAATTTAAGTTCCTGATCACATGATATTGAATAGCATTTGACAAGATTTAAAACTAAACTGTTTTTGAGACACCAAACTCAAAAATTATCGAGATCGAGTTGGATGAGAGTAGAGTCCTATGTAGAAGATGAATGATCTTGAAGAATTTGGTATCGTCGGCGTAGAGAGAAATATGAGAATATTTAATGACCAATTCCATATCCTTAATAGCAAGAACAAAAAGGAAAGGACCTAAGTGGCTGCCTTGAGGGACTCCGGACGTTGCTAAGAAAGGGCAAGAGGATGTAGATCTAAAACGAACACTATAGTAACGGTTTTTCAGATAAGAAGATATCCATCTCAATAGAATGGGTTCAAAACCGAAGTGGATAGTTTGAAAAGTATAAGTCTATGGGAGATTTTATCGAAGGCCTTACTAAAATCGGTGGATATGACATCGACTTCCTTGCCATACTCTAAGGCCGAGAGGACGAAAGACACAAATTCATCAAGATTAGTGGTTGTTGATCTACACTTGAGAAAGCCGTGTTGTATAGGAGAAATGAGAGACTTACATTGAAAGCTCAAAAATTCATAGAGTATGCTATCGAAGAGTTTGGGTATACATGAAAGTTTGGCAATAGGTCGATAATTTTTAACATCACATTTCGGACCCTTTTTGTGTATTGGTATTATAAAAGAAGATTTCCATACCTCTGGGAATTATACTTGGGTTAGGGATAAACTGAAGATTGTTGAGAGAGGAAGAGATAGCGATGAGAAACATTTCTTTAAGAGAATAGCTAGGAGGCCATCGGGACCTGGAGAGAATTCATCGTTAAGCTGATTTAATTTATTCTCCACGAGAAATGGGTCAACAATGCGAGGGAGAGATGGCCCAAGAGATTAATTTGGCATATAATTGAAATATGCAGAGTCAGGTACGAAACTGTCATCTGTGAAAGATTGTTTCAAAAACGAGGCAAAAAAGTTGGGGATAGTGTGTGGGTCATTTGATGTTTCATTATTGAATGAGAGAGAGGTTGGGTAGCCATCGGATTTTCTTTTGTAATTGACAAATTGAAAAAAGGATTTAGGGTCGTTAATAAGGTTGTTTTGCGTTACAATTATATAACGTTGGTATAAAGAGTTATAAAGCTCAATAAATTAGAGATACATACCATAATAGTTAGAATAGTCAGTAGGAAATCGAGTTCGAAGGAAGTTTGACCATAATTTATTTCTTTTGTTTCTCAGAGAACGGAGTCTTCGATTATACCAATAAAAAAAGCAACCTTCCAACTGTATAGACTTCACATTTCCTCCTCCAAATGAAACGTTTTGTGCAATGACATAAAAAAACATCAATAGACCTTACAATACTTATTCTGAATGGAACTATTCTCGTCGGTACTATAATGTGAAACTATCCCATAGGCAAATCGACCATAGACTTAATCTTCACACTAAGCTAAATCCTGGAAAAGACTAACGAATTTACAAGTCCATACTCACTATCTTTTCATCGACGTCAAATCCCCATTTTAAAACAAGACCATGGCCGAACTCGAGATCCTAGAAAAGATCCACCTGTGCAGTGTTTGCACAGTTTTCCCTCGCCATTTCAATTTGCAAACATTCAAAAACAATGTTCATCGTCACCTCCTTTCTCTCCCTTCCTAATTTCCCCATCGCCCGTGCTGTGTTTGACACTATAAGGGTCGACAAACATACCCTTGAGCGCGAGTGCATTATAAAAAAAAAAAAAAAATGTACACAGTTTAAGCAAGGAAATGCGCTATCATGTTACTGCTTCAATCTCGTTCCTCAGCTGATGGTGTGCAAGCCAGGCATTAACTCCAAGGGCATAATATTCTGTACAACTATTGGGACGATATCGATATCATCGGCCGTTTCCAATAATCTGCAATAGAGTTCTTCTTGTTGAATGATCATTAGGCAAATCTTGTTGGTCTGCAAGTAAATAAGGGCAAGAGCAAGTATATGCTTTGAACAAACAAACAAATATCTGTGCACCAATTAGGAAAAAGCGTCACTATTGATATAAACTACTTGGATGTACATGTACATAGTTAACGAGTTCATATACTCCAAAATAATAGTATTTCCATTAAAGACACTTAAGTGCAGTTGCGACGAAGAATAACATTTGCCAACCGTTGTCATTTCGGTTTACAAAACAAACGTTTTCAACACTCCTCAGCCAAAGACGAAGTGCACGCCTGACACAACCTTATACTAATTGTCTTACTTTATGTCGGCGAGTGTTGGACTATAAACAGAAAAAATTTACTCCTGAAATAATACCAACTGTAGGCTTACAGCAAAATACCGTAAATTAATCAAGAAATCATATTTTAAAATATTGCTCAAAAAAATTTTTGTGAACGACGAACATAATATTGTTGTGAACAGAGCTTTATACTACTACAGCGCCATCTGTTGGAAAATTACATATCTAATTTATGGAAGAAACAAAAAGCTCTTTTCCAATGTCAAATGTATTTCCCCTTATTCCAACCATCTAGAACATTCCAAGACGAGAAGCTTCGCGAATTTTCGAGAACAACTAACATGAGTATAAAAGGGAGTGCTCGCCGTGAGCACGACACAGTTGATGCATGATGAAGTGTGCAAAACTCTGCTTATTGGATTGTGTAAAGTTTAAAACAAGTGTGATTTTAAATTGAATAAAGTATTTGAGTTGATTATAAATTGAGATTTATTGTTGTGATTTGGAAAGTAAAAATAAAGAAGAGATACTAGAAAGAGTAATAAGTTTTATTTAACGAACCTAGCAAAAATATTACATTGGTGTCAGAAAAGTGGAATAAAACTTATTGTGCAGTGAAGTGTGCGAAAAAAAAAAATAATAATAATAAAAATGAGCAAGTTACTAAAAGAGCTCAACTGTAATGAGCTGAAAAGTGAATTAGGCAAGCGAGAACTTTCTAGAGCAGGATCGAAAAATGAGCTTGTTCTGCGTTTGGCCGAATATTTGAAACAACAAAATGAAGACCCGGACATTTTCGTCTTTGAAGCTGACGCTGAGGAAGCAGACGTAAGTAAAAATGTAGATGTTTCAAATATGATTAGTCTTCTGCTTCAACGTTTCGAAGAGCAACGAAATGAACAAAAGAAAAAACAAAAGAATTTTCTCGAACGTCTCGAAGAGCAACGAAATGAACAGAAAAACGAACAAAAGAATGTTCTCGAACGTCTCGAAGAACAACGAAATGAACAAAAGAATGTTCTCGAACGTCTCGAAGAACAACGAAATGAACAAAAGAATGTTCTCGAACGTCTCGAAGAACAACGAAATGAACAGAAAAATGAACAAAAGAATATTCTCGAACACCTTGACAAACAGCATAGCGAACAAAAAGACCTTCTCGAAGAACAGAGAAACATGCTAGAAGGCAAGCTTGTTAAAATCGAGAATAATGTGTCTGCACTTGATGAACGTGTTTCATTGCTAGAGAATCAAGTCGACAACAAAATGGAGACGTTTTCAAAAGAGCTAGATCGCATTCGAAATATAAAGATTCGGGAAAGTTCTGGAGAAACCTTGAAGAAAAAGGAGATGCAACCTCCAACCTTTGATGGACAAACTTCTTGGTCTATATACAAGAAGCAATTCGAGGCAGCTTCCACAACAAATGGCTGGGATGAGGCTGACAAGTATATAGCCTTAACTCTTGCTCTTAGAGGAGCAGCTGCTGAGTTGTTGCAAACCATACCAGCAGATAAGAGCGGCGACTTCAATTCCTTGGTTTTGGCTATAGACAAACGCTTTGGTAACAGCCACATGAAAGAAGTCTTCAAAGTGCAACTCAATTCCAGAGTTCAGAAGAGGGGCGAAACTCTACAACAACTGCAAGCGGACATTGAAAGGCTTGTTCATCTTGCATATCCAGATGTTGGAGAGGAAATTTGTAACCAGTTCGCAGTTGAGGCATTTGTTCGCGCCATTTCTGATATACATCTTCAAAGGGCTGTGCGAACTGCTGGAAAACGAACTCTTTCGGAAACATTAGCGTTTGCCTTGACAATGGAAGCAGCTGAGCAAGCTTCTCTCGGAGTACATCGACTTAGAGAAGCCGTCGTCGAAGAATGCTCATGTCAAAGAACTGATGTCCAAAGGAACCAACGAAACGGACTTGCAAAGTGCTGGAATTGCAACAAGACCGGACATTTACAGCGTCAATGTCGCTTACCACCAAGAAGAGCTTGTCAACATTGTGGACACGGAGTTTCAAACTCAGAACAAGGTAACAATAACACCAGTGTTACTTCCCGAACAGTTTCCCAACAAGTAAGAAATAACTTCGAGGGGCAGAAGCGAGTTTCTGGTATCGATGGCCCCAGAAACACCATCCAGGTCTCCCAGACTAAACGAGACAATAAAAGTCTGACTGTCGAGGCAATTTTAAATGGCAACAAACGTGTGGTCACCATCGACACCGGTGCCACCGCCTCCATTGTGCGTCAAGACCTAGTGCACCTGAATTGGCTACACAACACAAATACCTACCGTCTGAGAACTGCCACAGGAGAAGCAGCTAGGGTTTATGGTGAAGTCCGACTTAGAATTCGAATTGCAGATCTAGAATTCTCACACAAATTTTTGGTGGCAGATATATGTGACGAATGCATCATAGGCATGGACTTCATGAAAGAACATCGAGTAATTTTGGATATTGGCAAACAGGTACTCAAATACCAGAATACAGAGATTCCAATGAACTATGGGCACGAAGGAACAACAACTCTAAGGACTGTCATCAAAGAAGACGTGATTATTCCAACTTCTTCTGAGGTATTCGTTTGGACAAAATTAGAAGGTGAGTGTGGACGCCATCGATACCTAATAGTGGAACCAGGCCCAGATTGTTCTTCCCAAAACGTCATCATTGGGAAGACACTTGTGGCTCCAAAGAACAATATGGTCCCCGTACGGATACTCAACACCAAACCGTACGATGTAAAGTTAGCATAAGGAGAAATTATCGGTAAGTGCGAATCTGTCGCAGTCATAACACGAATTGACGCTGAAACACCGAGAATGACATTAAACCCTGAAGAGCTCAATAGCATCAAGGCAAAGATACTCAATTCAGCTAACCTAGACCAACATCAGGTTAAAATGGCAGAAAGCCTTCTGAATGAGTATGCCGACATTTTCGCTTCACCAAACGGGAAATATGGAAGGACACAAATGGTGCAGCATCGAATAAATACAGGAGATGCAAGACCCATTCGTCAGCCCGCAAGACGTCTTCCACTGGCCAAACAAGGTGAAGCTGAGGAAATGATTACCACCATGAAGAAGGATGGTTTGATTGAAAACTCCAAAAGTCCTTGGGCGTCACCAGTGGTCCTAGTCAAAAAGAAGGACGGAAGTACACGGTTTTGTGTTGACTACCGAAGGTTGAATGACGTAACCAAGAAAGACAGTTACCCCCTGCCAAGAATTAGTGACACCTTAGATGCGATGGAAGGAGCACACTGGTTTTCAACACTGGACTTGAAAAGTGGATATTGGCAAGTTGAAATTCACCCTGAAGATCGAGAAAAGACAGCGTTCTCCACAGGTAATGGGCTGTGGCAGTTCAACGTGATGCCATTTGGTCTTTGCAACGCTCCGGCAACCTTTGAGCGTTTGATGGAGTGCGTCCTTCAAGGCCTGACGTGGAAAACTTGCCTTGTCTACTTGGATGATGTTATCGTTTATGGGAAAACATACGACCAACACTGTAAGAACCTAAAGGGTGTGTTCCAGAGACTTCGAGAGGCTAACCTTAAACTGAACCCAGAAAAATGTGCACTGTTCCAGACTGAAGTAAAGTATTTGGGACATATCATCTCGTCCCAAGGAGTCAAGACCGATCCTGAAAAAGTTGACACCGTCAAAAATTGGCCAACACCACAGGACAAACATCAACTACGAAGTTTTCTTGGTCTTGCTACTTATTACAGACGTTTTGTTAAGAACTTTGCCGGAATTGCGAAGAGTTTGCATCAGCTTACGGAAAAGAACAAGCAGTTTAGATGGTCAGGTGAGTGTGAAAAAGCTTTCCAAGAACTGAAATACCGTCTGTGCAATGCTCCGGTGCTGATCTATCCGACTCCAGGCAAGCCTTTTATCATCGATGCTGATGCAAGCAACGTAGGAGTCGGCGCTGTTCTGTCACAAGTGCACAATGGCGAAGAAAAGGTTGTCGCCTATTTGAGCAAAGTACTGTCGAAGACCGAAAGAAACTACTGTGTGACCAGAAGAGAACTCTTGGCACTCATCTTGGCAACGAAACACTTCCACAAATACATCTATGGACAGAAGTTTCTTCTACGAACCGATCATGGTGCTCTTAACTGGTTGTTGAACTTCAAGAACCCAGAAGGACAAGTCGCAAGGTGGATAGAAAGACTGCAGACTTACGATTACGAAATTCAACACCGAAGGGGAAAGCTGCACTCAAATGCCGACGCACTATCCCGAAGGCCTTGTAAAATAGATTGCAAGCACTGCAGGCGACAAGAAGAAAAGGAATCCATCAACATTCTGCGAATAAGGGCTGACCCCATTTGTGGATGGAGCAATGAAGAAATAAGATCTGCTCAACAAGAAGACCCCGACATTGAACCTCTTCTCGCATGGAAGGAACATGAAGAAAAACCCGCATGGAATGACATTTCCGATAGGAGTCCAGTTTTAAAGGCCTATTGGGCACAATGGGACTCACTTCATGTGCAAGAAGGTGTTCTTCGGCGAAAATGGGAGTCCGCTGATGGTAAATCCTATGTGATGCAGCTTGTATTACCTCAATCGAAAATCAAAGAGGTTCTTCGAGAGATGCATGATGGACCTTCAGGAGGCCATTTGGGAGTCAATAAGACTTTAGAAAAAGTGAGACAACGATTCTACTGGTTGCATGCAAGAGACGACGTTGAAAAGTGGTGCCGAAATTGTGACGCCTGTGCTGCAACCAAAGGCCCTGGTAGAAAACTGCAAGGAAAAATGATGCAATATAATGTTGGCTCACCGTTTGAAAGGATTGCTATTGACGTAGCTGGCCCATTTCCGGAAACGAATGATGGAAACAAATACATTCTGGTGGTAATGGATTACTTCAGCAAATGGCCTGAGGCATACGCTATCCCGAACCAAGAAGCCAAGACCGTGGCCGACCAGATTGTGTCTAACTGGGTAAGCAGGTTCGGTGTGCCTATGGAGCTCCATTCTGACCAAGGAAGGAACTTTGAGTCGAACATATTCCAAGAGGTGTGCGCGTTCCTTGGCATTAAGAAAACGAGAACCACACCACTTCACCCTCAATCTGATGGAATGGTTGAAAGATTCAACAGGACCTTAAAAGAGCACCTCACTAAGGTCGTAGGCGACTACCAAAGAAACTGGGATAGGCACATACCACTATTTTTGATGGCCTACCGAAGTGCAATACATAGCTCAACAGGACAAACACCATCTGAAATCCTCTTCGGAAGAAGCATACGGCTGCCTAGTGAGATAAGGTTTGGACACCCATCAGAAGAGTCTCAGGAAACTGGGGATTACGTGAGTGACCTAAAAGAGAGGCTAATCGACATCCACGAAAGGACCAGGACTAGAATGAGCGCTTACAGCGATCGAATGAAGACAAGGTACGACACAAGAGCAAACACGACAGGATTCCAAGTAGGAGATCGTGTATGGCTGTACAATCCACATCGTCAAAAGGGATTGTCGCCGAAGCTTCAACAAAACTGGGAAGGCCCTTATACTGTCGTCACGAAAATCAATGATGTCGTTTACCGAATTCAAAGAGGGTCACGAGGGAAGTTAAAAGTTGTGCATAGTGATCGACTGCACCGATACAGTGGCGAAGCTGGAGATAGAATTGTTCGGGACGAACAATCTTAAGAAGGGGGCAATGTTGTGAACAGAGCTTTATACTACTACAGCGCCATCTGTTGGAAAATTACATATCTAATTTATGGAAGAAACAAAAAGCTCTTTTCCAATGTCAAATGTATTTCCCCTTATTCCAACCATCTAGAACATTCCAAGACGAGAAGCTTCGCGAATTTTCGAGAACAACTAACATGAGTATAAAAGGGAGTGCTCGCCGTGAGCACGACACAGTTGATTTTTGATTACGGAAGTGTGCAAAACTCTGCTTATTGGATTGTGTAAAGTTTAAAACAAGTGTGATTTTAAATTGAATAAAGTATTTGAGTTGATTATAAATTGAGATTTATTGTTGTGATTTGGAAAGTAAAAATAAAGAAGAGATACTAAAAAGAGTAATAAGTTTTATTTAACGAACCTAGCAAAAATATTACAATATGTTCATCTTGTATAAATAAGCTTTGGGGCACTATTATTCGTCAATGACAACGTCATTTTCTTTTCGACTAACCTTCTTTTAGACCTTCCCTTACTTTGGATTTTCTAAAATTTATCTTTAAATCGCTGTTTTATCTAAAATCAATTTCATGAACAATTCTTCGCCAGTCATCTGCTTTCAAAACTTCTTTCCAATAAGTTTCAATTAAAATTCTTTTCCAAAAAAAAAATACGAAGAAAAATTATGCTCAAACAAACCCAGCAAAAAATCTCCAAAAGCTTCTTAACCTCTTTTTTTCTTGCAAATCAACTTTTGGTTTCTCAACACGAAGCAAGACGGAAAATTGATTTTCAATATTTCCCTTAAAACCCCCATTTACTTTTTCTTTTTTTCATCTTCTAAAAGCCTTCAAGTGCCACTTCGTCTATACTACTTCTGGTAAAATCCTTTCGAAAGTTCCTCTAACTTTTCTTGCATCGCTAATTTTGTCAAACTTTATCATCGTCACCTTCATTCTATTATCATTATCGCTTCAATGGCGTGCCGAATTTCGTCGCTTAAGATTGTTGTTATTGTACTGACATATTTTCGTTCATCCTTGAGAAGAAAAAATTATTTGGCCTCTACGTCTTCGACGATGAAGAGAATTTTCTTTTGCACTTTTCTTTTTCGCCAACAAGCTACGTGTCAGCAGCATGTCTGTCTTACAACATTTGTCCCGAAGACGACCTACGAGGATATATTTTCCCTCAGCTGGCTGTAAGGGAAACTGTTCCTTCCTCTATTTCGATTGGTAAAGGCAAAAACTTAATGGCTTGAATAGCGACAAATAAGCTTTTGTCAGCCAGTTTCGTGTTCCTTCGCAAAGTTGTCCTAGATGGGACTAAAGCACACACAATCGCCCTCGGAAAGGAGAAATCTTTGAAAACAAATAATTAAACAAGACTCTGGTGCTGCTCTCCGACCCTCCTCCTGTATCTGGACTTCTGATGGAGAAACAACAATGAAAGTTAATGGCTACTAGGAATTCAAGTTGTTCACAATGGCATTATAATGGTTGTCGTTGTTGTGTTGACGCACAGACATGATGCAAGGAGTCCTTGAAAATTGATGACTATGTGTGAACTTTCCTGATGCGAAGAGTAAAATTCTTTTTTTTACCCTCGGGCACCGGATAAACATGAGAGGGTCTTATGTTCATAAGCCAATAAATATTGAATCGGTATCAGGATATTTAATGAAAGCTAAGCACTTTTACTTAGCTGAAAATGGTATAGGGGATACCCTTACTTTATATTCGACCTAAGTCAACAATTTGGTGACGATATACGAGTATGTACATATATAACAAGAGGCTTTATAGAAAAAGGCTTTAATGGTTTGTTTAGCTTGGATTTGGAGAGTAAAATTTTCTAAAGGATATAATGGAGTGCTAATTGAATAAAAGCTATCTCGGGTTTTGGGTTTTGTTTGTGGATGCTTAAGGGTGATTTAAGAAAAGAATCTATTTTTGTTGTGTAAGTAGATTTTGTATTAGATTTTTTGTATTCACGAATCGAATTGATTAAAGTAATAAACATGACCGTAACTAAATGGATTGCTCATTAATTCCAGTTAAAGGATATAACGTTAAATATTTTATAATATTCTGAGCAACTATAGAATACGAATAAAGTGTAGTTTGAGTGAGTATAGATAAAATTTGGGAGGCCTAAATAATTATTTGTGGTAATTTATACTCTTCTCTATACTATTTTATAAAAAAGATCAATAACTTATATCTAACAAACGAACTTAAAATTTGGTTATAAGTGGAATGGAAAGTAGAAGATTGGAAAGATATGCTATAGCGGATGTTTTGAACGAGGTTTAGAGAACTCACAGGGACTTTACTACGTGTATTTTAGTGAACGTCCATTGAAATGAATTTAATGCATTAATGTAATAGCGCTCTAAAATTCATTGATTTTTTCATATCAATTGCTGTTTTGGGGTTTAAACTTAAACCTGAGATTGTCGAAGATAGTCGAAGAACTCTCCAAATAATATTTTTTATTTGAATCGAATTAACATTAACTTCATCTGCGATTAAATGCCTTCTTTAATACAAATTTCCAAAAATTAGCAAAAGCTGTTACTTCTCTCTTACATCTATCAGTCTCAAGAAAGTACTAGCTATCACTGTGAAAAACAAACTTTTTCACGTTTTCATAAAAAAAATATTTTTTCAAGTTTTCCCGCCCGAGGGCACGTCACAGAAGTAACCGAAGTTCATCCTAGAGCCACTTGGTCGCGCTGAGAAAAGAGATCAAGTCATTGATTCCGAAAGTTTGACAAAAAATGCTCTTCCTAATGATTTTTCTCTAAACTTGGCCAAGCATTTTCAGAGAAAATAGAGGACTGTTTCCTTTTCTCACTGGTCCCAACAGCTATTACAGTGATCACGTGTTCGGGATTTATTATAGTCGGGCCGAATCTTTCTAGATATAAGCACAAATAATCATATACAGATGTCTTACGCCTATGGAGCAAAGTGACCTATGAAATTGAAAAAGCTTTATTCTATAAAGCTTTTTAAAAAGCACTTTTTCTACGAGAATCAAAGTTCTTCTCGCAGGATTTTGCAGGATAGGATTTCTCTTCTCTCAATTATGTGTTGCTTCTCTTTTGTTTACCCTTTCCTACAATTTTTGTTTATACTTGCAATATTCGTTCACCCCTTTGTAACGATCAAGCCGCAGACAGTTGATTTTTTTTTATATTTTCAAGATTTTTTTTTTTGGGTTGTCTGAGGTTTGCGATAAATATAAAATGTGTGCTTCTTGGGTTTGACCGATTATTTAAGTTGGTTGATAATTAGAAAAATTTTTTCAATAAACTGTGTCGTCGGTAGTTATGTATTTGTACATAGTTTAAATGACGCGACGGAAGGAATTTGTTTACGAGTATTTAATTTTTTTTTCATTCGTCTGAAGTTGATTTTAATAAAGGGCACATTTTTGTTGCGTAATTATGTAGTTACATTCGCCTTTTCTATTTCGTAAGTGTCCAGGAATACTATATATAGGTACATATTATATTTTTATAGTAATGTAGGTAGGAAGATACCTAGGTCTTTTTTGGGTTTATTATTATAAATTTCAAGATTTTGGACAAGAGCTTGTTTAGTATCTACATATGTAGGTATACCTAGCAGAAAACGAAATTAGTTTGGAAATTTTTTACTTATGTACAGTACATATATATACATAAATATGTTTGTATGTAGGAAGATAAGATAAACATTTAAATAGTTTGAATACAATCATTTATCAATTAAGAACTTTTTGTATTAGATGGACTTTTAAATAATTGTATACTTAAGTAGGGCTATGAGGACCTGCCTTGATACATTTTGACTTATTGTTATTAAACAAAAATAATTAATAACTTTTTTTTGTTTGATAATGTAAAAAGTTGGACATTAATAAATAGATACAGAGTATACAAATGTTCCTAGGTTCTTATTAACATAATTCCTTCCTGTAACTATTATGTCTATGTGATATGTACCTACTAGAAAATTTGCGCCTACCGCCTAGACCAGTGATGGGCAAAGTACGGCCCGCGGGCCAACTCCGGCCCGCGAAAGCATTCAATCCGGCCCCCCGAGCGACGGTCCTTCGACATGAATAGTATATGGCCCGCAATAATTATATTTTGACGGTTCTGAAGTATGAAGTATATGCTACTAAATTCTAAGAACAAACAGATTGGAGCAGAGAGCAAAGAGCAAACCAGCGAAATCAAACACGTGTAGTTGTAGTTGCTTTCACTAAATGTGTTTAATTTAATTTCGCTGTTTTGCTCGCATAGACATAGACACATAGGTAAAGGAGCCAGCTGCCAGCGCGTGGTGAAATCTGAAGTGAGAGGGAGTGAATTCAACTCAGTCGCCTGCTGTCACCAGTGTTGTCACTTTCATTTCAAAACCCGAGGTAGATTGAGATGAAAAACAGTGGTAGATTTAGATTTTGTGTGGTAGATTTGTAATTTCCCAAATGATAATAATTCAAAAGCACTTAAAGTCATTTACGAGTATAAAGACAAAGTTTTATATACATTGCTTTAAGTATCTAAATATATTTGTTGTGATATTTTGTTCTATATGCATACGTATTATACATCTTTAAGCTTACCATCAACAAATTAAAATTTTAAATAAAAGCGGATCAATTCTTCTTAAGAAATAATATAATATATAAATTATAACGAATTTTCTGAAGGCCTTCAAAATTTAGATGCTCCTTTTTCAAAACTATGCAACATAACTACAGATAGAGCCCCAAATATGGTTGGAAAAAACGCGGGATTTTTAGGTATTTTTCGGAACCAGAATCCTAATCACAATGTTGTATTTTTACATTGTATGTATAATTCACCAGGACGTGCTTTGTAAGGCTGCAATAGATATTACCCATGTTCTTAATGTGGTTATAAAACTAATTAATACTATTCGATCCCGGGGCTTGGTATACCGGCAATTCCAAGAATTTCTTATTGAAGTCGACGCAGATTATTCGGACCTTCTTTACCACACGAAAGTAAGATGGTTAAGTTGTGGGTTTGCATTTGAAAGGATCTGGAATTTAAAAGAGGAAATACAAGAATTTTTAAAAAATAAAACAGACAAATGGTCTGATTTCCAAATCTTCGAAGACAATGATTGGCGTATCGATTTTGCATTTTTTACCGATTTACTCGAACACTACTACAAATCAAATAAAAAATTGCAAGGAAAGAACCAATTTATAGATGAGACTTGGGGTTGTCTAAAATCATTTAAAACCCAGCTTTTTTTGTTTTACAACTGCATGAATAAGAACGATTTAACTCACTTTCCGCGTTTAAAATCCGTGTCACCAGTGAGTGAGAACAAACTAAAAGAATTCAGTCAGGCGTTGAAAAAACTTCACACAGAATTCGAAACTAGGTTTCAAGATTTTAAGAACATTCAGTCGTGGCTGGATGTTTTCTCGATGCCGTTTAATGTAGATCCGGAAAATGTCTCTGCAGAATTGCAGTTGGAAATTATTGAAATGCAGTGCAGCACCCATTTAAAACAATTGTTCTTAAATTCCACAAAATTAGAATTTTATAGAACACTGCCAAAAGCTGAATTCCCGAAGATGATTTCTCACGCCCAGAAAATTATGGCGATGTTTGCGTCGTCGTACGTGTGCGAACAGACTTTTTCGACCATGAAATTGCGGAAAAACTCAATCAGAAATTGACTTACTGATGAACACCTTTTTGCGCTGCTGAAAGTCACAGCTTGAACCTGCATTCGAAAATATTATGGCAAATCAAAAGCAATTTCATACATCTCAAACGCCTACCATGGCAGGGCCTTCGAACAAAAGTTAAATTGTAATTTTGAACATTTTGAATGCTGTAATATTTTAATATGATTAAAATTTTCAACACAAAATGCATTTTTAAAATAACTCTGGCCCTCCTCTGCGATTTCTTGAATTTTCTGGCCCCCCATTAAGAAAGTTTGCCCACCACTGGCCTAGACGATATAGACCCTCCGCCGATCCGGTTTTAACTTACGATGCAGGTACTTGTAATATATATGTACATATGGCAGGTTATGAAAAAAAATAGCTCGAGATTTTGATCAATTTTGTTAATAGGATGGTAGAGAAGACGAAGAAAAAGAAAGTGTGTCTCGCAATTTCACCTGTCTGTCCTTGGTATTCAGGCGTACATGCCACACATTTGGCCAAAAAGAAAAATAATATATTTCTCAAAAACGACTTTTACAATTTTGTAAAAATATTTCAAATAATTAAATTAGGAAAATGATGCTTTTTTGTATTTTATTTTAAATAGTTATTTTTGTTACCTCGCTCAGAGAAATAGAGAATAGCTACAGCTATGCAAAATAGTTACAAAATAGTTATTTATGACTATTTTTATTTGTTATTAAATTTTTTACTTTTTTTCTAGTTAATATTAACTATAAAGAAGATACATACGACTTTTACAAATAGTTATTTTGGTAATAACTATAATCCCAATTAAACTTGACTATCCACATAGTTTATTTTGATTATATCGAATAGTTATCTATAACTATACATATAGTTAAACTTGACTATTATACGCACATTGTTGTTGCGAGTTGTTGTTAAATGACTATATAAATATAGTTACCTCTCAAGGTAGGTAAAAAGAGAACAGAGTATTTGTAAACTGAATAAAGAAAGAAACAAAATACTTTTAGGTTTGAGTATATATGTACATACATATGTGCTAAGTCAACAACTTCATGTTTGTGAAAGTATTTATTTTGTAAGTCGCTAAATTATTATATTATAATAGCGATGTATTATATTTATTATTTTGCACATATGGGAACCGAAATATAAGTGCGGTTGAAATTCTATCTACTAATTCCAACATTTTACGTCGAAGAAAACAAAGCGCCTTTTAAAATGATGCATATTTAAATTATTTTATTTATAACTTTTATCAGACAAAGGGTTACCATATATTTTTTTTTGAAATTACATACTAATATCTACTACACCATAGTCGTATTCAACTATTTTAAGAAGTCGTTTGTGAAAACAATTTATCCTACCTATTTAAAACTAATTTATTATCTTCTTGACTATTAAAATGTTAATATATGTTATTAAATGTTAAAGAATTGAGCACTTATTTATCTACTATTTCAGAGTCATATTGAACTATTTTAAGTAGGTATTGGTTTATGATATTTTTTTATTCTATTTAAAATGAAGATTTTCTTATTTTGATTATTGGAAAGTTAAAACTTACTATTAAGTAATCAGAATTCTCCATAGTCGCATTCAACTATTCTTAGTAGTGGTTTATTGCAAAGCAAAGCATATTGTATAGTCATTTATATTTTTAATTATTTCATAGGTTAATTCTAACTATGTTTAACTACTTTTTAACTATTTTTGAATTATTTTTGATGAAAAATAATCATTTCATAAATTTCATGGAAAATTATCAAATGACTATTGCAATAGTTATAAAAATAACTATTTTTTTTTCTGAGTGCTCTAGTAGAATTTTATTTTTTATATTTGTTTTTTTAATTTTTTTTCTTCTTTCTCATAGTAAGAACAACATTTTAAGAAAACCTTATTTTAATTTAAAAAAAAAAGTGCACATTTTTATTTTTGATAACTCAATATTCAAATTATGTGACTAAGTAGCTAACTAACTATGAGTGGGTAAATTTAACAATAAAATGAGTTGAAAATTCCCCTCCAACGTAGTGTAAGCACTTCGGATTCAAAGTTAGTTGATAATAGTTGTGTTCAACCAGCTGCACTGGACTACTCTGGACAGACAAGTGTAGCTTTTTGGTGTTCATTGGAAAAATTTCTTCACTGACTTACACTGATTAGCGTTCAATGAGCTGAACTAGTGTACATTAGTTCAGAATATCTTGCCCTACCTTTTGAAATAGTGCAGGTTGGTGAAAACTGTCAAAATCAGCTGATGTCATTATTTGAATTAATTTGAATTTTGTCCGCGCGTTGTGTTTTCGAATTTAAATTTAGAAAAAAGGCATGTTTTTAAGATCTGACGTATGACGTTTTTGCTTTAGTTTGCTCTGACAGTTTTCATTAACTTACACTGCACTACACTACTCTACACTGGCCTCTTTCTGGTTGAACACAACTAATGATTTTGACATTTCACAATCACGGTTTCAAGTTTGTGCATTGCATATGACATTCATTTGTATTATCAAACCAAACTAGGAAATAAATCTTTGTTATGTTTAAATATTGCGAACGAATGTTTGAAATTACGTTTCAGAGGGCCATAAAAGTAGAGGTTTTTCATTAGAGGTGTCATATT
The DNA here is from genome assembly GCA_963931855.1 of Philhelius festivus. Taxonomy (NCBI): domain Eukaryota; kingdom Metazoa; phylum Arthropoda; class Insecta; order Diptera; family Syrphidae; genus Philhelius; species Philhelius festivus. The sequence continues at coordinate 270,582 of CAWVOZ010000098.1, read as the reverse complement.
CTTTAAGTTTTATTAGTAATTATTTCTGTTATGTTAAATGTGTTGAATTAAATTTCTTTTTCATCCCAACAATAACCATCATTCCAATTAGATTTAAATAGCTCTAGTTGTAAGTTCTCTTGTTGAACTAAAGAGCTATGATCTATGATCAACGTTTTCTTTATTGATGCAACTTTATGTTATGTGTAATCTCACAGAACATGAAGATGTTTTTCATTTTATTGGAAGGTATCCCGTTCCCGTTCTAAGGAAAACTAGAAGACATAAAACTGGAGTACTGACTTCTTAACAGAAAACGAAACCATGGATCTTCTTAACGAAATAGATGTATCGAAAATGTTAAAATTCTGCAAAATAGCAATTAGTTATCGAAATAGAATAAAAGATGAATACTTTTATTTAGTTACTGTAACTTAATTAGTTTATCTATCGCGAAGACTTTTGGTATTGGCTCGAACACTTAAAAAAATTAAGAGCTGACGATAAGAGCGATTTTATTTTAATTTATGAGTAGCCCGAATGTCCTTTGGAAGGAGTCTGTTTTTAAAAGATTTGATATTCTGCACTGATTTGATTTTATTTGAAAGCAATTAAGCTTCTCTTAAATCGGAATCTACAAAACTGAAAAACTCCTACATTTTAGATGTTTGGTGTCACGTCGATCGCACTGACACCCAGATCTTTTACACCAGAACACAATAAAGATATTGGTTAAACCATATATATTTAACATTTTTTTTTAATGTTTTAAATGCACAGAAAACATTGAATCAAGTTTGTTAACGTTTCCTGAATCCCCAGAAATATGTATTACAAAAAATTTAATATATCTACTAATGACCACATAAAAGTGAAAAGAGCAAAATTTGGATATTCCGTTCAAAAACTACGATTCACGATCGTCAGACATTAAGGAACATTGAAACGTCATATAAGAGACTTTCTGGAAAAGTGAAGCATGCAAGATCTCCAAAACCCTTTGGATTGTGTTGAAGCAACTGCCAAGACAAAATTTCTTTCGAGCAAATAAAACAACTATTTATCCAGTTTTGGTTTTGGGAACCTATGACCAGAAAATTGTATACATAGAAAATCTTCTGACTATAGGAAATAACAAATGAAATACTCTGTCTAACGCAATGCAAAGAAAGCGACGCGGTGAAACCTGAGTGAAGTACGCTTTGGAATATGATGGTATGCATGTACAAATTTGAAGATCATATCTTACAATAAGTTTTTATCTGAAACGGAAAGTTTCATTTAAAACGCAATAGCCGTAAAAGTTTCATGTCCAACCGAACCACTTGAGATTTGTCGGGGTACATCAAAAATATATTCATGGCAGTTTAAATCACTCCATGTATAGAAATGAAGTTTGTAATCCTGTGAGCCTTACCAAATATTCAAAAATATTCGGAACACTGAATTTAAAATTAAAAGTTTCGACACTAGACACATGCGCAACTTTCTATGGATTTAAATCTAAGATAAAAGTAGCCCAGCAGGCCCAGATAAGAAAAAGATCTTTTGGGTTTATTACAATACATAAGTCCAGATTTTAGTTATTTTTATAAAAATCTCAAAACAAGTTCCAACGAAATCAACATTTAATCAGATTAAAGAAGTGAAGACGAAGATTAAAAACACTTTTTTAATATTGGTTTTCAATTTTTGATTTGTTTTTTATTAATTTACAATGCATGATGAAAAGTTTGTTGTTTTTTTTTGTATTTTCATTCATTCTATCTGAACGTTCAAAGTTGGTTCTCATTCTCTGCTAGAAGCAATATATTTTTCTTTATTAAGTTAGGAATAAGAACTAAAGTTGACACAAGAACTGGAAATTTTAACAGAATAGACAAGGAAAATCAGCTTAAGTAGTCTTTAGACCAGAACAAAAAATTTCTTTAAAATGGAAAAACAACTAAACTGCAGATAATTTAATTTAATTTTTAACTAAGAAAGAGTAAAATTATCTTTATTTAAATTTTTGTTTCAACCTGAACGGAGTTTCCAATTGCCCAATATAGTCATTTGTAATTTCACGCGTTTGTTAAAAACTTTAAACTGCTCTCCTGAAAAATTAGTAAAAAGTACTTTAGCGACTTTTCCTTGTGACCACAGATCTATACATGTACTAAGCTAAAAAAGAAGTAAATAAACTTAAAAACTAAAACCTAACCTTCCTGTTAATGCCGTTCTTCTTTCTTGAGACGAGGAAATAATTTTCACTTTCGATTCTGTCTACATAATATCTCCAAGAAAAAATAAACAAAACAGAAACAGAAACATAAATATGTACCTACGAGTACTTCCTGGAGAATACAAAGTCACACGAATGCATTTTGATTTGAAAGAGGGAATAATTTTGCACAGATTTCGATTGTTTGAAAGAAAGTAGCTAAACATCCGCTGGCATGTAAAAAAAAAGCTTAATCTAAATCTCAGATTTCATTTTTAGCATTTTTTTATAATAAAACTAGAAATTTTACCTTTATTTCAAGTGCTTGACCTTAAAGATCTAATCAATAATCCTCAAGTTATAAGCAAATCAACATAACCTACTTACATAACATACTATATCCATTTCCATTTTTCTATACCTACCCAAAGCAGATACACTTGAAAACGAAAAGATATTGCCAAAATCCAAACAAGAAAATTCCTACCAAAAAGTGCAATATGTACCCTCACAAGAAATCAAAATAAAAAAAAAAAACAAAAACACCAGCCAAGGAGTCGCCGCGGCATACACCAGCCACAAAAACCAATAAAGGAACACAGGAAAAGGCAAATATAAAAACAAAAACAACATCCATCCACACAGAAATTCTACGAATGACAAAATATAATAAGAAAAAGTAGAACAGAAACAATATAACCTCGGTGGGAAAGGGATGCGCTGTGTCTGGTACGATTTGTTTGTGCTATAAATTTTGATGAGAACAAGAGAACGCTTGTCGCTTAGTCGCTTACCCAATGCAAAGATACATTTTTCGCTCTCCTACATTGTGGTCATTCTAGTTCTCTTTTCGCTCTTGATTTTTGTATCTTTGTCTGCTAAAGTTTGTCTGCTAAAAAAATATCTTAGGACATTTTTTTGTATGGAGATGAGACATCTGTATATGATTATTTGTGATATAAGTGTGATGTGCATTTTGCTTTCCAGCCGAGGTTTTGCTCGCCGGATTTTCGGGGTTGCTCTGAAGAAAAAACACGAAACTTCAGTAGGAAGGTCTTTAAACCCTTTACAAAATCTTTATTGAAAACAATTCATATAACAACTAATCTTTAATCATATATTCTAGACTTCAATTCACTTACACCACAGATAATTATATACAGATGTCTCACCTCCATACAAAATTCTGTCATCGAAAATTTTCTCGAGCAGACAATCTCGAGCAGACAAAAGCTTTCTTAAGAAGTTTTATACGAAGAAGAGAATCCTTTAGTCGTCGTAAGAAAGCTTTTCTGAATTAATAAGAGAGCAATATACGACATACGAGTAATATTCTCTCTTCTGTTTAAGGTTTTTTTTTATTATGCGCGAGAAAGATAAAACTGGCAGACAATGCGGCTACCTGTTTTTCATGTGGAATATTATGTAGATACGAGTATCTACCAAAAAAAAGCAATTTCCTATTGGGATATCTTTTTTCTTGTTCAGAAAAAAGGCAAAAGGTAAGGCATTAGGTAAATAGAACATATTCTATTAATATCTCCATCATTTGTGTAATATTAATTTATAATCTTTGTTTTTTTTTATTAATACTTTACACCTGTTCGTCATGTTGTTATTGTTTCTTTGTGTGTGTATATCCATGGAGTAGGTCGGTATTCTATGAAGAATGTGCATGTGTTTTTTTGTAAGTTTGACAACACAGAGCCCACACCGCGCACGGGTGAATGAATTTCAATTTTTTTACAGAACATTTTTATGAAATTTTCTAAAGTGTAATTCCACAGTCAAGAGTTTTTAGTTTTTCTTATAAAATCTACATGGACTTTCTTAGAACTAATAATATTATTACTAATTCATTTTTGCTGAAATGAAAAAAAAAACACCACCTTTATGTATTTTGAAAATAGTCAGGGTCTTTTTTCTGTCACGAGTGAGACAAATAAAAGACAGGCGCAAAATTGTAAATATTTAAAACCTGCTCTAAATCAATTTTAGAATTGGAGTCGGCTCTAATTACTGTATATAAAGCGAGAACCGACTTTTTGTTAATTTTAAAGGACATAAACTATACTTTAACGTCAAAGAGCTCGTCTAACTTTAACAGCAGCAAATAGATAAAAGATAAACTAGTCTTTTAGAAGTGTACTTTATCCATTTTGACAATGATTATTCCATACCAAAACAAATGGAAGTAAAAATGTTTACTATTGTTTCATTCGATTTTTTAAAAGATGTGCTTTGTAAATAGACTCAATTACTGAATATAAGAAATTCGAAACAATCGTGCAGAAGTGCTCTACGATCAGCAAATCTGTACATACAAGTGTGCATACATACGAGTATGTTACGATGTTACGAGTATAGCCAAAAGATTTTGCAACTAGGAAAAACAAAATTGGATTTGTATGCTGTTAATTAGCTATATATGTTTACTTCATTTCCATCTAAAATAATGTAAATAATTCATAAACAATCAAATTCTGTACCGAGGTAGTATATAAAGTGTACCTACTTTTTTCGGTGATTATTTGGTTTAAAGTTGGCTTTTTATTTTTTTTATTTGTGTTGTTGTGTTTGAGTTATGTATCTGTCAAATTAAGGGTTGTTCAACGTAAACTCGCTGAGGTTCTGTTGTAAAACCCACATTAGTTAGAAGAGTTATCTAAAGTGTTTAAAATTATGAAAAAGTTAGACAAAGCCTCCAAGCTAAGCGACTGCGTTAAGTAGAGCCGGTTTCATTGCTTAAATTAGAACTGTTCATAGCTTTTATAAGAAGAACGAATAAAAAATAAATAAAAATAATTATTGTCTTCATTCAAGTTTCTAAGCAAGGAAAGAATTATCTAAAGTTAAAATAAAATAACAAGGAAAGGTTTTAATGTTATAATAAAGTGTTAATTATACCCACACTTTTATTTAAATATATCAAAATTTAATGTATCGTATTTAACAGAAAAATCACGGCATTTGTCTAACACAGAAATCTTGATAAAAAAATACGTAATTTGGCTTTAGACTTTATATGTACCTATACATGCATACAGACAAATCTAAGTAGGTTATCATTAAAACTCATCATTGAAAATTTAAACTTATTTTTTTTTATTCACTTTTTAAACACCATCATCAATTATTATGTGTTTTCACAACATTAACATTAGTTTAACATTAATCTTTTTTTATGAACTATTTTATAGCGAAATACGAACTTTTAAATTTTTTTTATATACCGGAGAAACGTTCGAGGTGATTACAGTATTGCATATTGCACTTGCTAAATATCTGTTATATACGCGGCTAATCCGAAAATTTAAAATACTCGTAAGAATAACATACCAATAATTATTGAAATATAAAAATTGATTTTATGTGGAAGGTATGCAGGCACAGAAGAAATAATTGTACAAATAAAATGAAAAAAATTAATGATAGCACCAAAATAATGATTGATTGTGCTTTTCAGAAGTTACAATTTTCAAAAACGAGTTTTATAGATACCTTTAACTAAACCCTAGATAAATATATATTTTTTTATGATTTTTTTCATATTGAATTTTACATATTAGTCAAATACTCGTACTACTTGTAATCAAAAGTATTTGTTTTTTAATTGAGTAGGTGGTATAAGAGATCTATATTTCTGCAAATATTGGAATATAAATACTCCTGATTCTATGTAAATATTATATGCCTATTAGAGAAACATTAAGTGTAGACAGGTTTTTCAAAAATATATTGTTTTTTTTTTTAAGTTTTGTTGGTATGTAGGTACTATGTAGGTTTAAGTTTTGACAATATTTTTTTCGTCCTTAATTTCCGTGTACTTACATAATATTTACTTACATCCTTAACTTATATTTTTATATATATTTTGGGTTTTCAAGTTGTGTAATAATGAAATATTTATTATAATAATAAAATATAAAATCAGTTTTTAATTAAATTGAAGTTCAAGCGACCTTAACTCCAAAGTGCTTTCGCCCAGTTACGACAGTGGGCTCATCACTAAGATGTTAAAGGGTACGGCAGACAGCATCTGACTGATGTGCCCTCTGTCGTACCTGCGCTAAACGCACATATTATTAGTATTTCATATACCTTCGTTGATTAAAGTTTGTTTTTGTTTTAAGAACCACCTGATGGAATTATTAGCTGATAGGTAATCGAATTTATCTTAAACAATGAAAAAATAAAAAAAAAATATGCCCAAAGCTTACAAACTGGCACATATATACAGATTTTCAAAAAAAAAAAAATTAATGTCGGAATGGCGGTACAGACAATAAATGAATCAGTTGCTATTAGAAGAGAATTATTTCAGCTTTTACACAAATTTTCACAACATTTAGTTGAATGAATACCTATGCAAGCCCAACATACACTTTTATTAGATAAATAAATTGATTACCTATATGATTTATCAATAGGAAACAAACGTTCACACGTGATGGTAGAAACATAGGAGCAACATTTTGTAACGGATTTAGCTGGACTTATATATCTTTTACTTTACCGGACTGCTCTGAGGTCCACAGGATACCTTCAAAACAATCGTGGATAGATAATAAGCGTTCAGATCGATGTAGTACGGCTTGGCATGCTTGTATGGTCTAGCTCGTCGTTGGGGTGGGTTCTTGTACTAATCGCTGAACAACCGCACATTTATATACATGCCGACTCAAATATAAAAAAAAAATCTTCCTGAATGTAATTTAAATTTGGTTTAGAAATAATAGCTTGCTCTTTACTGGAACCCCAAAGGTGTCTTGAAGGGTTCTGAGTGTTTCCCTCCCATAGTCTTATTTCTTTAAAAAAAAAAACAAAACAACTCAAAATTATCGAACCACTCAATTAACTTTTCGATAACCCTAATGTTTATGAATGTATTCTAATACAATTCACTAAAAATAAAATCACCTTCGCTTTGCAACATCACAACCCTTAGCCCTCCGCACACAAAAAAAAAATCTACTTTATGTTCATAATAATGATCTCAATCAAAGACAATAAAAAGCTTATTATTCATTTAAAATTCATAATAAAGTTCTTGGATTTATTCAATATAAGATTTTATAAAAAATTTAATTTGTTATGCAATTAAAATATGTATACATAATTTGTTTTTCATTGTATGAAACAAAATAGTTAAAGGAAAATTAAAGAGAAAAAAATAAAACAAATTGTTCCAATCTCATAATAGTCCACGCACTAGGCGAGGGCAATGAACTTTCATACATATATGATTACCCGAAAACTTGAGGCAGGTCAAGATCTGGTCAAATTTGAGATAGAGTGAGAAAACTATCATGCGATATGATCACTTTCTATTAACTTATTAACTCTCTTACACTTTCTCACTCACACTCACTTTGAATTTAAAAGAGTAAATTTTCTTTTTCTTAATTAATTTTTCTTTTGGATTTCATTGGATCTTATCTTGAAATTGGAATTTGAATTTGGTAGATACACATATCTGATTCGTTCAAAGTTAAAATAAATAAATACGATATTAAAATTAAATATGAAGACTTACCGACATCCTGAAGTTGATGTGCACAACAGCTTTTTGACGTCGCTCGGGTATTCTCTTCTCTTTGTGTTCTTTTGTTTTTATATTGCTTCTTGAGGCTGATAAGAATTTATTTATTCACAACTTGAACGAATTTTTCGCGCGCTTTTATCAATATTAGGCTACGATATTACGATATTAGATATTTTGCTTTAATTCTTTTCTTTCTCTCTACTTTTCTATGACTGTACACTTTTAATATATTAATATAAACTCTATTCAATAAAAAAAACTTTAAACAATAATTTAATTTCTCTTTTTCTTTCTTTTAATTTCTTTTCTTACTTTTTTTTTCTTTTTTTCTTTCTCTTTTCTTTTTCTATTCCATTTAATTTTTTTAACTATTTTAATAACTATTATTTTTTTTTCTTTTATTTTAACACTTTTTCGTAAAATAAAAAAAAAAGATTATTAGAATTTTGTTAGGTTTGGATTTTTGTTTGGGATTATGATTGGGTTTGGTAGGTTCGGTGCACGTTGGCTTTAACTTTCTTGGGAATGTAACTCGGCCAAATTCCGACACTGACTGAGGATTCAGGTTCGCTTATCGAAAGTTCTTGTTTAGGAGCGATGTGGACAGTAAGACTCTCCACAAAGCTCCGTTGATGGGTCTCCGCAATCTCGCTTGCTTCGAGTTTATGTCTGATTGACTTTTAATTATGAATTTTCGTACTTCCTTGTTAGAAGATTTTTGGTATGTCGGTTTCGGATCGCTTGATGCCAATTACGAAAATCCGAGGTTTATTTATTTATTTTTTTTTTTTTTTTTATATATAACGAAGGAAATTCTTAATAATATATTAATTAGAGCCAGTTGTTAATGAAGTCGCTTTTGTTAAGTCGCTTGGATGTGGATCGGACTGAAGCTGGAGATGAAAAAAACGATTGGCGGAAATTATGTCTGCTTTCAGATTAAAAAGGAAATTCGAACGTATTCGAAATTGTGAAAACAATGTTCGAATACTTGGTAACTTGATAACTTTTAAACTTGGTAACTTGGTGTACGGAATTCCGCATCGAAAGAAGAATACTCAAAAAGTTGCAATATGGTTTCAAGTCGGTCTACACACAGCATTTCATTTTCTTGTCTGCTCAGACATGAAAATGCAATGATCAAGGCTAACGCACTGTATTCCGAACAGTCGACCCACAAACCCTGAAATTTGGAATTGAGTCTAAGTTGTTTAAGAACGCAAGTCCTTGGCGTGTATCATGCCTAGAGATTCGCCTTGTAAATTTTCAATTTCATAAAGATTATTACTGAGTATTTTCTTAATTTTGCACTGAACAAACTTTGGACATAATTTCGCATTTCTGTTCTTCGACTTATCGCTGAGAATAAAGTTTCGTTTAAAAACTATTTGTCCAACTTGGAATGCACGAGCTTTGCTCCTGAGATTGTAAGTTTTTTCGTATACTTTATGTGCCTGTGCTAAAGATTCTTTCACACGATTATGTATCATATTCATCTTTGTTGTTTTTGGCAAGATTTCGAATTCAGAGTTGTTGAGACTATTGAGTTTCTTAAGCAACTCATAATCAGAGCCGTGTTGAATTTTGGCTTGACCAAATAGTGCTTCATGTGGTGTCATCCCTATCGCTGAATGAACACTTGTTCTCAATGAACTTAAAATTTGTTGTAGGTGTTTATCCCAGTTCGATTGATCGGAACCGATATATGATCTTATAGCGGCAAGTATCGATCTGTTAGCACGCTCACTAGCATTCGCTTGAGGTGCATGTGAAGCCGTTCGAATATGTTTCGTTCCATATGATTTCAAAAATTTTGAAAATTCTTTCCCAATGAACTGTTTACCGTTATCAGATAGTAATGACTCCGGCACTCCAAATAGGGAGAAGACATTTTCTTCCATGAACTGAACCGCTGCTTCACCTGTAGCTTTTCGAAGTGGTTTTGCGAGAAGGAATTTCGTCAACTGATCGAGACATACTATAATAAAACAATTGCCACTTTTGGATCTCGGGTACGGTCCAAGGAAATCAACGAATATATGCTGAAATGGTCTATCGACAATAAAGGATTGACCCATTGGAGGTCTTAAAACTTGGTTAGGGGCTTTGGTGGATTTGCAAACGCTGCAATTACTAATATAAGTTTTTACTTGGGTTGCCATATTTGGCCAATAGAATCGCATTCGAAGGCGATATAATGTTTTTGTCACTCCGCCGTGTGATGCTTGAGGTGGGTCATGAGCCAATCGGATTAAGTTGTTAGTTAGTATGCTAGGAATCCATAATTTCCAGACACAATCGTCCTCAATCGGATCCCCTGTACAATGTTTAATCTTTTTGTACACAAATTGATTTGAGACCTGAAGGTCAGGTAGTTGGGATTGGTTTTTATTTACCGTGTCGATCAAATTCATGTACTCCTCCGACTTAAAAGACGGATCAGCGAGGTCGACCTGTAAAATATCTAGAAGGTTAAGATTTTTAGTGCTCACAGATGATATTTCATCGGCAGCATAAACACGAGAAAGTGCATCAGGCGCTACATTTTGTGAACCCTTTCGGTGTTCTATCACAAAGGAGTATTTCTGCAGTTTGAGGCTCCAACGCGCTAGCCTTCCGCTCAAATCTTTTTGGCCCATAAGCCACTTAAGACTTGAATGGTCTGTGACAATTTTAAATTCATAACCCTCGACGTACGGTCTGAATTTTTCGACTCCAAGTACAGCTGCCAAACATTCTAACTCCGTAACACTGTAGTTACGCTGTGCTTTATTTAACTTATACGAGTAATAATAAATAGGTTTTTCTTCACCATTTTCGTCGAGTTGACATAAGACGCAGCCAACTCCAGTTGACGACACATCACAAAGGATTATAAATGGCTTAGAAAAATCTGGATTAGTTAGCACTGGTGAGGTGGTCAAAGCTTTTTTGAGGATTTCAAAGGCTTGTTGAGCTTTTGGTGTAAACTCGAAGGTCTTACGTTTTTTAAGAGTATCTGTAATTGATGAGGCAATAGAAGAGTAATTTGGTACAAAGCGACGGTACCAGCCAGTTAAACCTAAAAATCTCCTGACCTGGCGTTGAGTTTTCGGGACAGGAAACTCTTGAATGGCACTCACTTTGTCTGGGTCTGTTCTTACACAGCCTCCTCCAACAATAAAACCTAAGTACCTAAGTTCTTTGAAACAAAATCGGGATTTTTCCAAATTAATTGTGAGTCCTGCTTTGCGTAAGAGTGAAGCCAGAGTACGTAGCACGTCTAAGTGTTCTTCAAATGTCTTGGAAACTATCAATAAATCATCTAAGTAGACAAATACACTATCTTTCATCTCATTAGGCACTACCTTATCCATCAATCGGCACAGCCGTTGGGCTGCGTTGCATAGGCCAAAAGGCATGACCTTAAATTGATATAATGGCCTGCCTGGCACGCTAAACGCTGTTTTTTCTCGTGATTCCTTGGCCAAGGGAATCTGCCAAAATGCGTCCTTCAGGTCTACACTGCTGATATAGTGCGTTTCTGACTGGCGACTTAGCAGACTCTCTACATGAGGAAAAGGATAGGCATCGTTCTTTGTCACCTTGTTGAGCTTTCTGGAATCTAGGCATAACCGGTTTTTCCCTGGCTTACGGACCAAAACAACAGGGGAACTCCATGCGCTCTCGCTCTCCTCTATGACATCTAATGCCAACATCCTATCTAATTCCTCATGCATCATCTTTTGGATTGCCGGTGACACGGAATAATTTCGTTGCTTTATTGGCTCGGTTTCACCTGTTAGTATTATATGTTGCTCAAGTGTTGTCCGCCCAAGTCCTTCTTTGGCAAAAGACGGGAACAGACGGATAACATTTTTAATCTTTGAAGATTGATCTGGTGATAATTCATGAGCGTTTTTGTCGGGTACTCGTAGCAAAGAGGGACTTATCTCAGAGATGATTTGAGGTGCCAACCCAAAAAGTTTCCAAAAGTTCACACCTAAATACAATGTTTGCATTAAAGTTGGAACTAGATACATTTTTATTTCTTTAACTGTATCTTTGTACTCTATCTGCGTGGTTAATTCACCAACTATCTTCTGTGACTGACCACAGGCTGTTTTCACGTCAGAGCTAAATTTTAATTTTTTGTAAGGAATGTTGAGATCTTTTAGTAATTGTAGACACCCTGATCCAAGACATGAGATACTCGCACCACTGTCCAAAAGACCAAGTATTTTCTTGCCAAAAATCGTTACCGTGGCATAGGGTCTAGGGTCATTGGTATCGTCAATTGTCGTAGCAGAAATTTCGCGATGAATTCTCTTTTTCGTATTGAATCTCTCTCTAAGCTTTTTGATACTGCTTGGCACTTTGGCGAAAATTCTATCACGAGCTGCATAATATTTACATAATCGTTCATGTAAAGAAATAGGTGTCTCATTTACAGTTAAAGATAAAGGTTTTTCATGGTCAGGTATTTCACGTTTTAAAATTAAAATTTTGGTTAAATCTGGTTGTAGGGTACACTCTGGCGTATACGTATTATTTTGATTTTTTATTATTTTGATTCCGGGTTCTTCGGTTGACAAAACTCCCCGGTCGTAGAATTGCCCCGTTTGTAGTTTCCCGAACACTTCATGCAGTTCGGAGTTGTAGTATTTTCCAAGCCACATTTGTAGCAAAATAGATTGCGTTGATCACTAGGACATTGGACAAAAGAATGTCCTTTGACCTTACAATTCCAACACACATAATGTGATTGGTTTTGTTTGGTTTGTGAATTGTTCAAGGCACTAATATCAAGAGCGTTTTCTTCAGAAAAATCCTCTTCCAATGCACTTATTTGTTTTTTTGTGTAGTTTAGCTGTGGCTGTTTGGACTTGAAAATGTCATTTTGGGTTTGTGCATGCTTCTCGATCGATCTGCACACATACACCATTTCAGCCAAGCTTTGTGTACTGAAAGTAATAAGAAGTTCTCCGGTTCTTCTCTTAACATTTTGCTTAATGAGATCGATTAGTTCGCGACGTGATTTGGGGGTATGAAGGCGAGCATTCATGACCAGGATATCATTGTAAAAACTGTCAAAGCTTTCGTTTTGACCTTGACGTCGGTCAAACATTTTCCTCGAAAGTTCCGAGTCAGTTTCGATGCTTCGGTATTGGTCAATCAAAGCAAATTCTAAAGTTTGCCAATTGGCATTAGGGTTCGTTTTGAGAAAGGTCCAAAACCAACTTTCAACACTATCTTTAACAAAAAGATGAAAATGAAGGAAGATATCGTCCCATGTAGCATTATAACTTTCTTTTAATCTTTTCAACCGAAAAATGAAGTCATCTACAGTCATTCTAACATTATCGAACTTTAGACCCCATTTATGGAATTCTACAGCTCGAGATGAACTTGAACGAGATTCACTATTATTATGACTCGCATTATGGGATGTACTCGTAGCATTTATATCAAGTGCCTGAACACGATTTAGAAAATTTTGTGCATTTGCACTCAATTGGTTTGGGTCTGCGATGTCATCAGATCTAACTCGTTGAGCCGTGCTACTGTTTTGTGGACGATGTTGGTTCGAAAAAGGATCACTTATAACAGGTGGAGTTGGTGCTCTTAGCGTATCACGAATGGTGTGAACAACTTCCTCCCTAATTCGCGCTCTTTCCTCCTCATACTCTATCTTCCTAGTACGTAAGTCTTCAGCTCTGCTTAGGCCAATGGCAGCAGTAACGATGTTGGAGATATATCGTTGAAGACTATCATTCAAAGAAGCACTAGCCGGAACCTGTTCCGAATTTTCATGGATTTGTTCTTGTGCCTCTTGTGTATTGCCAACAAGATTTTGTATCTCAGTATGTCGACTGTCGTCTTCAGGAACTTCATTCGAAGAAGAAGCCATATTGCCAATACTAACCGTATTCGCACTTGAACGCGTATTACGAGAGATGGAATTTAATTTTTCTCTAGATTTAATCGAATTTTGTTTTGTTTTATCTTGAGATTTGTCTCTTTTTGGCGGCATTACAAAAGACAATATGAGATTTTTAAGTCTAGGTTCAAATATAACCTACACTATCAAACCAGATGAGGATATGGAATATGATAAAATAGAAAAAAGTTCTAAAAACTGAACTAAAAGTTTCGTTCTTGTAAAGTTACGTTTATTCAAAAAATTCAAAGATAAAGTGTTAAAAAAAAAAAATATACGAAAATCAATCATAAAGTTGTGCTGGGCTAAGCAATTGTGAGGTGCATAAAAACGATGATAATTATAAAAGAGCTAAGTTGGTATTTCCAAAATTTATTAATTCATTTTAGTTTTCCTGATATCTATCGAAGTATTTAAGACGCGAATAAGAAACCGATATTTGAAACTGCTTATTCTTATGACGTTCGTTTCTTCTTGACATAGCTGACGTTTCAGATTTAGATTTTAAAACTCAAAATTTTTTCTTTCTATAACATGCTTCAAAATGTAAAAATTCGATTATTTAACTCATAAAAATGTATATAATAAAGTTATATCTATGTATCTTGAACGCGACTGACGAAAATGTGTTGCATAGAACGCAAATCTTCCGGTCGTCCACGATTTCAACAACTCTAAGACAACTATTGTCCACAACAAATTATTCCGAAAAAAATCAACGCAACGGACAGAGATGTCGAAACGTACGACTTATCTCTCGGTCGTTGATTTCTAAGAAAGAATCTCGCAAAAAAAAACCTCAACTAAGCAAACGCTTCGTGCACGCGATCAGCCGACCAAAGCTTGTACGGACGTTGGCTTATAGTGGTAAAGGACAAATTATATGAGCAAGAAGTAAAAAGGTTTTTAGCTGAAGATAAACTCAATTAAATTTAAAATTTTTACGTTTCCTTTCGAGTCCCACACGCTGGTAACCTGGTTACACCTGTGTAACGGATTTAGCTGGACTTATATATCTTTTACTTTACCGGACTGCTCTGAGGTCCACAGGATACCTTCAAAACAATCGTGGATAGATAATAAGCGTTCAGATCGATGTAGTACGGCTTGGCATGCTTGTATGGTCTAGCTCGTCGTTGGGGTGGGTTCTTGTACTAATCGCTGAACAACCGCACATTTATATACATGCCGACTCAAATATAAAAAAAAATCTTCCTGAATGTAATTTAAATTTGGTTTAGAAATAATAGCTTGCTCTTTACTGGAACCCCAAAGGTGTCTTGAAGGGTTCTGAGTGTTTCCCTCCCATAGTCTTATTTCTTTAAAAAAAAAACAAAACAACTCAAAATTATCGAACCACTCAATTAACTTTTCGATAACCCTAATGTTTATGAATGTATTCTAATACAATTCACTAAAAATAAAATCACCTTCGCTTTGCAACATCACAACCCTTAGCCCTCCGCACACAAAAAAAAAATCTACTTTATGTTCATAATAATGATCTCAATCAAAGACAATAAAAAGCTTATTATTCATTTAAAATTCATAATAAAGTTCTTGGATTTATTCAATATAAGATTTTATAAAAAATTTAATTTGTTATGCAATTAAAATATGTATACATAATTTGTTTTTCATTGTATGAAACAAAATAGTTAAAGGAAAATTAAAGAGAAAAAAATAAAACAAATTGTTCCAATCTCATAATAGTCCACGCACTAGGCGAGGGCAATGAACTTTCATACATATATGATTACCCGAAAACTTGAGGCAGGTCAAGATCTGGTCAAATTTGAGATAGAGTGAGAAAACTATCATGCGATATGATCACTTTCTATTAACTTATTAACTCTCTTACACTTTCTCACTCACACTCACTTTGAATTTAAAAGAGTAAATTTTCTTTTTCTTAATTAATTTTTCTTTTGGATTTCATTGGATCTTATCTTGAAATTGGAATTTGAATTTGGTAGATACACATATCTGATTCGTTCAAAGTTAAAATAAATAAATACGATATTAAAATTAAATATGAAGACTTACCGACATCCTGAAGTTGATGTGCACAACAGCTTTTTGACGTCGCTCGGGTATTCTCTTCTCTTTGTGTTCTTTTGTTTTTATATTGCTTCTTGAGGCTGATAAGAATTTATTTATTCACAACTTGAACGAATTTTTCGCGCGCTTTTATCAATATTAGGCTACGATATTACGATATTAGATATTTTGCTTTAATTCTTTTCTTTCTCTCTACTTTTCTATGACTGTACACTTTTAATATATTAATATAAACTCTATTCAATAAAAAAAACTTTAAACAATAATTTAATTTCTCTTTTTCTTTCTTTTAATTTCTTTTCTTACTTTTTTTTTCTTTTTTTCTTTCTCTTTTCTTTTTCTATTCCATTTAATTTTTTTAACTATTTTAATAACTATTATTTTTTTTTCTTTTATTTTAACACTTTTTCGTAAAATAAAAAAAAAAGATTATTAGAATTTTGTTAGGTTTGGATTTTTGTTTGGGATTATGATTGGGTTTGGTAGGTTCGGTGCACGTTGGCTTTAACTTTCTTGGGAATGTAACTCGGCCAAATTCCGACACTGACTGAGGATTCAGGTTCGCTTATCGAAAGTTCTTGTTTAGGAGCGATGTGGACAGTAAGACTCTCCACAAAGCTCCGTTGATGGGTCTCCGCAATCTCGCTTGCTTCGAGTTTATGTCTGATTGACTTTTAATTATGAATTTTCGTACTTCCTTGTTAGAAGATTTTTGGTATGTCGGTTTCGGATCGCTTGATGCCAATTACGAAAATCCGAGGTTTATTTATTTATTTTTTTTTTTTTTTTTATATATAACGAAGGAAATTCTTAATAATATATTAATTAGAGCCAGTTGTTAATGAAGTCGCTTTTGTTAAGTCGCTTGGATGTGGATCGGACTGAAGCTGGAGATGAAAAAAACGATTGGCGGAAATTATGTCTGCTTTCAGATTAAAAAGGAAATTCGAACGTATTCGAAATTGTGAAAACAATGTTCGAATACTTGGTAACTTGATAACTTTTAAACTTGGTAACTTGGTGTACGGAATTCCGCATCGAAAGAAGAATACTCAAAAAGTTGCAATATGGTTTCAAGTCGGTCTACACAATTTTAAACAACATTTTATTAAGGGCTTAGCATTTTATTAGTTAACAATTTGTTAAAATTTTAGTAATTTACTAACTCTTCGAAATTTTTAAAATTTTTTTGTTTTACTAACTAGTAATAGACTCATTCCCTTTTATCAAAAACGGTGCATTTGAACACATTTAAATCATGACAGTTCGTTAAAATTAACAAACCAAACTAAACTAAATCTGGGGAACAGACCTAATAGTTTGAAATGTCGGAAACTCAAAAGTCAAAAGGACAACCTTAAATTAATTTTGTTGTTTGTTTATTTTTGATAACTTTTTTCGAAATATTTTTTGTATTATTTCGCCACTTTGGATTGGACCACCAGTCTTCTTCCAAGAAAGTGTAATGTAAATAGTAGGTACCTGAAATTCGGGTGCAATCGGAAGCCTACGGCTTATAATTCGATCTTGGTTCTTTAAGTTTTTCAACTAAAACTGATCTGCTATCTTGTCAAACCTATTTCTGGAGTAAAATTCTCCATAAAGCTGGGTCTTCAATCATATATGTACATACATATGTATGTACGAGTATATCAAAATCTTCGTTTTCCGAAAACATTTTATATTATTTTATTTACTTTTAAAAACAATTTACTCACGAATCGAAATAAAAAAAACACAATTTATCTCTTCTAAAATTGCCAAGAGATTTTGTTTGAAGAAAATGACAGATTTCATATTAATTTAGTAAATTACTAAAAGTTAAAGTAAACAGTTTGTTATTTTAACTTAAGTAAAATGTTTAGAGATAGTAAGATGATAAAATCGTTTAAAATTAGCGAAATCCTATTTTTTAACTTAGTAAAAATGCCGTACGCACAGACTTGATATACAGTCAACTTCTTGGTAATTATTTTTCTCTCAAAAATTTGTAAATGACAAGAACGTTAGAAAAACTTAAAACCTTAATATAACGGGTGATTTTTTGAGAGCTTGAGAACTTTTTTTAAAAAAAAAAACGCATAAAGTTTGCAAAATCTCATCGATTCTTTATTTGAAACGTTAGATTGGTCCATGACATTTACTTTTTGAAGATAATTTCATTTAAATGTTGACCGCGGCTGCGTCTTAGGTGGTCCATTCGGAAAGTCCAATTTTGGGTAACTTTTTCGAGCATTTCGGCCGGAATAGCCCGAATTTCTTCGGAAATGTTGTCTTCCAAAGCTGGAATAGTTGCTGGCTTATTTGTGTAGACTTTAGACTTGACATAGCCCCACAAAAAATAGTCTAAAGGCGTCAAATCGCATGATATTGGTGGCCAACTTACCGGTCCATTCCTTGAGATGAATTGTTCTCCGAAGTTTTCCCTCAAAATGGCCATAGAATCGCGAGCTGTGTGGCATGTAGCGCTATCTTGTTGAAACCACATGTCAACCAAGTTCAGTTCTTCCATTTTTGGCAACAAAAAGTTTGTTAGCATTGAACGATAGCGATCGCCATTCACCGTAACGTTGCGTCCAACAGCATCTTTGAAAAAATACGGTCCAATGATTCCACCAGCGTACAAACCACACCAAACAGTGCATTTTTCGGGATCCATGGGCAGTTCTTGAACGGCTTCTGGTTGCTCTTCACTCCAAATGCGGCAATTTTGCTTATTTACGTATAGCCATTCAACCAGAAATGAGCCTCATCGCTGAACAAAATTTGTCGATAAAAAAGCGGATTTTCTGCCAACTTTTCTAGGGCCCATTCACTGAAAATTCGACGTTGTGGCAGATCGTTCGGCTTCAGTTCTTGCACGAGCTGTATTTTATACGGTTTTACACCAAGATCTTTGCGTAAAATCTTCCATGTGGTCGAATAACACAAACCCAATTGCTGCGAACGGCGACGAATCGACATTTCACGGTCTTCAGCAACACTCTCAGAAACAGACGCAATATTCTCTTCTGTACGCACTGTACGCATTCGTGTGGTTGGTTTAATGTCCAATAAAGTAAACTGAGTGCGAAACTTGGTCACAATCGCATTAATTGTTTGCTCACTTGGTCGATTATGTAGACCATAAATCGGACGTAAAGCGCGAAACACATTTCGAACCGAACACTGATTTTGGTAATAAAATTCAATGATTTGCAAGCGTTGCTCGTTAGTAAGTCTATTCATGATGAAATGTCAAAGCATACTGAGCATCTTTCTCTTTGACACCATGTCTGAAATCCCGCGTGATCTGTCAAATACTAATGCATGAAAATCCTAACCTCAAAAAAATCACCCGTTACAAATAAGAAGCTACAGAACTTAGTAAATGCTTGAAAAATTTAAGAATTAAACAGTATCTATGAAAAACTAAAAATGGATTGTAAAAATAATAAATGTAAAATGGGATGAACGGTGGGTGAACTAAGCAAATGTGACGTGACGTTAACAATCAAACAGAGGCTAAAAAAAATGAACATGAAACCGAGCAAAAGGGCGGAAACCTATAATTCCTAAAATATTTAAGATAATTTAATGCAGTAAATTTTATAAAATTTGTAGAAGTCTTTTTTATTAGATTGACCAAGAAAAAAAATAAAGGGACCTTTTATTTTCGTCCTTTAGTGAAATGTTTTTTTTTTTTTAGGCAGTTTTGTTTGTTAAAAATATATTTAGCGCGTTTTGAAAATAAGTTTCTTAAATTTTGATTCTCAAATGCCTGTAAAATTAAAAAAGAAGAGAAAATTCAAGTAAGAAAAAGTTCTTTTTATTGGAATTCATTAAAACTTATTTAACAATGATAACAAAGAATACGATAGGTAAACAAAAGATCCTTTTATAAGGATAAACAATTTTAGCGCCCTTTTGAAAAACAATCCTATCTATTTGATTTCATTTAGAGAAAAATAGAGCTGTTTTGAAAATTACAAGCATTGTATGAAAAATAGCACCCATTTGATTGTTAAAAAATAACAAATAGCCTCGTTTTTATCCTTAACTCAACATTAAAATAGTAATAACTTCTGAACCAGCCCGTTTTGAAATACAATTTTTCCACCATTCTATAGCTCTCTTTGATACGCAAATTTTGGTATACCACACTCCATATTTTGAAAAAAGTGCCTTTAGCACCGTTTTGATTGTTAACGTCACAAATACGCAATTAACAGTATAAATGCTTTCGACATTTTATATGGAATAGGCTAAGAGCAGAAAAGCTTAAAAATGCTCCTTTTTTCTTTATTACAACTATCATTATTTTTTCACTTACAAAAAAAAAATAGAAAACAGAAAAACCGTTCTTATGTACCTACCTTCGTATGTACATATTCGTACATACTACGTTTTCTTATTTATACTGAAATGAAATAATTTTGAAATTTGTAGTAGGTAATAAATTGTTTCATTTGACAATTCGTAACATTTATAAATTAACTTCTGCTACAGTAAAGGTGTTTTGACGATGCAAACAATTTTAAAAATCAAAATGAATTAATTAAAACAATAAAATTTACTATTGTGAACTACCTATTTAAATTTGGTCTAAAATTTGAATTTCCCGCCAATCCGGCCATATTAAATTGTAAAAATGAATAACAAGAAGAAGAATAAGAAGAATATAGTACATAATAATTGTATGTACTATACGTATGTATGTACAATGTATATTCTCGTACCTACAGTTATTCTTCTGGTTGCGTTTTTTCATACAAACATACCTACATACCTACAACCTATCACAACCATACAACCTCTTAATTATGTAGGGAGGTGGTATAAAATAAATAGGTACCTAACCCGTAAAAAAATCTGTATCCACAATTTCTTAGGACATTATTTTCTTTTTCTTTGTCGCCCTACTTCAAATTGAAGTTTTAATTTAACTATTTTTTTCAGATTTTTTTTTATTTTTATCAAACCCAAAAAAAGTCAACCACGTTATTTTCGCCATCATCAAAAGACCGCACCAAATCAAATAAGACCAACCTTCCTGCCTGCATTCATGAACCTGAATGCAAAATACGTACATATGTATCTATGTACATACATATGTAGCAACTAGGACTAGGAGTAACAAACAATAGGTACTGTGTCTGTTTTTGGATCTGATAGACAAAATTGAGCAACGAAATTAGAATAATTTGTATGGGAATTGTAAAGAACAAATACCTACCTAAAAGATAGAGAATAATTTTCACAAATCCATCCAAAGGCTTTGAAATACCTACCTACATAAGTTCCTAATTTGCTTCTAAATGCAACAAAATATCTAAGTAAGTGTCCTTTTTATGAACAAAATTGCCTTAGATTCCCAGATAAACACAAAATACAATTTTTTTTTGCCAAGATCCTCCTATGAAAATCGTAGGTATCTTGTGTTCTTGTGTCCATAACAAATCTATTTAAAAAAAAGGGTCTGGCGGTATTAAATAAAAAAACAAGAATACAAACGCAGAGTTGAATACGCAAGAGCAACAGACGAAATAGATTTTATTCGTGAATTCAGAGAGCACACATTTTAAAGAGAAAAAGCACTTCTCACATAATCTTAAAATAATAAATTGAAAACAGCTTTCTTAAAAGCTCTTTCAAATGAAGATTTTCATTTTCATATGTCAGTTTTTTCTATGGGCATGCGACATCTGTATATAATTATCTGTGCTTACACCTTGTATTGTGTATCTTGGAACATTGGCTATTCTCCTTGTATTGTGCTCCTGCCGGTTTCTTTTAGAAAGCTTTATTCTGGAATCTGGTTTCCTATTAACGGGTATTTCGGTATCGAGTTACTCCTTTTACAAGTACGGCTACGCTCTTGGTGTTTACAAGATCAGCAGGTTTTGAGGTCCCTGGTGGCACTAGATCAGCAGATTCAAGGCCCTTGGTGGCACTAGATCAGCAGGTTTAAAGCCCCTGGTGACACAGATCAGCAGGTTCAATGCCCCTGGTGGCGCTAGATCAGCAGGTTCAAGGCCCTTGGTGGCACTAGATCAGCAGGAACGAGGCCCCTGGTGGCACTAGATCAGCAGGTACGAGGCCTCGGGTGACACTAGATTAGCAGGTTCAAGGCCTCTAGTGGCAGTAGATTGGCAGGTTTGAAGCCCCTGGTGGCACTAGATCAGCAGGTTCAAGGCCCCTGGTGGCACTAGATCAGCAGGTTCAAGGCCCCTAGTGGCACTAGATCGGCAGGTTCAAGGCCACAGGTGCCACTAGATCAATGCATATGCACTGACAGACCAGCAGGTACCAAAGCCCCTGGTGCAATTAGGACGTTTATTCTTCGAACCAAACTGAGGAACAAAATAGCTGGACAATTTCAGTTGCCTTGTAAGCTAAAATCGAGCTCGTCAGCTTCGACTGTTGCAAACAAGTATCTTTCCTTCATAAAAGTAGGTCCTCTTGTTATCTTTTCTGTATAAACTGCGTATAATCTATATAGGGATCGAACGCAAATTACCAAATGTGTTCATTCGGCTGTGACGTTATGAGCTTATAGTATTATATTTGAGTATTGTATTAAATCCTTTATCTTGCTGAAGTGTTTCGGTCGTTGGTAGCTGCTGCGTTGTATGGGGTCGTCGACTGTTGCTGCGGCGGCTGCGGAATCATGGTCAAACAATGATTTTATTTTATAAATATTGGTGGAAACATGGAACGCTTCGTTACATAATGCAATTAGTTAAACTGCTCCACCTATGGTTTGATTCGCTAAGAAAAATTGAGAGTATATTGCCCTTAACAACTCCGAGCGGAATGTTTTCCGCAAGTAAGTTATAAAGCGCTGATCCTTGCCTGGCCAGCCTGTCCGCCCGTTCATTCCCATCAATGCCACAATGAATCGGAACCCAGATAAGAGTGACATTGTGGTTTATATTGAGGCTAGTAAGTTCATCCCGGCATTCCTGATCCAATTTGGGGTATGATGTACTAAAATGAATGGCTTAAAGTTTTTAAAATTTGAAAACAAAAATAAATTAACTCATTAAATCTAAATTTCTCAATTTATCAGTAAGCAGATCCACAGACAAACAGCGTACACACCAAATTTTATTTTTGAACCAGTACCTTTGTATGTATGTGTTGGAACAATATGAGTTCTTCTTCTCTGTGACTGCGCGAATACTAACTTTTTGGCTTTAGAATGATAGCCTAATCGAAAGGAAAGTAGATCCCCATTTTTGGCAAGAAATGATAGGTTAATTGTTTTTTGAAATACATGCATTTTTTTCGACAGATGAAAATTACTTTTTTTATGTGCACGAGAGGTATATTTTCTGAAATTCCCAACAAAAATTGTTTTAAACAGAAAAAATCAAAATTGGTATTTTATTCCAACAAATTTCTTCGACTTTTTTTTTTTTGAACTAGCTAACTACCTTGAAAATAATTTTAAAAAATCATCAACTACTTCTATTCGATTCCTTGCCAAGAAAGTTTGAAGAAAACAAAATGCAGTTGAGGACTCTATAAGGTATTGAGTTTAAAAAAAAATATCAAACTGATATTTTTAATCTCAACTATAAATAGATGAAGATATTTTCAAGACATACATTGGATTGGATTGAATTGGTACCGAGGCACGCTGGTTTTCAATGTCTGAACATTTAATGGAAGGAAATATTAAGCTGGATAAGGTATTCCACATTCGTGTATTGCGGTTAAAGAAAGAATCTCTGAACTTTACTGTACATCTGAAGTTGGGCTCAAGGTAAACTAATGGGCATTTGCTGAAGCGGAGTATAACGTTGAATTGTTTAAAGGAAGAAATAAAACTGGCTATTTCACTAGAACACTGCTTATAAAAATAACGGTAGTACGAGTATAACGAAAGACAAGAAACATTGCGGCGGTGCTCGAGAGATTCAAATGATTCTGTTATACTTCTTTCACCTATCATTTTTAAAGGTCTTTTCTAAATTCTAACCCAGAGGATTGTGAGGAATTATACTCGAGCTTTGGATGAATATAGGCTTTATCGATTACAGCCAGATCAGAGGGGTAAAAAATTTCTTGCCTTCATGCGTTTTGAAATTTTCACAAGGTGGCCTGTGATGCTTCAACGACAGGATATCTACAGTATTGAGTTTTTGAAGCATTAAATTCCCAATTGGAGAATAATGTCGAGATCAGAACTTATTGAGCTTATCATTCGCCTTTTTAGGGACAGTTTAGACAAATTCATTTTCTATCTACTCGCAAAGAGACCAGTAGAGTAGAAAAGATGGAAAAGCTTATGCAGAGATTTTATCAGCGTAGAAAAACACCTCTCCAGAATAATAGGAAGGATGCTATCCGGTCCAGCGGATTTGTATATATCGAGAAATTTTAGTACTCTATGGATTTTTCCCATAAGATCGTTTGTAGTCCCAAGTACAAGAGGAGTCCTGATACTTTCTGCCAACGTCAAATTAACAGCAAACAGAAAATGACAGAAAATGTTTCATTAAAGACCAGAGTAGGAACCAAAGACGAAGTAGTATTTCGTACATTATTTTACAAATGACAAAAAATTTGTACTACCTTTAGAAAATTGTAGAATTGTTTGCCTTAATTGTTAGTCATACAATGTGATCATTATTGGTCGAATGTGATCATTTCTAGCTTGAACTTATTCGGGTTTTACTCAGTATAGTTGGTTTTATTATATCAGAAACTTTCTCTGGCCCTAATAACTCTTACGGTTTGATAGATTTGTCCCAATTTGAAACAAATTTTCCCATTTCGAAAAGAATTCAATTTGTAATTGTATCTGCACTTGAGTCTACATCACTATCGGGTAAGCATAATGACCAATAAAATGTCCTGAAAAAATGGATGAGACCGGTCCAGTTGGCTTTCCTCGGATTACCAAACAGTTCTTTTAGGATTTTTATCTCTAACTGAGCTTTAAAGACCTGGACTGGATTTAAGAATTGAAGGTATTCCCACTGTTTGGATTGAGTTATGTATGTACTCTTCTTGTTACATGCTCTTTTATTTATTTTATTATTTACTATCAATACGATCATCGGCAGAATAACTGCAAATCGCCAATAAAAAAAACTTCAACAAGTTGCTGCGATTCGATCTGCACTGAAGAAATGTGCTCACGAAAACCAACGGGGGCTTTCATCGTTTGCACCTTTGATGAAAAGAAGAACGAGTCCATAGAAAAGGATAAAGATCTTTTTGAACAATACGAAACTTGATCGTACAATTTCGATATCATTTTGACACAAGAGCTTATTGCATTAACTCTCTAGTAGAATAGGGAGAGATGAGAGAATTTTCGCTTAAGCTCATTTACAAAGAGACTTTTTGTATTGTATCTGGGTTTTCGTTTTTTTTTTTCAAAAATGAAAAAATGGGTCCTAACGCTTTTGACAGAAGGTTAATAAATATTGTAAGCTTAAACATAGCTCTAAAAAATGTGAAACATCAAAATCTTAGTTAATTTTAATACAGTATTTTACTTAGACTTTACATCATTAGAACTCCCAATATACTTATGATTGCCCCAGTTTACAACTTAAATATCAGTCATCTTTAGTAAAAAAGAATTCAAAAAAAAAAATTACAAGAAATCAATAAAGTTGTTGGCTCAGCTAATTTTACATTAGAATAAGATCTCGAGCAAATTTTTGTCTTTAAAAAGAGTTTACGTCGTCGAGTAAAAAATTAAACTTTTATTTCCTCTTTATTCCACCTTAAACATAAACCACTCTCGTGGTACCAATCTGCAACGACATTGATGATTATGATGGTGATTCTTGGAAGGATTCCAATTCTTGGAATATTACATCCAACTGAGCTCCTCCCTCGAAAGAAGGGGAATCCTTATTCCAACTGCGCATGTTATCCGTAAGGTATTTAGAAGAACTTCAGCCAATTTATCGCTCATTTCTGAATCAGTCGTCAAGATTCATGAAGGCTGAAATATTCGTGGCTGGAGTCTTCGCTCGAATTTAATTTGATTTGTCGTACAAGTATCATCTTGTTCATAAGCTCAAAACTTTATTGATATCCGTATTAATGTCTGAAGTCTTTTTTGAAATACTCTTATTTATACATTTTATTATACATTCTCATTCGAGTAAATTCATCTAATGGGGCGTCATCTTGGTTTTATTTTCCCTGTTTATTGTCAGCAAATCATTATTGTCCGGGCTGTAAGGGTGTGAACTTCTAACGTGAGCGGGGGACCGTGAAGGTGACTGATTTCTTTATTCATTGTGCGAACTAAGTGGATTACTTTTCCTTTTTACCCCTCCTACCACGTTTAAAAGGGATCAGATCAAAAAAAAAATCTTAATGTTATTTTCTCAATCTTTGAGGTTATTTTATTACCGATAGAGAAGAAAAGGACCCGATTCGAATAGAATTGAAATTAACATAACATGAGCACATTTCAGGGAATTCATTTCTTATGATCTATTTTTTCGATATATCTTTAAGAACCGAACTTAAGGTCTTTATCAAACATGGCGTTAAGGGAATAAAGAATGTGATAGTAGCCAACCTTGTTTGCCTTCTATGTCTATACATATGTAGTGTATATATTATTCAAACTTAGTGTAAATTAAAGTCTGCACAATTTCCAGTTAATTCGGAATTTCGCTGCTCAAAGATATAACCCAAAAGGTTGTATGCTTGTATTTGTATATCCATTTATCAATTTATTCAAATAAATAGGAATGCATATCCAATAGGGATTGCCCCAGGGTACCTCAACCAAATTTC
The DNA here is from genome assembly GCA_963931855.1 of Philhelius festivus. Taxonomy (NCBI): domain Eukaryota; kingdom Metazoa; phylum Arthropoda; class Insecta; order Diptera; family Syrphidae; genus Philhelius; species Philhelius festivus. The sequence goes on along the minus strand of CAWVOZ010000098.1, from coordinate 244,113 downwards.
GAATCAATCCAAATCCTCCGATTTGCAATCTCAGACCTACAACTAAGTTGCTGGAGATTGTTTGAAGTTTCCTTTTTTAATTTTACTAACCAGTTAAAACAAAATGCAATAGTCGGTGGCTATAGCCCAGTTTACATTAGAGTTATGGTATTAATATCTTCCTTGCTTTAAAAAAAAATTTATTTAAATTATTATCAAGAGGAAAGGTCGACTCTGGAATCTTGGCACTCTATAAATGAGATATTCCTAAGAAAATTATGCCATCTAATTTGTCAGTAATTGGTCAAAAAAAGTTAAACTATTTTAATAATTACGTACTTAAGATAGTTGAACTCTTTTTGATCAATTACTGACAAATTAGATGGCATAATTTTCTTAGGAATATCTCATTTATAGAGCTATAAATTTTTTTAAAGATTTCTATAATTTGCTTAAAGATTACGGAAAAAGTTTTTGGCACCCCATTTGGGTCATAAGAAAAAGAGGTGTGCCATTTAAAATGTTAGTAAATTGTCAATAAGGTCAGATAGTTTCAGTAATTGGTCAGTAATAGAATTTTTTTAATGATTTTTTAAAGTTTCTTTTTCCATGAACGATTTTTGGCGCGTCATTTGCGTAGTTTTCCAAGAAAAATAATACTAGATACTTAATATGAAACTAATTCGTCAAAAAAGGTCAATTAGTTTGAGTAATTGCTCAGCAATAGATTTTTTTTCCTTTTCTAAGTCACGTAGAGTAAAGGCTTCTATTAGCATAAATGTAATATTTTCTAGAGGTTCGTTAACAACAAGATTGTTTTTACAGGTTCAAAAATAATTTCCGTTGTGACTAGACATAGCTTTCATGTTCAGGCTTACTTTTTATTGTTTACTAAGTTGTTAACACGTTGTCTAACTATATAAAAAAATGTATTAAATCTGTTGAATAACATTTATAACGGTAAGACTTATACAATTTCCCTTTGAGGAATAGAAAATTCAGTTGAACTATTGATTCAAAATAGCTTTTTTGGCCTTTAGAATAACATGTATAAAGCCTATACAAGAATGTTGTGCGCATAAAAAAAAAGTTAATTAAATCCTCTACAAGAAAAAAGTGAAATTTAGTCCAATTATTTTTCGAAAAATGACGAAATTGACCTTATTGCTCCTTTACAAATTGATATTAAACAAAGTTTTAGAATTTATAACTTTAAAGTTATGAAATTTTAAACTATTATATAACAAAACTCGAAATCCTTTAATTTTGAAAAAAAGACTTTTGGAGTTAAATATAATAATACAGATTTTCTTAATAAAGGTTTTTTTCAACAGGGACGCTACAAAAGTAGAGCGACAGGGACAGCAAACGACGCCATATTTCTTGCCGCTCTTTTGACATTTCTCTTCAGTACGGTTTGCCACTTCATGATGGAAAGATATACGAGCCAACAACGAGTCGAAATTATTAAAATTTACTACCGAAATTCGGAGTCAGTGGCCTCAAAGTTAGGAGCGCTAGGTCCAATTTATGGTCGTCATAATCGTCCTAGCAGATCAACAATTGAGCGTCGTGTTATCTCACGAAATGGTCCAGTCGCTTGGCCGCCTCGGTCGTGCGATTTGACGCCGTTAGACTATTTCCTGTGGGGCTACGTCAAGTCTATTGTCTATGCCAACAAGCCAGCGACGATTGATGACCTTCGTACGAATATCTAACGTGAAATTGCAGCAGTATCGGCCGATTTATGCTTGAAAACCGTCGAAAATTGGGTTCAGCGTCTGGACTTCTGCAAGCGTGCCCGTGGTGGCCATGCAAACGAAATCGAGTTCCATACATAATGGAATCAAAAGTACTTTCACAGGAATAAAGAATTTCATTAATATCCAAAACCGTTTTTGTTTTATTTAAAAAAACTTTTGTAGCACTCTTATTGAAAAACCCGATATAAGAATCTTTAATATACAAAACTTTAAATTTTTAAGAAAAATTTTGGTACGCCAACTTTAAGTTCTTATTATTATTGAACGAATAAAAATTAAATTTGAGAAAATAAAAAATGAGACATCGAAAATCGGCTATGCCGATGAAGAGAGATTCAAAATTCAGAAAAATTGTTCTATGTTACAGTCAGTAATATCTTAATTTCTAATTTCTTTTTATTGAATATAGATCTTAAAAATTAATTGAAAGGAAGAAAATGTTATCTAAATTTTAGGTGCTGTTTTCGAGAAAAATACGAATTTCGAAAACCATTATTTAACATTTGTATGGTAGGTACCGTTTTAAGATAAAATTAAATTATTTTCTTAAATCTTGTAAATTATATTAAAAAACTTTTAATTTTCAATTGTCAAGCTTAAGAAAATAAAGAATGGCCTTTTTGAAATATGTATTGAATTTTCAAAAAAAAAAACTTGAAATTTTGTTTAAGAATCCAAAAAAAATTGTTGGAAAAAAACAATACTATTCAAACTTTTTGGGAGCTTTATCATAAAAAAATGATGAAAATACGCTGTACAGTTTTTTAGAAGATAAAAAAAATGGTTTTAAGGCGGGTACTATTAGTAACCATTTTTCTTAATTTAATTTTTAATTTTTTAATTTTTGAAATATGGCAATGAAGAAAAAAATATTTTATAAAAATTTGAAGAGCGGGTACGTACATTTTTGGTCTTAAAAAAAGTGTGCTATCTACCAAGTTTAAAGAAATCGACCGAGCCGTTTCGGCTGTAGGTAGTCGAACAATAGTCCAGTCAAATTAGTATTTTATATCTATTTTTGGATTTGGATTATTGAAGCCTCTGCCCAAATACGGGAATTGTACTCGAGTTTTGGACGAATATAACCCTTATAGATTACAGCCAGATCAGGCCATGATACACATACCGAGAACTGAGAGCAGTTCCGTTTACTCAATGCAAGTGCCGCTCATGTGGCTGGATTGAGCTTTAGCGACACAAGACAGCATTGAATTTTTGACGCATTCAATTCTGCGTGATTTATGGTTCCCCATTTGAAAATGCTATAGAGATCAAAAATTAATGAGCTTATCCTACGCTACCGTCCTAAATCCTAAACCGAAGAAGGAAGAAGGACATGCATCTGGTAACAAATATAAGAAGCTGAAAGTTCTGTCGTCATCAAAAGAATTTAATGGATTAGAAGTTTCAGACAAAAGATCATTGATGAATATAAAAAAGATAGTCGGAGACAAAACGGAGCCCTGTGGCATATCAGCATTTATTTTATGAATTTCAGGCTTAAAACCATCCAATAAAACTTGTATTGAGCGGTTCGAAAGGTAGTTACTAATCCATTGAAGAAGAGATTCATCAGTACCAAATCCACTCATTTTCGATAAAAGAATTTGATGCCAAAACTCTATCAAATGCTTTTGAAATATCAAGTGCAATAATTTTACTTTCTCCAAAATGATGTAAGGATTTGTGTCACTGTGATATACCATCAGATCACCAACTGACATAGGGCAATTAAAGGCATAGTGCAATGAAAGCATAGAAGCTTTCGTTCTTAAGATATTTCATCAGCTTATAATTTACCATCGTTTCAATGAACTTGGAAAGAAGGCACGTAAATAATGTGCAATTGGACAGTTTGAAGGGAAAGAAGATTCGTCTTTCTTAGGGAAAGGCTGGACAAATGCTATTTTTCATCCACTCGAAAAGAGACAGATAGAATAGAACAGATGGAAAAACTCACGCAAAGGTTTTGCCAGCGTTGAACAACACCGCTTTAGAACCATTTGAGGGATGATACCATACGCGCCAGCTGATTTATGTATATCGAGATCTTTCAATATTCTTGCAACTATACTTGTGTGAAAGAAGATTTGTCCCATAAAATTGCTTAAAGCGGCCCCTAGACTATCAATATTATTGTGCAATATTTGATATTGCACAATATTATTGAGAGTCTAGGGCTCATATTGAAGGGTTGTGCAATATATTGTACAAAATCAAAATCCTTTTGATATTTATTGTGCAACCAAATTTATTGTATAGTCTGTGGATGTGTTTGCACAATATTTTGTCATTTGTTTTGAATTTTCGTAGTGATAACATCTCTCGGAATTAAATGTCGCAATGGCAAACAATAACAATAAAAAAGAGGAACGCAAATTCATAGTGGAATTAATCGAAGTGTATGAAACTTTGCCTGCTTTGTGGAATGTGAAGTGTAAAGAATATTCCAACAGAAATGTTAAAAGTGATCAAAACGAAAAAATGTTTGCAAAATACCGCGAAAAATATCCCGACGCTGATCCAAAAACTGAACTCTGCGAACCAATTACAGGAAAGAACTAAAAAGAATTTCCATCTGCGTTTGTTTTTTTCTTTTTTTTTTAATGAAATAGCAAGAGCAATTGCCACACAACAATAATCCATATCATCGAGCACGATGTTGAAGCACAAATAAAGAACTGTCAAATAATTTATTGTGCGAAATATTGTTTAGTGTAGGGTACCAGTCAATAATATTGTGCAATATATTGTTCAATAATATTGATAGTCTAGGGACCGCTTAAGAGTCATGACACTTTCTGGCAATGTATCATTCAATACGAACCTTGGAACCAAAGACGAAGTAGTATTTCGTAATTTTTTTTACAAATTACTAACAATTTTTGCTATCTTTGGGACAATGTAGTACATAAATAAAATAAATTTGGTGGTGCAACAGTTCGGAGTGAACCAGGACCTAATGACTTACAGCTTTCAACCGTTCCTGTGCGAGTGTTACCAGGAACGGAGGGGACCTACAATTTTCTGCCGATTCCGAACGGCTAATGAGCAGCACTTTCCATGACAAGAGATACTCTTGGATAATTTGTCAATTCCTCGCAAGAGGCAGTACACCCCTGAAAAAAAACTTTCTTCCAGCGGCTGAGACGAACTCGAGACCTTCCGCATGACAGTCCAACGCACTAACCATTATGCCAAGGGGTACTATATTGTAGTACTTTGTGCCTTAATTAATGGTCATGTAAAAATTTGGTTCGTCGAATATGATCATTACAGGTCTTTCTAGCTTGTTAACTTCCCATAGGGAGTTATTGTAACCGGTCCGATTTGTCAAATTGGAATTTTTGACAATTCTCGACGTTTCAAGGTCCCTAGAGGCTATATCAATCATTTTTAGAGAGATGTCTGTGTGTGTGTGTTTACGTACGTTCGTACGTTCGTACGTGCGTACGTTCGTACGTCCGTACGTTCGTACGTCCGTACGTTCTGGTACCATTTTTCGTCGTCGATATCTCAAGAACGAGTAAAGATATCGACTTAAAATAAATTTTGTTTAATAGATAATAACTTCGAAAGAGGCTGAAAGGGCGTTTATTAAAATTCAGTGAGTAGTTTTTTCACTATAACAGTTTAAAAAAAAAGTAAAAAATGAACATACCGTTATTTTTTTAAATTAAAAAAACTGAAAAAAAAATTTCATAACCCAGATATTCTAAGAACGGAAAACAATTTGAAACTCAAAATAATTTTATTTTACGAAAAATAATATGTTTAACAACTGGTGAAAATTTCAAAAAAAAATCAGTTTACAGTTTTTTTTACAAAAAAATAAAAAACTATATAAAATTCTATTGAAAATTGGTAAAAATTGTTTTTCGACTCAAATTTCTCGAGAACTAGTAGTGATATTGACTTCTAATTTAGTTTATTTTATACATGGTATAATTTTGTACAATTGGTAAAATGTTGACAAATATTGAATTAATAGTTTTTTTTTTAAATAAAAAAACTATTAAAAATTCTAGTGAAAACTAGTTAAAATTGTATTTCAAGTCGAATTTCTTGGGAATGAACACCGATAGTGCCTTCTAAAGTATGTTGTTTTATACATCGATACCTTCCCGTAAGAATGTATACTAAGCGACATTTCTAAAATTGTTCAGGAAACGAAAAAAACGAAGAAAGTTCTAGTTGAATCATAGTGTGCTAAGAGACAATTTTGGTTATTTGAAAAAAACTAAATATAAAGTTTTCAAGACCACAAATGGGAAGTTATCAGTGTGGGTCGCACCCAGCCTCTTTTTTGAATTTATTCCGGTTTTCCTTAGTAGGGTTAGATTTATAACTTCGGAAAATTACTTGGGTGTTTTCTTTGACTCCAAGTTTTTATTTGTTCCGCATATTAATGCCAATAGGTTTCATTAAACGAAATTCAACTGACTTCTCAGATCCCTACACACTTATCTCTCTATATACTATAAGAGTTAGATCATCACGTGAGTATGCTGATGTCATCTGGAGCCAATAAAAGTTTTTGTATAGAAGGGAGATAGTTCAGAATCGTTTGTGTTTTTTTTTAAATGCGTTGAATTTTTGTCCAGATTTTCAAGCTCGGCATTATCTTTTGGGTCTGAAATTTCTCTAATCGTAAAGAACCATTCATGAAATAGTATTTTTCCGAAATATTTTATGTTTTCATATAAAGTGCCCCAAGTCCTTAATTTTGATTTAGGCCTAAACATAAGACAAACTACAATATGAATAAACCTATTTGAATGTCAATATTATTAATAATATATATATAAAATATAATAATATATTTTTATTAATAATATAATTATTATATACCTATGTATTGCATTGCATCAGCAAACCACAAAACACATTCCACTATCTGGTGGATTAATCCAACATAGTTCGATTTCGTTTTAGTCAGTTGGTGTAGGATGTGCTATCTCATTAATTAATTGCTTTTACCCATAATTTTCTTCACATAATATTTTTGTAGTTTTTGTGTTGTGTTAATTATTTAATCAAAAAGTAGAAACCTGCTTGAAATGTACTCTTCAAGAAAAGAAAAACAGCTTAAATCAATCAATTCGACACCTGAAATCGTTAGCCCTCTTTAATTGCATCAATCTTCCTTCGTGGCATTCCCATTTCAAATTACCCATATCGATCCACAGATCCACAAAAGACTACGTTGAATCATTTCTGCAAAAAGTTTTAAAAAAATCACTATTACGAGTATATCTGTTAACTCAACGCGGTCCTCCACGTTAAGTAAGTCAGCACCCCAATCAGTGCCGGATTAGCCACGAAGCAAGAGTAGCAAATGCTACGGGCCCCGCGCATTTAGGGGCCCCGCGCACCAACGTTTTCTGACCATAAAAAAGTATTATTTATATATTAGATTTAGTTACAATTACTAAGAAGAAAATATTTGCACCAAAATGATCGACTAAAATTTTATTTTTCTATCTGCTGGTCATACCAAAAATCATGTTTCGCACCGCACTACACGCAAATTGGACAACGGTATGAAATGCAGGTGTTTATTGTCACCATTGATAACGTACTCACTGCTTTAGGTAAACGTATGAACAGAACAGTTATCATAAAATTGCTGGCATTTTCGGAATATTCCGAGAGCTAAAATCTCTTCCTGATTCAAAATAGCTATTTTGGCCTTTAGGCCAGTCCACAAAAATTGGCGTTTCGTCCGGGTGATCGCACATGGACTCATCAGTTGACTGTGAGGACCTTGTCAATACGCAATTTTTATTAAATTCAGTTCATCTTACATCGATTTTTTGACAAAAATCCAATGTGAACTACGAGGGCGGTTCAATAAGTCCGTGACTTTTTGAATTTCTGACCTCTTTACTGAAACAGCAACACTGCTCCTGTCAACAGGCATCTGTCAGTTGACTCCTGTCAAAATTTAAACTTGCTGCGTCAGTTAGTTTGTGTTTGACAGCTATTTTTATCAGACTACTCACTAATTTGAGGAGAAAATGGAAAAAAGTGAATTTCGTGTGCTTATTAAGCATTATTTCTTGCGAAAAAAAAACCATTAACGAGACCAAGGCTAAGCTTTATAAATACTATGGGGACTCTGCACCATCGATTTCAATGGTAAAAAAGTGGTTTACTGAATTTCGTTGTGGCCGTACAAGCACTGAAGATGCCGAACGTCCTGGACGCCCAGTTGAGGTCTCTACACCCGAAACAATCGAAAAAATTCACGTTTTGCGCCGTTTTGTAACCGTGGACGAAACATGGATCCATCAAAACACACCAGAGACCAAACAACAGTGAAAACCAGTGGGTTTCTAAGGGTGAATCGGCGCCAAAGAAGGCCAAGGTGGGTTTGTCAGCCAATAAAGTTATGGCGACTGTTTTTTAGGATGCACGCGGGATAATCCACATTGACTACCTTCAAAAGGGAAGAACAATCAATGGGGAATATTATGCCAACTTATTGGACCGATTCAATGACGATTTGAAAAAAAAAACCGACCTCATTTGGCCAAGAAAAATGTTCTTTTCCACCAAGACAATGCAAGGGTGCACACATGTGCAGTTGCCATGGCAAAAATCCATGAATTGGGCTATAAATTGCTCCCTCATCCACCCTATTCTCCAGATTTGACTCCGAGCGACTACTTCTTGTTCCCAAACCTGAAGAAATGGCTTGGTGAAAAAGATTTGACTCCAATGATGAAGTCATCTCGCAAACAAAGGCCTATTTTGAGGACCACGACAAATCATTTTTTTTGGAAGGGATAAAAAAATTGGAGAAGCGTTGGACAAAGTGTATAGAGCTCAAGGGAGACTACGTTGAAAAATAAAATTATTTTTTTATCAAAAAATCTGTTTTATTCCAAAAGTCACGGACTTATTGACCCGCCCGTTCACATTGGATTTTTGGTCCTCACAGTCAACTGATGAGTCCATGTGTGATTACTCGGACGAAACGCCAATTTTTGTGGACTAAAGGCCATAAAAGCTATTTTGAATCAATAATTCAATAAGTCCATTAATAGTGCTGTCTTCTGCTTGGCTGATTTATTTCAGTCGTATATAGAATTTGTATTATAAAAACCTTCATATAAAATCTCTTCCACCAGAAGAAATTTTGAAAAAATCTGCAACCATAGTAAGTGCTTACGCAGATGGAGGACAGTCTGAGCAACGAATTAGTGCAGTTCGCTTCAATGCTCAATTCTGATGTGGCTGGTATTATGACAGCAGGAATCTTGAGGCTCTGAAAATGCAGGTTTACAAGCTGTTGATAAATAACTTTTTACAATCTTGTTTCCCGAACGTTGAAATTGCTTTGCGCATTTATTTGTCTCTCATGATCACCAACTGCAGTGGTGAACGATCTTTTTCAACATTAAAACGTGTTAAAAATGAATTGAGCCAACAACGTCTTAATCACCTCACTTTAATGAATTTTGAACATGATTTACTCCGAGAAGTCGATATCAACAGCATTATTTATAAATTTTCCCAAATTAAATCAAGAAAAGTTTTGTTTTATTTAATACCATAAACTTGATAAGTACCTAACCTAAAACAATCTAAGGGCCCCTTAATAGAATTTGCTACAGGCCCCGCGCTGGCTTAATCCGGCACTGACCCCAATAAAAGTCCTTAATATAAATTACAAAAAAAAAAACCTACACACAAAGCTACAAACTCCACTCCAACTTCTGGACAAACTGCATGAACAAAAAAATGCACCGCTCTTTACCCTTCAACGTTCAACCCGATGACAACAATGATGGGACTATATGCTCTATGGGAGAAACCTAGAGAAAAACTTGGTCCTCGGACTCCTTAGTCAATTCAAATTTTATGGAGCAAATTAGAAACTATCTGTCTGCGTTGTACAATGAATTCATTAGTTCGTTTCAGGACAACTGCACTCTGGTGGTATGTTACTACGAATGTTTGTATGAGTGTGTGTGGGTGGGTGGTGTGTTTGGGTGTGTGCATCTCTGTTCTGATAATTAACTGAATCCTGGATGATGGAAAAGTTTCGCCGACAGTATCTCGCACGTCCTTGGAAAACTTAAAACAATTGTTGGTGTAAATAATACAAAGTGACGATGATGATGATGATGATGGCGGTTGGTATATGGTGTGATGTGGTGGTATTTTAAAGGACTGAGTTTGCATGATGTGCAACAATGTTACAGTAGAAGTTCATATGTGAAGGAGATTATTCCTATTCCAACTTTAAGGCATGCATATGTATGTTAATCACAATGATTTTGTTGTTGGAGCTTTGTCGCAGCCACCGCGTCACTGCTGCTGCCACTATGCACGTTGCCAATGTTAAGTGGCAGACACAGTGGATCCTTGTTTAACTAGCTCCAGCTCATTAGTTGCTGCGGTGAAACTTATTATCGTGCTCGATTACCTACTCTTGATGCTTATATATGCTAATGTGAATAATTAATTTCAAATAGTTTACAATTCCCGCTCTCCGAAAACTTGGGTGTGTGTATTTGTATTTGTGGGTTTTTAGGGACGAACTTTTAATTTAGCTCCACAATTTCGGAGTGTAATTGTTTAACTAGAATCGAATCATGGATTTGCAGGACGTGAGGATTATATTTTTGTTGATTTAACTTCTAATTGGAATTGAATAAAGGAATACGAAGCAGAACGACAATTTTAACACATAAATCCAAGAAAATTGGAAAGTTTTATTTTGAAAGAAAAACAAACATGAGAGGTCAGACAATTTGTATTTTGACGACGATATTGCTTCATGTTGAAAATTGCAACGGAGAAATGGTGTTAATCAGGTTTGGAAAATTGGAAAACTTAAGTTTGCTGTCACCAAACTGTTCAACTGCAATATGGACTCTGTCTGACATCATCAACAGTTTTGGACTTTAAAATTTGACAAGCTACAAATTACAAGAGATATGAAACTTTTTTTTATAGATGTGTAAACTTTTGCTGGTAGTGAATAAAGTTTGTTATACCGAGATAGTGGTGGTAGCTTAGTTATTATAGACTCTGGTAAAATATTGAGGGGTGGCTACACGATTCTTGTACATAGCTCAGGAATGATGCACGACTGATTCGCATGCACATAGTTATGTATAAAGGGTTTTCTGTTAAGTGATTTCTTTTAAATTTGAATAAAGCAAACTGTGAGTACAGTATGATATAATTTAAATTCTGTATTCATTTACAAGAACTATTTAAAGGGTGGGCCACCTAGTGGTTTCTTTTTAAAACCATAGGTTATTTTGACACTGACAGCTGTTTTCCCGCTAAAAATCTTGACAGAAAGTCAGTATCATACGAGTATCTCCGCGGAATGAAATGAGTCACTTTACTATTAAACAACACGTTGGGAAATATTGAAAACTGATTTCCAAAGCGAGTGCTGTGTAGCCCAAACAGTGGGTTTTTTGAAAAGAAGTTTTGGACGAAATGAAGCACAAAGTTCGTTAGACTGGTGGAAAACACTCATGTCGTCGTGTGGTTCGCACAGACGAGAATGTGATTGTTGTAGCCGAGAGTGTGAGACTCAATTTACGAACATCAACTCGCCATCGATCTCAACAGCTCAACAATTCACGTACTAAAATCATCTTTTTTAACGAGGCGCATTTTCATCTCGGCTGCTACGTTAACAAACAAAATTGCTGCATCTTTTATTTATTTATTTTATTTATTTATTCAGAAAACCAGTGCATTATTGTCCAGGAGCTAATGCATCCACAGAGAGTGACAGTTTGGTGCAGATTGTGGAGTGTTGACATTATTGGACCATTTTTCTTCTTAACGGAATTTTTTACTTGCGATATATGTATGTAGGTACTATAGGGCAAGTTCTGCATTTGGAAAAAAATCGAACTCGAGATTTTGATCAAAGTTGCATTACCATGATAGCGAAGACGAAAAAAGTGGGTCCGGCAATTCCGTTTGCCTGTCTCTCTGTATGTCTGTATGTAAGTCTGTACTTCGAACTACAGCATAAGCTACTGGAGGTGTTTTCTTCAAACTCGGTAATTAAGAGTCTTCGGTGATTCCCTAGAGGAGAAATTGAATTTGAAAAAATATAATCCAATTTTTTTTTTTTGAAAAGATATTTTTTTGGATTTTTAAAAAAATAATACATTTTTTTTTTTTGAAAATTCAATATCTTGAAAACGGATACACGAATAAATTTTTAAATTAAATTTTATTGAATACTAAGAATTTGCATATCAATTTTTTTATAAAAATTTTAAGAAAAATTTAGTACACAAAAAACATGTTTCAGTGTGTCTGTATATCTGTACCTCTCCCTACAGCCTAAACCAATAGACCTATGTTCTTCAATCCCGGTAGTTAAGGGTCTTCGGTGATTCCCTAGAGGATAAATTTAAATTTTTTTTTAGCTCGAAAACTCGAAAACCAATTTATTTTTTGAAAAATCAATATCATGAAAACGTGTGAACGATTATTTTTTGAAATTATTTCCTAAAATCTATATTACTAAGCACTTAAAATTGGCATCCCAAATTTTGTTCTAGAAAAATTTGAAAGAAATTTGTTATATAAAAAATTACTTTAATATTAAAAAGATTAATCAGACGGCAATTCCATTTATTTGAACATTTTTATCTCATTAAATCCATGTTTTACATCGATATTTTCTCGTAAGAATGTGTTAAGCGACATTTTTAAAATTATTCAGGAAACGAAAAAAACGTCTCATTTAGTTATTTTTTTGTGTATTTTATTGGACGAAAGAAATTTAAAAATGTCGCTTAGTACATTCTTACGGGAAACAAATCTGTTTCGTCCAATAAAATACACAAAAAAATAACTAAATGAGACGTTTTTTTCGTTTCCTGAACAATTTTAAAAATTCTTACGGGAAGGTATCGATATTTATAAAATGTATTTTAAATTCCAAGCTACTTTTACATAAGAGCAAGTTCGTGCGATCCAGTCGTGCATTTTATTTTTACTGAAATGGAAGACATGGATTTGAAAGACCTCTGGCTCATACAGGACATGACACAAATCGATGTTTTGCGCACAAAATTTCCAAATCGTGTTATCATTGGCAATGTCATATTGTGGGAACCGTGAAGGACCGATGTTATGACAACAATCCAAAAACGATTCAAGCACTTAAGGCCAAAATCATACAAGCGATCCGTGATCTACAGCCCGAAAACATCAACAGAGTCTTATAAAATTGGAGTGCCAGGATACGCTACTGCGAAAACAGCCAAGGCAGCCCCATGAACGACGACGCGGCGTTGCATTAATAAAGCCATAATACATGGAAAAACCTTGTATTTGGCCGACCCTTAATGTAATTATGTATGGAATATAATATGTAACATCATTCAAATACCCGCTATGGATTGCTGAGTGGCGCGCACCGTAACGTCCAATTTTCCATAACTCTGGCGCGGAAATCAGGCTGAATTTGACCTGTGGACAAACGTGTGACTTAATAAAACCCCACAAGAAGAAGCATAATAGGTTTGCACGATCTTGGTGGCCAACGTTGTGAGATAACCATGATCGGAAAGCCCGTGTTTCCACATGCCAATTCCGACCAAAACAAATTGATCGACCTATAGTGCTCGCCATTGAAGGTGATGGCCTAGCCAAAGGCGTTTTCAAAGAAGGTTGGATCGATGATTCTGCCAGCACAAAATCCACACCAAACAGTGACTTTCTCTAGATGTGTGGATTGTGTTCGTCCCAAATTTGACAATGTGCCTTGTTGATGAAAGCATTCACCCAGAAATGGGCCTCGTCCCTGAAACTGATTTTCAACCGAAATTGGTGTTAACTTAAAACTGCTTGAGAGCCCAGTTAGTGAACACACGTTGCTGTCTATGGTCTTTAACTGAGCTGATGGGTTAGTTGAAGCTTGTACGGATGTAGGCCGAAGTCATGACACAAAATTCAGCAAATTGGGTTCTGCAAAAGGCCGATTTCTTGTGCGTGGTGCAGAATTGCAGACTGCCTCGGATTCTCCTGCACACTCTCACGGATAGCGACGACATTTTCAACATGTTGTTGAACGCTATAACTATCCATGTTAATTTGGCAAGACAGTTAATTTTATCGAATGACAGATGGAACTTCAACAATAAGGCCGAAATCACCTGTCAAAGTTTGAAAATTGTCATTTGAAAACCCTATTCAATGATCTTGAAATTAATACTCTCGTACGTTTTGTCAAAAGCTCTTAGATGTATTGACGAGTAAGGAAAATGGAAGGATTGTATTCTATGTTTGTCAGTGTAAGTTACTGTCAGCCACTTAAATCTAACCTAATCTAATTTTGGCGTTGTTATTATAATTAACTTGTGAAATAATTGTATTTTTGGTGAAACATTATAAGAAAAATGTTCAAAAGTATGAAAGTAGTGTAAGTTAGCAGTTGGTGTTAAAAATAGGATGACATGTAATTACTTAAGAAAATATGAATAGGTATGATAAGGTAAATGCCATTATTTTTCTTGTAACCATTCAGAATCAAAGCTTTCTTTTAAATATTGATTTCAATAAAACCCATGGAAAATTCACAGGACTTTGCCCCACGAGTAAGTTTATAACAACATATAAACTCTGTGTAAATTCCACAAAAGAGATAAGTATACATTATATGAACGAAATTGGGTCATCACCCTTTACTACCGTGCAATACCCAGTTAACAATGAATATTTTTTGTCATCCCAATTCAAACGCAGTAACTACATCCCAAAGAAGACCACGAAATCAAATTCAAGTGATTCACATTTTATGGCTCAACAAAAAAAGGTCGTCTTGTGAAAAAGAGGTTAAAAAATAAAATAACCATCCCGAATAGAATCCCTGAACCGGACTGGATTAAGAAAAATCTCAGCTATCTTAGAATACATTTCATACTTTATGGCTATTTAAGGAAATTGAATTTGAATTAAGTATGAACACCAAGGAGAGCACAGAGCAACTCTTGAAAATATGGTAAATTGGAATTATACGTGAGGAGAGGGTAGTGAAGTCTTGAAGTGCAAATTGATTATACTTGAGATCTGGTTGTCCTTTTTGCCTTTTATTTGACATGCAGTGCACATGATTTGCATTTACTCGTTTTCTTTAATTCGGTGTCACATAAAAGGATAATAATCAGCTTAAGTTCCAGAGAGTGAGAATGGAAACCTTTTTTTTTTAATATCCTTTTTTTAACAAATTTGGCCTTTGCGTGAACTCGCTATACCTCCTCTTGACTAAATGAAATTTACATTTTTTACAGCTCTTCGTATGCTTTGCCTGCCCTGCACCAGCTTCATACACTTTGCACACTTCGTTGTGAAATAATTTCTTAGATTCTGTAGTGAATATTAATATGGGAAGTCGTCGTCGTCGCCACGTTGGGCGCCATCTCCTTATCACGTTACTTTGTATGCTGCTCGGGGGTAAGTGAATTTTTTAGAATGAACGTAGGTTTAATTTAAGTGTTAGCAAAAGTGCCTATGAAAAAAGCAAGTGAAAGGCGAACTTGAAGCGAAGTGGTATTCGTTATACCAAGGAGTAATACTCTTGAGAAACCCTCACACAAAACTCATTAACAGCGCAATGGAAAACAAATGGATTTTCCACGGGGTGGCAATAACATTTTTAACGCAGCTAACGGTACCTACTTCGGGACAAAATTAATATATGTCGGTAAAATAGAAATGAAGCGCGTTTGGTAATATGTCAGGCAATGGTGATGTTGAGTCAAAAGGTATTTATTTCTTAGAAGAAACAAAAAGAGGTGAATACTAATGTATCTTAAGACCGATTACAGTTGTAAATTGTGGATATGAAAAAGTGCCTTTTACGAAAGAGTTACGCAGTTGATTGGAGTAAACATTTTTAATGAAAAAACAAGGATATTTGTGTGTGAGTATTTTTCTTACTTTTTAAACAATTAGTATGGCAGCTTTAATTAACTTGGAATTTACGGAAGCTGAAAGCCTTCTTTTTTATTTTACGATCTACATATAAATATAAGGTATCTAAAAAATAAAATGAATTAGAGGCACAACAGCTCGTAGAGAACCTGAACCTGGTAACATACAACTCTCAACTATTCTTGTATGCGTGCTGTTAGCAGCAATGAGGGGGCGTATAATTTTCTGTCGAGTTCGAACGGCTTTTTCAAGATAAAAAAATTTCTTTTACGGTTTTTCACTTCCTCACAACAGGCAGAGCCCCTAAAAAAAAAAGTTTATTTTATTCTTACGTCGCGGCACATTTTTAATCTTTCTATCCCAATGGAATGAATGTGTGAGCGAGCAAAATTATGAGATTTGAAACGATACCAATCTATACGAATTAGACCAGCAATAAATTTGTCAAACTCTAGCAACTACGATTGCAAATTTGAGTGTTTTACAGCGCGATTCTCCCCAAAGTCACTGATGCCTCACAAGTCACAAGAAGAGGTGAAATTGATTTTGTGACTTTTTCGAATTCTGCCGCTCAGTCACAACTTGTGAGAGTCACAAAAACAATCGAAACTGTGATCTCCTTCAGAGCAGGTCACAACTCATAAATTTTTAAAGTTTCTTTGATTGACATTCAGTAAGAGAATTTTCTAGATTTGTGAATAATTGTGAGTACACAAAAATGGAAGTGGACTTTGTTCTAGTGAATATTTTTGCTGATCTTTCCCACAAAAAAGAAAAGTAATATTATTACATAAACAAAAATTTCTTTAAGAAACTAATCGTATCAAGAAGTTTACAGCGTCGACGGCTTTAAGAACATTGAGAGATACAAATGATCCATTCGCTCTCCAAAACAATACATTTATAAAGTTTTTTCCGCTTCCGAAAACTTTATGCAGTCGCCACGATTGTTTTCTTCTGAAAATGTTATATTTATTATTTAATCATTTTATTGTTTAAAAATTATGTTACCTTGCATTTTGTAATTTCTTCGTTTTGAATAATCAGCTGTACAAATAATGACACTTAAAAATCTCACCATGCTGTGGTGAGTTTTGTTGTGAGTTTTCTTGTGACTATTAGGGGGAGAATACCAAAATGTTATCGAATCACAACAATCCTCACAAGGAATAGTCACAAGAGCTTGTGACTTGTGACTCCTCACAAGGGGGAGAATCGGGCTGTTAATTAAAGTAATAAGTGACCCCTTAGCCTAAAACGGTGTATGATGATTATCACGATGACATCTCTATCATCTCAAATAGAATATTTTTTTAAAAATACTTATATTTACTCTTGAAATTCATAATTTTTATTTTATTTTAAAAATCATATCATCTTAAACAGAACTCCTTTAATTTAAAGGTCACATCGCACTATCATCCAAGGGTGAAATAAATAAATAATAAATATTTTGGGGTTATTCCAATACTGTAATTACAGAAAACTATTACAATATGTCAAATAGTTCAGGGATTATTTATTTTTTTACTTTAAATTAAAATTTTAAAAGAAGGGATGCATATAATTTTGTAACGGTTGGTATAAGAAAGACAATAATATGCATCTAAGTAAAATACCAAGTAAAGTTCTCTGGAATATTCTATGTAAATGTGGAGTTCTCGCTTAAAAAGAAATAATTTACTTTTATCAACTCAATCTGGATTTGGGGATAAGTTGTTGTTCAACAGCAACATTACAAATTTTGGACGACATTCGAATTGAATTTCGAAAGCTTTCGACAGTGTGTCAATCATTTATTGCTTCTTAAAAATTATTAAAAAAATTAGGAACATTATTTGGTGCAGCGAAAGATCTAGTAACTTCTTTAAGAGTTTTCTAAGTGACAGGTATCAACAAGTTAGTACTGAATATGGTGATTCACAATTCTTGCCTTTTACTACCGGTGTTCCTCAAGGGTCAATTCTTGGACCGCTTCTTTTCTCATTATTTATCAATGAAATTACTGAAGTTTGCCGTTATGTTTCTGTTCATCTTTATGCTGATGACGTCCAAATCTATTTTTCGATGTCCACTGGTTTGATTGAAGATTGTATTTTTAGAATCAGTGAAGATCTTAACGCAATTTGTTAATGGGACAATCATAATTATTTGAAACTGAATCCCGATAAATCCCAGTAGATTATTATTTCAACAATCCGTTTTGATTTATCATGGGTTCCACCATTAGAAATGATGGGTAATATTATACCGACTTCAAACTGTCTCTTTTTTTTTTTATAATCTACACGCGCTCAAGGGATTATGATTACCCTTTAAATGTTTGAACACAGCGCGGGCGTGAAGTTAAGAAAGAGAAAGAAGGATAGGAAAGATGTGTGGCACGATGTTCTGAGACTGAAGGTTGTTGTCTCAGATATTTTATCTCCAGGGATGGCGGCTGAACTAAAGCGGTGGATGCCGTGTCTTATTTCTATGTCGCTTATAATTCACATTATTTTATTCGTGTTCATCCTTGTTGGGCATACTAGTTTAACTCAATTACATGTTATTAGTGTTATGCCTGAACAACATATAATGAGTAAGCCAGCAACCCAATGATGACAATTTTAGAAGGTTTTTAATGGAATTAAAACGACATTGACGACGGCAGGGATCGAACCTGTGATATTGAGGTTCACAAGTTCTAGCATGGGTATACAAATTAACAGTCACCCATATTCTGAAACTCGTATTTATGACTCGTATTGGACTACAGTCGTAGTTTGTTATTCCAGGAGTCGAACATCCGACTTCACTTGTACTAATATTGGGAAACGCAAAACATCGCATACGACTGTTCTTACAACTGTAGTCGAATACGAGTCATAAATACGAGTTTCAGAATATGGGTGAGTAGCTTAGACTGTTCATCTTATATCAACGTTCTAGTAAAACGTATTTAAAATGGCATTCGGATGTTGAGAAACTCATTTTATGTACCTTTATATACCTATATTGCTAATAGCTGTAATTTATTGTAACCCAGATGGTCTTTCATTCAGTAGAATTTAGTTGGCTTTTAATGCAATGCTTAGATATTTTTTTGGTTTGCGACGCTTTCAACACGTATTTGCTTATAAAAATAAAATTTTAGGAATGAGCTTGCAATCATTTTATAAAAGCCATAGTTGTATTTTACGTCACAGTGTTGTAAATTTAAAGAAACCGTACTACTTATATAATAAAATATCTTATTCTCTTAGCTTGTGCCACATTCATATAACGTTTTAGAAAGCAAAAGATTGTTTTTCATTCATTTCATTACAATTTTGAATTCACTTCCAGTTTCTCTTAGACAAATAAGTAACCCACGTAGCTTCAAAAACAATTTATTCAAATACCTAACGAACACAAACAGCAGGAGTTTTATGTAAATTTTCTATTATTTGTATGTATGTAATGTTATTGTTGCGAACAGAGCTTTATACTCCTACAGCGCCATCTGTTGAGAATTGTATATCTACTTTATGAAGGAACAAAAAAAGCTCTTTTCCATTGTCATATGTATTTCCCTTTATTCCAAACAACTAGAACCTTCTAAACAAGAACCTCCATATGTAACGGGTGATTTTTTAAGAGCTTGAGAACTTTTTTTAAAAAAAAAACGCATAAAATTTGCAAAATCTCATCGATTCTTTATTTGAAACGTTAGATTTACTTTTTGAAGATAATTTCATTTAAATGTTGACCGCGGCTGCGTCTTAGGTGGTCCATTCGGAAAGTCCAATTTTGGGTAACTTTTTCGAGCATTTCAGCTTCCAAAGCTGGAATAGTTGCTGGCTTATTTGTGTAGACTTTAGACTTGACGTAGCCCCACAAAAAATAGTCTAAAGGCGTCAAATCGCATGATCTTGGTGGCCAACTTACCGGTCCATTCCTTGAGATGAATTGTTCTCCGAAGTTTTCCCTCAAAATGGCCATAGAATCGCGAGCTGTGTGGCATGTAGCGCCATCTTGTTGAAACCACATGTCAACCAAGTTCAGTTCTTCCATTTTTGGCAACAAAAAGTTTGTTCGCATTGAACGATAGCGATCGCCATTCACCGTAACGTTGCGTCCAACAGCATCTTTGAAAAAATACGGTCCAATGATTCCACCAGCGTACAAACCACACCAAACAGTGCATTTTTCGGGATGCATGGGCAGTTCTTGAACGGCTTCTGGTTGCTCTTTACTCCAAATGCGGCAATTTTGCTTATTTACGTAGCCATTCAACCAGAAATGAGCCTCATCGCTGAACAAAATTTGTCGATAAAAAAGCGGATTTTCTGCCAACTTTTCTAGGGCCCATTCACTGAAAATTCGACGTTGTGGCAGATCGTTCGGCTTCAGTTCTTGCACGAGCTGTATTTTATACGGTTTTACACCAAGATCTTTGCGTAAAATCTTCCATGTGGTCGAATAACACAAACCCAATTGCTGCGAACGGCGACGAATCGACATTTCACGGTCTTCAGCAACACTCTCAGAAACAGACGCAATATTCTCTTCTGTACGCACTGTACGCATTCGTGTGGTTGGTTTAGTGTCCAATAAAGTAAACTGAGTGCGAAACTTGGTCACAATCGCATTAATTGTTTGCTCACTTGGTCGATTATGTAGACCATAAATCGGACGTAAAGCGCGAAACACATTTCGAACCGAACACTGATTTTGGTAATAAAATTCAATGATTTGCAAGCGTTGCTCGTTAGTAAGTCTATTCATGATGAAATGTCAAAGCATACTGAGCATCTTTCTCATTGACACCGTGTCTGAAATCCCGCGTGATCTGTCAAATACTAATGCATGAAAATCCTAACCTCAAAAAAATCACCCGTTATTTCCCCTTATTCCAAGCAACTAGAACATTCCCAGACAAGAACCTTCGAGAACAACTAATTTGAGTATATAAGGGAGTGTTCACGGTGAGCGGACACAGTTTATTTTCGATTATGAAAGTGTGCAAAAGGTTTGTTTATTGGATTGTGGAAAGTGTTATTAAACAAGTGTGATTTAAAAATTTAAATAAAAGTATTTGAGTTGATTATAAATAGAGATTTATTGTTTTGATTTGAAAAGTGTAAATAAAGAAGAAATTCTAAAAGGAGTAATAAGTTTTATTTAAAGAACCTAGGAAAATATTACATTATTATAACTTTTCAGTTATTCTTTTATAGCAGTAGTTTTGGATATTCTTTGATGTATGCTTTTAATTAAATTTTGAATTGAGTACTTTTATTAGATTTGAATATTTCTGGGTGATTGATAACAAAAAATAATTAGTATCTATAATTACATACATAGATAGTCCTTTAGTAGTTATTTACAAATCTGAACGTCTTGCATGATCTAGTGGGAGCGATGGTGCCTAATAGTGCATCAAATAAGCAGTTTTTTTCCAAAGTCTAAGTAATTGTGATAACAACTTTGCCATAACTTCAAAATGTAGAGCTACAACTATCTAATTATAATGGGTGATTTTTTTGCTATTTTCTTTTTGGCAACACTGGTTTTGACAGATCACGCACGTTTCGTGTTACTGTCAAATATCTTCAGTTTGGTCTAAAATTTAACCATTATTCGTCTTACGAGTACAAACGAACAACGCTTGCAAATTATTGAATTTTATTATCAAAATGCGTGCTCTGTTAAGAAAGTTCATCGCGCGCTTCTTCTATTTTATTGTCAGATTAATCGACCTACTGAGGCGGCTATTCAGGCTATTGTGACTAAATTTCGCACCAAATTTACATTGTTGGACATTAAACAACCAACAAGCTTGCGTAGAGTGCGAACTGAGGAAAATATCGCATCTGTATCGGCCAGTGTTAGTGATGACCGTGAATTATCGATTCGGCGCCGTTTGCAGTAATTGGGCCTCTGTTACTCCACCACGTGGAAAATTTTGCGGAAGGACTTAGGTGTGAAGTCTTTAAAAATACACCTGGTGCAAGAATTAAAGCCGAACGACCTACCACAACGTGGTGAATGGGCTCTTGAAAATTTGGACGAAGACCCAATTTTTTATCGAAAAATTGTGTGAACGTGAACAAGCAAAACTTACGAGTACTAATGCATCCAGAAAAAGTCACTGTGTACGGATTATGGGCTGGCCGGCTGGTGAGCGCTACCGTGCGATGATAACAAACTTTTTTTGCGCAAAATGGAAGAGCTTAATTTGCATGATATGTGATTTCAACAAGAAGATGCCACACAGTACGCGTAACAATGGACCAATTGAGAGGCGAGTTCGGTGAACAGTTTATATTTCGCGTTTGGGGCCGGTCAATTGGCCGTTTAGATCGTACGATTTAACGCCTCTAGACTATTTTTTGTGGGGCTATGTTAAGGCTCATGTCTATAGCGACAAGCTCGCTTCGAAAGCCAACATTGAAGCATTTATTCGTGAGATACCGGCCGAAATTTTAGAAAGAGTATGCCAAAAATGGACTAAGTGGATGGACCATTTGAGGCGCAGCCGCGGCCAACATTTGCATGAAATAATCTTCAAACATTAAATTATATCGACCGTACTATCGATTCAAATAAAGATTTCGTGCATTTTTCTGAATGTTATGTGTTTTTTCTTGCGCTATGTACTATAAGGCAAGTTATGTATTCGTAAAAAAAATCGAACTCGAGATTTTGATCAAAGTTGACATTACGATGATAGCGAAGACTAAAAAAGTGGGTCTGTCAATTCTGTCTGTCTGTCTGTCTGTCTGTCGCTGCGACTACAGCCTAAACGGCTCGGCCGATTTTCTTCAAACTTGGGTTTTGATTTTTTACTGCCACACGTTTTTTTCTTTTTTTTTTAAGACCAAAAATAACGGTACCTGCCATACGAATTTTTTTCGAAATTTTATAAATATTTTTTTTTTTTCTCAAAAACTGCTGAACAGATTTAAAAAATAAAAACGCAAAAAAATTTCATTTTGTTAAAGCTAGGCAATGCTTGAAAAAATTTTTCCGAAAAATGGTTATTGAGGGTACCCCCCATGGAACCAGTTTTTTGTTTTTGATTTTCTCAAAAACTGTACCACCGATTTTGATCATTTTTTTTTTGCGAAGGCTCTTCAAAAATTTAAATAGAATTGTGTATTCAAATTTTCAAAAAAAAATTTTTTTTCGAAACTCAATATTTCGAAAACCCCATGCTAGTTTTTTTGTAAACTTGATAAATAAAAGTTTCTCAATATAATCTACAAGATGTGATAAAAAAAATTTCATTTTACTTTAAAATAAAGGTACCCACCATACAAATGTTAAAAAATTTAAAAAAATGGTTTTCAAAAATCGTATTTTTCTCGAAAACGGCACCTAGAATTTTGATAAAATTTTTTTCTTTCAATTAATTTGAAATTAAGATATTACAGCTTGTACCTACCATAGAACCATTGTTTCGAATTTTGAATTTCTCATTATCCACATAACGGTTCTTAATGAAATTTTTTATAGAGAAGCTTCTAAAAAGTCTAAAACACATTGCATTTCAAAACTTCAAAATAAATATTTTTTGAATTTTTGAAAAAAAAAATCTATTTTTTTTCTTTTTTTTGAAAATTCGATATTTCATATACGGCTCAATATTTTTTTTTAATTTAATTTTTATTCGAACAATAATAAAAACTTTAAATTGGCGTACTAAAATTTTGTCTTAAAAATCTTTTAAAAATTTTGTTAATAAAAGCTTTTTTTAAGAAACCACTAAAACGACTTATAATTTTTGTTTTTGCATAAATTCATATTTGCATAGCATTCTGTTTTCGTCTCTTACTATTAAAAGAATTTAAAAAATTAATTTGATCCTTATGAACTGCAGTTTTCTCTAATAACAGTTCGTACGACCCAGTCGTGCATTTTATTTTATTTACGATAGCTCTTAAAAAAAATCACTCGTTACTAATTATTTTTTGTTTTCAATCACACCCAAAAATTGCTGTGGGCTCTTATTCTAGTACTATTATTCTTATTTTTTTTTCTTCAATAAAATCTAAGATCTAAATCTTAATCTAATAATACATAGTACACTCCAACTAGAAATTTTCGGTGCAGCACTTTTGACGTATAAAAATCGAACTAGTCAAACTACTCAATGCAGGATTACATGAGGTAGAACGTAGAAGTGATATTCAAACTCTCTTCAAGTCCTTATATAATGACTTCCTTTTATTTGTAAATTTCAACTACAGCTCCACTTTCAGTTGCAATACTCTATTGTGTTCAGTCAGTAAAGGCGAACCATTATATAAAACATTGGTTAGCTGGTTGAACACAATAGAGTGCTTCAACTGGAACTGGAGGTGCAGCTGATGGAAAAGCTGTCAAATATTTGATATTTTTCTCGTTAACTAATGCTACTGTACAGATTTCTAACATTTTGGTCAGCTGATTTAAATCTTTCTCGAATTTATCAAGCAAAGTAATCATACGAGGAATAGAAGAATGCTTAAAGTTCACTTCAACCTTTTCTAAATTTGACTAGTTCGATTTTGAAACGTCAAAAGTGATGCACGGAAAATTTCCAGTTGCATTGTGCTATCGATTGGCACACAGCTTATCACGTGAAGACGTCAAAATTTGCTGCTCATAAAAGTTAAAACGCTTGTAGCTAATGCCTTAAATATAGTTGTACAGTATGTCTGCGCGCATCGATGCATATGGCGCTGCACCCGGAACGTTAATGGTGCAAAGTTCTGTCAAAAAACAAAAACGACATACGATTGAATGTAAGCAAATATTTTGGATTTTTGGGTTTGGTATTGTTGCTGCAAATAGAAATAGAGACATCATGCAGCAATGGGCTCCCCCTCACATATAAGAACCTGCGTAATTCAATTTCGCTGCATGCAAAAAAGCTGCACATCTGTTTCAGTTCAGACAGTTATGTCCGCAATATTGAATTTGTGTGTATCCATTATTCTGGCATCTATTCCGGTTAGCTCCGTCTTCATTCTTTCTGTTCAGCCAGTAAAAGACAAGTCTTTAAAAATTTAAATGATACAAACAACAAAATTACAAGCTGAACGTCAAGGTAATACAAATTCCATACGCGACTTTCTTCTCCCCTGTTTACCTATTACAATTTAAAAAAAAAAAAATATGAATAGATTCAAAAGTATTTTTGTTTTCGAAAATAAAAATTAATTTCCTGCCATTGACTGATGTCTATTTACGGCTGAAATTGATTTTTTATATTTTTCGGCAATCCTTTATGTCACTATAAAAAGGCAACAAAAGACATATTCCAAAACCATCACCTAGAGTTCTCGAACGACATACATACATAATGTATGCAATGAAAGTGCCAGTTCCCATGAATGAACAGGGACATGTATGTATGTATTTTGAACACGTACTCGTATTTATACTTATGTATTTAAAGTTGACACTTCACATTCTACTCACATGTTTCATAAAAAGGAACACACAAATGCAATAACTCAAATGCAACCCTTTATCTGAACGAAAAAAAAAACGATTCCATTTCTTTAAACCTTTATTTTTTTGTTATCATCCATATATTCGTTTTCTTGGCAATGATGTTGACGAATAAAATCCTTCCAAGGATATGTTTATCGCTGGAATTGTTTAAGAAACACTCAACATAGAATCAAATATTTCGGTCATGTGCAAGTGTCGTTATCACGTCGTAAAAACCCAAACAGCGTTTTTGAATGTCATAAAGAGCTCAACTTCTTTACGCGGGCTTTAGTCTCTTGGGAATTGTATATATTATGAAGTTTTTTTTGGAGCATCATTTTTATTTGATGCTTTTATACATATGTATATGTAGTATATAAAATAAGAGGAAGCTTTTCATCTTTTTTAAGGATAAATCGTATTAAAGTTGTTCACTTTAATTTACATCAACATTAAGGTTGAAACAACATAGCATCACAACCTCTTTTTTGAAAGTTTAATATTGTAAGCTCACACCTTCAATCTTTTGAGCTCCCACGTCGTATAAAGGTAGGGTAGTATTTTTTGTTCAAAACAAGAAAGGACTGCAGCTTAAGTGGTTTTTGTTTTACCTGGCACTTCATAGAAAAGAAGTGATGTTGTCCGCGAAGAGCAGAAATTAAGTGCGGAACTGTAGCACTGCAAAATAAAAACAACCATCACTTTCCGGGCTTGAAATAAGTCGGACGATGGGCCAGTGGCGTAGCGTAGGGGGGGCGGGGGTTGCGGTCCGCCCCGGGCGGCAGGCCTAGGGGGGCGGCAAAATGTCGCCGGTGATGCAAGTAGAGTAGAAATCATATGTTTCATGACAGATCGTTTGACAAGTCAACACACAACAATGATGTAAATTTGAAATTTGCCACCCTATCTGTGGTTCGTCGTTGACCGCTTTCGCGAATTCGTAGACGGTGAGTAGGGCCGTAAGAGTGCATTCCGTATTGTCGCGCTGATCGCGAAACTAAAAAAAGAGGCTGGGTGCGACCCACACTGATAACTTCCCATTTGTGGTCTTGAAAACTTTATATTAAGTTTCAACTAGAACTTTCTTCGTTTTTTTCGTTTCCTGAACAATTTTAGAAATGTCGCTTAGTATACATTCTTACGGGAAGGTATCGATGTATAAAAAAACATACTTTAGAAGGCACTATCGGTGTTCATTCCCAAGAAATTCGACTTCAAATACAATTTCAACTAGTTTTCACTAGAATTTTTAAGTTTTTTTATTTAAAAAAAACTATTAATTCAATATTTGTCAACATTTTACCAATTGTACAAAATTAGACTATGTATAAAATAAACTAAATTAGAAGTCAATATCACTACTAGTTCTCGAGAAATTTGAGTCTTAAAACAATTTGTACCAATTTTCAATAGAATTTTAAATAGTTTTTTATTTTTTGTAAAAAAACTGTAAACTGATTTTTTTGGAAATTTCCACCAGTTGTCAAACACATTATTTTTCGTAAAATAAAATTATTTTGAGTTTCAAATTGTTTTTCGTTCTTAGAATATCTGGGTTATGAAAATTTTTTTTTTTCAGTTTTTTTTTTATTTAAAAAAATAACGGTATGTTCATTTTTTTTCCAAATTCATACCAAATCTGTATGACCTTATAATGAGTACATTAAATTTTATTTGAAATCAATAGCATTATTTGTTCGTGAGATATTTGAAACTAACCAAAATTTTTACTTTTTTTTTAAACCGTTATAGTGAAAAAACTACTCACTAAATATTAATAAACGCCCTTTCAGCCTCTTTCGAAGTTATTATCTATTAAACAAAATTTCTTTGAAGTCGATATCTTTACCCGTTCTTGAGATATCGACGACGAAAAATGGTACCAGAACGTACGGACGTACGAACGTACGAACGTACGAATGTGTTGTTTATAGTTTAAATACTGTTGAATCTTCTAAAACTAAGCACTTAGTACTTCACTCAACCTTTGAACTAGTTTTTGAAAATGAAAAGAGTTAAAGGAAGCGGCGCGGAATACCGCAAGAAAAAGGCTAAGAAAGAAGCAGATGCGAAGATGCGAAATATTTCAGTTCTAGTTCTGGTTCAAAAGCTAGGTTAACGTCTTCGGCGGCATCCAGCAGCCGCGGAAGTGATTCCAATGTAAGTAAGATTCCTCCATCTACAATCGTGAGTGGCCTAGAATTGTCCTCCGGCCAATATTCATGGGAATGCATAACTTATTTTACGGGCAGAAGAAGAAGACGTGCCTGCCGTCGAAGTTGGAAGTCGTTCTGGTCGCACCACAGAGCAGGGTCAAGACGAAGTCGACTCACCAGAAGTATCTCAAGCATCTTCACAAGCCTGCAGAAAAAGTGAACCTCGTGAAGCTGTAAAGACGCTTAAAAATAAGTTTGTGGAAGTTCTTGAGGTACTGGAAGAATTGACGGATCGGTAGCCAGTCTTCTTCTGACAGTCATGCAGTCATTCAACTTCCTCACTTTTCTTGGCTTTTGAGCTGCAGAGCTACCTGAAGAAGATGACGCACAGATTTACCTGCAGCAATGTGGACTGACTGTGGATAAGTGTGCTCAGAAACTCTGCGTTTTAAAAGCTCTCCTGGTGGAGAGCAGAGACCGTTTCGTCCAAGCCGCAATCGACTTTTCTAAGACTTTTTGGAAAAAACTCGGAATCGATCTCAAAACGAGTACAATTCGCGTAAAAAACACATGCATGGAGATGAATCCGCAGATGCAGCTTTGTCTCACGAGCCTCATTCGTAAGGCTCGTAAAATCCGTTTATGAAACCGCTAATTCTATTTTACTTTCAATGAAAGATACTTCATTGCCTGTTAAATGATGTCTCGAAATTTAATTTTAATTTAGTATTGAATGGGGCGGCAAAATGGGTCTCCCGCCCCGGGCGCCGAGATGGTACGCTACGCCACTGCGATGGGCGAAAACCTAAAAAAAAAGTCCACGACCCTTCAGAAAACAACAAAGACTGAAACTTACAATTTAAGACTTTGTTAAGCTTCTTTGTGCTGCATTTATAGCTTTCGGGCTCTGGAAGATGAGTCTGAAAGGAGATGACATAGTGAGGCAATGTGGAACTACGGGACAGCATAGTTTGTTATAACTTGTCTATCTCAGTTTATTAAAGTAATGGAGCACTTTTGCTGAAGATGCTATTTTTAGTCTGGTAAACAGCAAACAGAAAGGCAGAAAAATATCTTCGACTTCGTTTTATTTTATGAAGTTTGCATAGTTTGTGTGTAAACATTTCGTGCTCTTTTAGTTGTATTTAATGTCCATCTGCTGAAGAAAAATTTAGTTAAACTAATAGATGTATGTATGTAAATATCAGCTAAGGTATTATGTACTTTCTTTTAAGTGTCAGCCAAACTATGTTACAGCAAAACTTTTGTATTAGCAGATAATTTTGTACCTAATATTAATATAAATATCGTGCAACCTTAAAGTTGAAAAAAAAACTGATACATACCTTAATTTTCAATTTTCTCAAAAACAAAACATTGATGATTTTGATCAATTTTGCAGAATTTTCTAAAAAGTTTAAATATGTAGTGTTAAATACCAACATTAAAAAAAAAGTATTTGTTTCTGATTAAAAAAATCAAAACTTTGAAATTTTGTTTTTCGTTTTTTTTTTTTTTTTTAAACTTTGCACGTAACAGTTTTTTGACGCTGGGTCTTGTGAATAAAAAAAAAGTTAAAGCTTTTTTTGGAGGAAGCTAAAGCCAACTAGTCATAGCTTTTACTAGCAGCTAAAGCTAGACAGTACTAGCTTAAGCTTTGTTTTATGTGAATAAAAAAATGATAACGCTAAATAGCTTATGCTGGAAAATTCTAGCTTAAGCTTCGTAATTTAAGGTGTTCGTTTTTTTATTCACATGTTTCGGCTAGTTAGCTTTAGCTAAAACTGGTACATGTATGACCGAAAGGAAGGCTTTTTTGCCTCAATTTGTTATCTGTTCTACAGGGCAACTATTGGCTTCGGCTAAAAAATGTTTTTAACATTTCGTATGTCAGTTTCTGGGTCTATACGTTCACAGTCCTATTTTTTGAGATATTCCCTTATGTTTAATTAACAACTCGCACAAGTTAATACTGAAAATAAGAACTAGTCAAAGCTTTCTAGACAGGTCGAAAAAGGGTCTTGTGAATAAAAAAAAAGTTTAAGCTTTTTTTGGAGGAAGCTAAAGCCAACTAGTCATAGCTTTTACTAGCAGCTAAAGCTAGACAGTACTAGCTTAAGCTTTGTTTTATGTGAATAAAAAAATGATAACGCTAAATAGCTTATGCTGGAAAATTCTAGCTTAAGCTTCGTAATTTAAGGTGTTCGTTTTTTTATTCACATGTTTCGGCTAGTTAGCTTTAGCTAAAACTGGTACATGTATGACCGAAAGGAAGGTTTTTTTGCCTCAATTTGTTATCTGTTCTACAGGGCAACTATTGGTTTCGGCTAAAACATGTTTTTAACATTTCGTATGTCAGTTTCTGGGTCTATACGTTCACACTCCTATTTTTTGAGATATTCCCTTATGTTTAATTAAGTTAAGCACAAGTTAATACTGAAAATAAGAACTAGTCAAAGCTTTCTAGACAGGTCGAAAAAATCTTGAAATTTTTGTAGCTTTAACTATAATATTCTAGCTTAAGCTATTTTTATTCACACAAATCGAAGCTTAAGCTAGGAAAACAAGCTAAAACTAAATGAATTTAGCTTTGGCTATTTTAAAATAGCTATTACTAGAAAACATCTTTAACTAGCTAGCTTAAGCTTATTTTTATTCACTAAAAATCAAGCTTTTACTTAAAAATCCAAGTTTCAGCTTTAGCTTTTTTTTTATTCACAAGGCCCAAAATCTTGAAATTTTTGTAGCTTTAACTATAATATTCTAGTTTAAACTATTTTTATTCACACAAATTGAAGCTTAAGCTAGGAAAACAAGCTAAAACTAAACAAATTTAGCTTTGGCTATTTTAAAATAGCTATTACTAGAAAACATCTTTAACTACCTAGCTTAAGCTTATTTTTATTCACTAAAAATCAAGCTTTTACTTAAAAATCCAAGTTTCAGCTTTAGCTTTTTTTTATTCACAAGGCCCGCTATCTAAGGCATTTTAAGAAAAAATATCTTTGTATCTTTTTTTTTTTTTATTTTTATAATACACTCGCGCTCAAGGGTATGTTACGAGACCCTCATAATGTCTTAAACAAAGCACGGGTGAGGGGGAAATTAGCAGGGGAGAGAAAGGAGGTGTCGATGAACATTGGTTTTGAATGTTTGGAAATTGAAATGGCAAGGGAAAACTGTGCCGGGTAAGTTGTTCCATAATCGTGTTGTGTGACTAAAAAACGAA
This sequence comes from Philhelius festivus, assembly GCA_963931855.1. Classification (NCBI taxonomy): domain Eukaryota; kingdom Metazoa; phylum Arthropoda; class Insecta; order Diptera; family Syrphidae; genus Philhelius; species Philhelius festivus. Next base: position 213,604 of record CAWVOZ010000098.1, on the reverse strand, counting down.
TCTCTATATTTGACGGTACGACCAAAGTTAGGCTCAAGGGTGAACTGATGAGCATTCCTAACGAAGCGGGTATCACGGGTGAATTGATAAAGGGGAGGAATGCAACTGGCTACTTCGAGTGAGCATTGCTTGTGAAAGAAGCGATAAAACAGTGAAATACATGAAACATTCCGACGGTGTTGAAGAGATGGGAATGAATCCATGATAGCTCTGTTTCCAATCAGTTTTAACGCTCTGTTTTGAATTCTATCCAATAAATGGAGAGAAGATTGAGCAGCGCCTGCCCAAAGGTGTGAGTTATACTCAAGTTTTGGACGTATATACGCCTTATAAATGGTAGCCACATAAGAAGGGGAAATTTAGTTTTTCTCGAAAACTGCTTCAAGAATTTTGATAAAATTTTGTCTGTATCAATAAATTTTATAAGATACTCGATATCTTATTTAAAGCTTTTTTAAGTTATGACGGTATTAACAGCACCGGAAGTTGTTTTTTCTGTTTTTTTACTTCTTCATTATTGGTACGGTGTTACCAATTTAAATTTGTTTATACAGACACTCATAAGAACTATAAGAACATTGCATTGCCAAAAAACAGATTTTTGTTTTAATTTTTCTTTGAAAAATCGATGTTGTAGGACTTTTTTCAAATTTAATTTTCATTTGCACATTGGCATATAAAAAATTTTCATCAAATTTGTTCATTGAAATATTAATAAATGAAATATTAAAACTGCAGAAACGAATTGCCATTTTTGTTTTTAAATTACATGAAAGATATATAAAAGGCAAATAATAAATGATGTATATCTCTGCGAAAATGGAGTAACATATCGATACCTTCCGGTAAGAATGTATCATTTAGTTATTTTTTGTGTATTTTATTGGACGAAACAGATTTGTTTCCCGTTAGAATGTATTAAGCGACATTTTTAAATTTGTTTCGTCCAATAAAATACACACAAAAAATAACTAAATGAGACGTTTTTTTCGTTTCCTCAACAATTTTAAAAATGTCACTTAATACATTCTTACGGGAAGGTATCGATATATTTTGTCCATAATGTATGTGTGTATTAAGTCATACACTCCTTATAATGTCTCAAAACGCGAAAATATTAAATTTAACAGAAGCTAAACGGTTGTCACTTGTCGTTTCAGTTTGCAAACATTCAAGACCAATGTTCATTGACAAATAGCTGAGCTTTGTTTCTCAGACTTGGAAGTAAAACGTAATAGTTTTTCGCTTTTTGGTATGTTATTTAACACATGTCCGATATAAAAACATAAATAAATAAAACTTATACAAGGTTGTACAGAGCCTAAATAATTTTTTAAATACTTTGACAGCCAAATCTATAAAGAAATTTTGAAGGCTTCTTAACTTTAAAATATCTTCAAACAGTCCTTAAGTATAAGATTGGCATCTATAATAAATTACTTACTTAAAGGCCTCTTAACTTAACTTAATATATGTAGGAGCAAAGAATTTTCTTCCACGATTTCCTCTTAGCTTTTGAATTGTTGGTGTCGACACTTTTGTTCTCGATAATTGAAATTTTCTCATCAATAAGCTGTTGGAGGAAAATCTGTGCGTTGAAATGATTTTTTTTTAATTTACTATGGCATATTTTGAAATAAATACGTTAGCTTGTCGGAAGCATCAATCTCTGGGGACGGGGGAAGGTACATATGTGTTACATGGTTTTTTCCAAATTTTACAGATCCAAAAAATGCTACTTCCAAATGTTATTTACAAATTAAGCTATCACATAACACCTGCATTAAATGAAGTAGCAATTTTTTTCAACTAGATTTGAAGATTCTTTTACATAACGTGACATAACATTTAGTTAAGAACCAATGCAAAATCGATTATAGAAACGAATTAAAATTTAATCATTTAAAGGCAAATTAAATATTTAAGTATGCCTCTAAGATATAGGCTGAGTTCGTAATTGCAATGTTTGTTGCCCCTGCCCTGCCTAAAACATGCTTCGAATACATTTATGAACACAATTACAACAGCATGTGTGCAGTCATCATAACTACTTTGTTAAAAATGAGTTCATAATTGCCAAAATAGTTCGATATCAGCATCGGACCAGACTTTGGCCTCGTATTCAATCATGTGGATGGATAGTTATTAATTTCTTATCAAAGATGTAAAAATCAATATTTGTACTATTATAAATTAATTTCAAAAAAAAAATTACTCACATAAGATCCTCTGCCATTTTCCTGCAAATTCAGCAACATAAAAAAAACACATGCCAAATTGACCGCATGTTGACTGCAAGTTTACTTTTATGAACACAAATGTTGCCATGCTTATGCAGAGATGATGCTGTTTGTTTACAATTATGAACGCAATTTTTGCAGGACTGCGGCAGCTTTGCAATTACGAACTCAGCCATAGTTGAAGAAATTCTTACAGATACTGCTGCAACACATTAGGTGCGTTTTATTATCTATACAGGCGGATGTGGATTAATTTTTAACACATATTAAAAATATAATTTGGGATCCTGCTCTCTATCTGGATACATTTCAAAGATCTAAAAATGTGCTCTTACCCTGGCGGTAAAATGGCTTTTTATGGTAAAGAAGTGTAAACTGCAGTGCAAAGAAAAAAGACAAGAAATATTTGAAAATCAACAAACATAAGGAACATAGAGATATAGATTATACATACAACACTGCTGTCATTATTATCCACATTGTTTTTTATTTTAAAGGATCATCTATATGGATCATTGGCGATAATAAAACAGGGCTATTATTCATCGGTTTATCGAACAGTTAATTTATCGTATCAGCTGGGTCAATTTAAATCAACAACTTAAAACTTTCGTGAAGGGACGTCTCCCTTAAATAAAAAAAAAAAGAATGTGTGTACTGACTAGCGTTGCCAGACGTCCCGGTTTACCCGGGACATCCCGGATTTCAGACAGCTTTTTTCCCGGGTTGGGACTCAAAATAAAAAATTAATTTCTAATGTATCTAAATGTCTTTCAGTGATAAGGAACAACAACTACATTGCGATTTAACCTTAAGAAATTACTTTTAAAATTTCAATCAAAGAAACCTAACTTAAGGAAAAATTTATTTTTGTAAACCGAAATCTGTCATTAAAATTGAGAATTAGTAATTAGTATTAGTAATTAATAAAAGAATTTTTTATTTTGATCTACACCCATTAACTATATGATTTTTACTTGCGACTTATAGGTACTATAAGGCAATTTATGCATTCGTAGAAAAATCAAACTCGAGATTTTGATCAAAGTTGACATTACGATCATAGCAAAGACGAAAAAGTGGGTCTCACAATTCTGTGTGCCTGCCTGTCTACAGCCTACACGGCTCGGCCGATTTTCGTTAAACTAGCGATATCTACCAAGTTTAACCAAAAATTTTTTCCCCCAATTGTTTTTTTTTTTTTAAACCAAAAATAACGGTATCTGCCATACGATTTTTTTCGAAATATTATATTTTTTTCTTCAAATTTCATTTAGTTAAAGCCGATTTTGATCATTTTATTTTAATGTTACAGCTCCCCAGCAGTTAAGATATTATTGTGTATTCAAATTCTTTAATTTATATAAGAATTCTATAATTTAATTAAAAAAAAATTGAAATCAAGATATTACCAACTGTACCTACCACAGAACGATTTATTCTAATTTTGAATTTCTCATTATCGGAATAACGGATTTTAATAAATTTTTGTAAAGAGAAGCTTCTAAAAAGTTTAGAAAACATTGCATTTCAAAACTCTAAAAAAAATATTTTTTTAAATTTTGAAAAAAATCATTTTTTTTTGAAAATACGATACCTTAAAAACGGCTCAATATCTTTTCTTGTAAATTTAATTTTTATTCGAACAAAATCAGAAACTTCAAATTGACGTACCTACTAATATTTTATCTTAAAAATGATTTAAAAATTTTGTATATAAAAGCTTATATTTTTAAGAAACCACTACAACGAAGTATAATTTTGTTCTTGCATTGATCAATATTTGTTTGAATCACATGGCATCCTGTGTGGAGCTTGTTTTAGGAGTTGTTTTAATCATTTACAAAATTAATTTTTCTCTAATAACATTCATTTTTAAAATTCTTAGTCTTTTACGTAACAGCAAGTTCGTGCGACCCAGTCGTGCATTTTATTTATTTTGTCCCGGGCAATATGATGAAATGCGGGGATTTTTCATTATTTAAGCCACTTGTCCCGCCGAGGTGCAAGAAAAATCTGGCAACCCTAGTACTGACGTACGCGCTCTAGAAGTAAAACTTCTTTTCTCTCAAATAAAGCCTCTGTAAAAACCAACGTCAGAATTAATTGTGATTAAGATTATAACTACATAAACTACAGAACGTTGACATACCTTATCTCCTAACAACCACTTTACTCAAATGTACTCATTACTTACAACTAGATGTCGCATAGGTTCCAGGTTTGTGTACAAAATAAAATGCATTTCGAAATTTCGGATTAGCATAGATACAATATCACAACCACATATTTATTCCTATAATTAATATATACAAAATAATTGTAGGAAGCATGTCGTTATAGCGTGACGCTTTTGACATGTCACTGACAGCTCCATAGAAAATTTTTTACCCCCAACGCAACGCCGGAAAAGAAGTTTTACTTCAAAAATAAATCTCAAACAGAAAATAATTCCACGCCATAACTGAAATACAACTTAAAACTCGCTGGCTAAGTTATTACATAAATATTCCATTTATTCTATTTTCACACTTTTAACCATATTGTAGATTCTGTTTCCGCCATTAAGTATTCATTTTTCATAACTCACCTAAATGACCCTAATTTGGTGGTGAAGTGAGGCTTTTTTAAAGATGATTGCGTTATTTTTACATAAAAAACGCCGATCTTTCAAAACGAAACCATTGTAGGTTTTTTGCAATTCACAATGTTTTATCGACTCGAAAAGAAATACAAATATGTACAACAATCTAGACAAATAAGTTTCGGAGAATGGAACATACGAAAGTCTCCCATCATGATCATTCATAATCTCTGGTGTTCATAATGATCAAAATGTGCCATTTCGTCATCGTGCTCAACAATTGAACTTGTGCCCATCCACTTTCTGGAAAATTTTGGTAAACATATTGGACCTCCAGATAACCCCATGTACCCACCACCCGTGGCGGTTTATCTAATGATAAATAATGGTTTTTCAAATAAAGCTAATTTCGTGTTACTGTGTTTTATTTCAAGATAAAGTTGTCGGCCTTTAAAAACATAAACACTGTATAAATAAAGGGTGGTTAAATTTTAAGGGCCGATGTTGGTTTTGAATAAAACACAAATTATTTAGGAAATGGCCGCCGCGCCATGACCTCGGCGGGACAACTCCATCCGATGGTCCAAATTTTCGATGACGCTGAGGTATAATTGAGGTTCTATGCCATTAATGTGTCGAATTATCTCATCCTTTAGCTCTTGAATATTTTTTGACTTATCGACGTACACCTTTCCTTTCAAATAACCCCAAAGAAAGAAGTCCAACGGTGTCAAATCACATGATCTTGGCGGCCAATTAACATCACCACCACCACGTGAGATAACACGCAAAAGAGCCATTGTTTCGTTAGCTGTGTGGCAAGTGGCACCGTCCTATTGAAACCACATATCGTCCACATCCATATCTTCCAATTCGGGCCATTAAAAGTTCGTTATCATCTCACGATAGCGAACACCATTCACAGTAACTGCCTGACCGGCTTCATTTTGGAAAAAATACCCCCCGATGATGCCGCCAGCCCATAAACCGCAACAAACAGTCACTCTTTGTGGGTGCATTTGTTTTTCGACAATCACTCTTGGATTATCATTCGCCCAAATGCGGCAATTCTGCTTATTGACGAATCCACTGAGGTGAAAATGTGCCTCGTCACTGAAGATGATTTTCTTCGAAAATTGATCATCCACTGTTGCCATTTCTTGCCACCATTCTGACCATTGACGACGCTTGAAATGGTTAAGAGGCTTTAGTTCTTGAGTCAATTGCACCTTGTAAGCGTGTAAATGCAAGTCTTTATGCATAATGTTCATCAACGACGAGCGTGGGAGGTCCAATTGTTGGGCACATCTCCTACAGACCCGGTTTGCTCAAATTTTTGCACGATTTTTCCGATTGTACGCACATTTGGACAATTAAATTGACCGAAAAAGTCACGAAGTGCACGATATGCATTTTGATTTGAACGCCCATTTTCATAATAAGCCTGAATAACGTTAACACGTTGCTCGATATTGTGTATATTTCCATAGTTCAAATTGAGTTAGTCTGAAATTGAGAAATGTTAAATGAATTTTTTCTCTAGATAATAACATGCAGTTTTTAGAACTTTTATTCAAAATTCGAAGATAGTCGACACATAATCAGTTCCATAGTGGATGAGAAGAATTTCAATACTTATGAATAAATTATCGATTGATATAATTGGCAATCGTAACAAGGATGGTAGTTTTCTGTTTTTAAATAAATGTTTCACCCCGTACTAAACTAAAATTGAAAATAAGATCATTAAAATAATTATGTTCTCTATTTTTCTTACTTTTGCACTCTTATGTAATTATAAAAAATAATCACTTTAATAACTCCAGTTGAATGCAATACATATTTCGAATTCATCAGGTTAATTGAATCATTCAGCTTGTGTTGTTATACAATTCTTACTATCCAACCATAACGCACATACTACTCGTATATAGCTACCTAATCCAACAAATTTCTTACTCAAATCATGTCCAAAGATTAATCAAAACAAATCAAAACAACTGAAGCACTAAATTGCCCACTATTCTCAAAGCTCAAGAAATGCTGTTTGAATTCAAGAAAAGTAGAAAATAACCAGATTGCATGCCATTCATGAATTACTTATTTAAAGCACTCTTTACCCGCACTGACACACCCGGCTATACATGACCGTCAAAAATCTCCTCCCTGTCTTATCCATTCTAATTCTGGCTTCGTTTCGTCCTCAATGATGTGAAGTTGTGAAGCATTGAAGGAAATTTAGGGGTTTTTAAGCTGAAGTGGTTTTCTATTTAAATAGGTAGGTGTGTCTATGAGCACAACTATACCTCATCCGCACTCGGCGTGAATGATACGATGGAACTGAACTCTCGAAAGAAACGGGAAATATAACAATGCACCTCCAGGATACTCATTCCAGTTTAAACTAACCGAACTCCCCATCATCAAAAAAAAAAATAATAAAACGAACCAGAAAGGAAGTATGCAAGGACAACATAGTGCGGCTGGAGAAGGCGTAGCGAATTCCAAGGAGCTTTTCCGAATGCCAAATACAAAACGATACATTTTCGTGTTTCGAATTTTAAATTTTATAAAGTGATAAATGCTTCTTTGAAATTGTTCACAGAGAGTTATACATAGATACGTCGTCGTCGTAGGTACACACATAGATAGGTTTGTAGGACTAGGAAAGCTTATAAAGAATGATGAGAATGATGAGGGAAGAAGGTCAGTAGGAATAAAGCAAGCCATAAAGCGATACATTTGGCCTTGTACTCAACTTCATAAAATACTAACCATTGCTAAGAGTAGGTTCTGTAAAGTAGAATGGTATTTTTGTTTTTAATGTTTCTCGCATTTGGAACTTTATCTGAGTTGGTTTATGTATAGGTACTTAGGGTACAACGAAATATCTTTTTAAGGTAGGTATGTAGGTGCCTGGCATAAAAATCTTTAAAACTTTCTATTTAAAATACAGAGGGCATTTATGAAATTAAAAAAAAAGAACTTAAGTTTTATTTATCAAGTACTTATACCCGATGTATCAAAAACAATTGTTTTAATTCGTAACAAGTAAATCCAGCTTTCAGTTTGCCTTAAGGCCAAATAGGCTCATCGTTAGGACATCACGGCAGATGGGACACAATAAAATACACGACTGGATCGCACGAACTTGCTCTTATGTAAAAGTACTTTGGAATTTAAAATACATTTTATAAATATAAAACATGGATAATGAAATAAAAATGTTCAAATGCATGGAATTGCCGTCTTTTTACGGAAAAGTGTGAATTTGCGCAAATAAAGTTTAAAAATCGTTTTATTAAAATAATTTTTTATATAACAAATTTCTTTCAATTTTTTCTAGAACAAAATTTGGGATGCCAATTTTAAGTGCTTAGTAATATAGGCGCAAAATTTTAATTGAATTAGTACAATGCTAAAGCTGTTTTAGTATGATACTGGGTTAAAACAACGAATTTGCAAATTTTAATCGAATATAACATCATACTTTCTCTACCCTTTTATTAAAGTTAAAATCATTGAATACCTACTTTATTTTTTTTAGTATCATGCTAACTTCATATGCCTCTTTGACATTTGCAAACATCAAAGAAGGTTAGTGAGTTCAGAAGCAATTTATTAAGAAAATTCTTTCAGTACCTACGATACTAGTTAGAAAATGTTTAAAATTAAGAATGAGTTGGCAAACTACTATAAAGTTAGCAAATTGTTAAGAAGTATCATACTAATAATAGGCTGTTTACAATTTTGCGCCATAGATTTTAGGAAATAATTTCAAAAAATAATCGTTCACACGTTTTCAAGATATTGATTTTTCAAAAAATAAATTGTAATTTTTTTTTTTCAAAAAACAAAAAAAAATTTTTTCGAATATTTTTATATACAATATTATTTTAAACTTAAGGGGCCCCTGGTGAAAATTTTTGGTTAAAATCGATAGAGCCGTTAATGAGAAAGTCGAAAATCAAAAAAACGGTTTTATGACAGGTACCATTAATAACATTTTGCCCCAAAATTTTTTTTTACCAAAATGTAGTCCATTATCTATAATATTTAACTCAATTTTTTTTTATCAAAATCGTTGGAGCCTTTTTCGAGATAAACAAGATTTTGCAATACGGATGTATGGGGGGTACCGTTAAAAACTTTCAATTTCCCCTCTAGGGAATCACCGAAGACTCTTAACTACCGGGATAGAAGAACATAGGTCTAGTGGCTTAGGCTGTAGGGAGAGGTACAGACATACACACACTGAAACATGTTTTTTGTGTAGGTACTAAATTTTCCTTAAAATTTTTATAAAAAAAATTGATATGCAAATTATTAGTATTCAATAAAATACATTTTAAAACGTAATTTAAAAATTTATTCGGTTATCCGTTTTCAATATATTGAATTTTCAAAAAAAAATTTTATTATTTTTTTCAAAATTCAAAAACTATTTTTTCGAAAGAATTTTTTAAAATCCAAAGGAGCTTCTGCATAAAAATTTTTGTTAAAAATGTTAGAGAAATTCGAAAATCAAAAAAACCGTTCTATGACAGGTACCGTTAATAACGTTTCCCCCTAAAAGTTTTTTTTACCAAAATGTAGTCCATGTCCATAATATCACACTTAATTTTTTTATCAAAATCGTTAAAGCCGTTTTTGAGATAAACAAGATTATGTATTACAAGTATATGGGGTACCGTTAGTTTAAGAGCTAAACAAAAATTCAACTTCCCCTCTACGGAATCACCGAAGACCCTTAAGTACCGAGTTAGAAGAAAATAGGTCTTGTGGCTTAGGCTCTAGATCGAGTTACAGACATACAGACATACAGCCATACAGACGGAATTGTCGGTCAGTCGATCTCGTACTGTCGAAGTGAATAGACGTCCTCGGCTTCACAGTAGATATCTCAGTAAAATCGTGTGTGCTTTTAAATATAAAGTTTGACATTCATTTTTCAATATAGAGCGTAGCTCAGAGGAAGAGGTGGCGAACCCCGGTGCGAGAGATCGCGAGTTCAAGTCCCCGTCGGGCACTGAACTTATTAACGCTTTTTTTCACAACAGTGAAGTAGAAAGCATCATCCAAGAAGAAGAAAGGCTTCTCAAACGTAGAAACAATAAAGCGGGGACATCGAAAGGTGTCCTACGAGCTAAAGACACAACAACAACAACAGGTATAGCAAGACCAATGAAGAAGTCAACGGCATCAAAACCGGGGACATCGAAAGATGCCCTGGCAAAGTCAACCGATGCTATAGTGCCAGCATCATCCGACGTGGAAACGGCACCATCAGCCGATGCCCCAATGAAAAGGAGGAAGAAAACACAAGTTGTGCCCAACTTGGTAAAGCGTCGCACCATCACCACAGCTGAGCTGCAAGCTGAAGGGAAGGTGACGGCGCAAAAAGCAACAAAAACAGCAGCAGAAACCAACAAAAATTTGAATCCTTCGCCAAACGATGAAGACGAGGAGATTTCATACATGTCCGAGGGTGGAGAGGGTCTGTACACCACCGGCGACAGCCAAACATTTGTGGACTTGTCCACGCCAGAGGGGTCCGCTGATGAAGAAGAAGAAGAGACCATGCAAGCAAAAATTGGTACAATCCAGGGGCAGATCGTGGCACTACAAAGCGATTTAGCCACAATGATACAAGCTTTGAGGGAAAAACAAGAAGCGCGCAGAGAAAAGGAGAGGCAGGAGCGCGCCAACAAAAAAAGTCTCCAGGCCCCACCAAAGGAGGCGCAACAAAAAAGTGATGTGGAGCTGCAACCGCCAACCCAGCAGCCCCATCAGCCCCAGCAAAAACAACAACAACCGCTGCTTACACAAAAGCCAAAGCAGCAGGTAAAACAACAACAACAACAACAGCAGAATCAACAACAACAGCCAAAACAGCAGCAGCAGCAGAAACAACAGCAGCAGAGACAACAGCAGCAGAACCAACAGCAGCAGAATCAGCAGCAGCAGAAACAGCAGCAGCAGAAGCAACAGCAGCAGCCACAGCCGCAGCAACTAAACAAGAAGAAAGAGCAAGTGCCACCCATCAATGTGTATAAGATGGACCTAAAGGAGACCATAGAAATATGTAAGTCGGCCATAGGTCAAAACTTTACCATTAAGAGATTAGGGCCTAATAGACATGCTATCCACTGCCTCACAGTGGAACAGCATAAAGTTGTTAAAAATTTACTTAAAGCTACCACAACTGAATTCTTCAGTTACACACCTAAAATAGAGAAATTTCAAACGGTCTTGTTGAAAGGCATAGATTCCTACACGGAACCGCAAGAGCTCTTAAATGAGCTCCGTGAAAAAGCGGGCGACGATCTCGACTTTATCGAAGTCAAGCCTTTTGCCACGGTCAAAGCCAGACGGGAGAATCGGAAGTTGCCAATCTTCCTGGTTCAGCTTTCACCCAATAGCAAACTGGATAGTTTGAGGAGTATCTCCGTCCTCAACAACCAGGTTGTAACCTGGGATAAATTAAAGAGGCGCGGCGACATGCTTCAATGCATGCGCTGCCAAAGGTTCGGCCACGCCGCGGCTAACTGCGAAATGCAATCACGCTGCGTAAAGTGTGGATAGAACCACATTCGGGGAGAATGTAAGTTAGGGCAAGAAAGGGTCCAAGACATGACACTGCTTAAGTGTGCACTCTGCCGGAAGGACGGGCACCCCGCAAACTATCGGGGATGTTCCATCTTTCAGGAAATTAAATAGAAAAAGGCAAAGCAAGCAGAGGTAGAAAAACGACCAATTACGCGTGTTCCTACAGTAACGCCCGTTAATCCCCAAATCTCCTACGCCCAAATGGCGGCAGGAAGGGGTAATACGGTACAGCCTGCGCCAAAGGCAGCCCCACAGGCCCTCGTGCCTAAAGCTCCGGACGCACAGGCCGAAATAAGAAGCATGTTGCTGGCCATTTCTGGTCAGATAGCAGGACTTCAAAAACAGATAACGGAGCAGGCGAAGAGGGTGGACCATATCTACTCTGTTTTGCCGAGCTTTACGCAATTTTTAGGTTAAGGGCGCGCTGCCGGAGAGGCCCTTAAGGATCCTTGCTGTGAATGTAAATTCACTGATTAGGATCGAACGTAGAGCAAACCTATTCCAATTGTTGAAAGATCAAAGTCCTGATGTGTTTATGGCTAGTGAAACTAAACTAAGTCAGAAACATAAATTGACACATAATAATTACAATATCGTACGAAGAGATCGGCCCAACTCGACGCAAGGAGGTGGTGTTGCAATCTTTGTACGAAAAGGCATAAAATATAAAGTTATATACAATAGTGAAGTACGCAGATTTCGGCTGCTTGAGGCGTGCATTGTATGCATTCCTCTCCAACAGGGGAAGCGGATGTATATAGTCGCGACTTACGCTCCGGAATCACCTCAGCCAACTGACTTTTTGACAGAGCTCGAAAAACTTTTTCAAGTGCTACAACTGAACTCGGTAGAGAATTACTATCTCATGGCCGGTGATTTAAATGCCAAACATATAGATTGGGGAAATCAAGTACAAAATCCGAGAGGTAACCATCTATTTAATTGGATGGGTCAATACAGTATTGAATATATGATCGATCTTCTAGCGACTAATAGACCATCGTTTCCAAGGAGCGGTGCCTATCTGGATCTATTACTAAAGGACTCTAGACTGACAATTACTAACACTGTGGGTCAACTGACAAGAAACTGTTTACAAACGATAGACTATGACAGCGACCACTGTGGTTTTGCCGCAGTAATACAGTTGCCGAACGAGCTCGTAGAGTTGGAAGAGTATGTACCTGCGCATTCTTACAATTACAGTAAGATGCGCTGGCCACGCTTTACCAACGCCTTAGCAAGCGAAATTCGTGCCAATAATATATCCCCACCAAATAACAGGAATTTAACTAACAACGAAATTGACCAATACTTACAAAAAATGGACGAAACAATCCTACGAACTATGAACAGAACTATACCAAAATACAGAGAACGTAACGTAACCGACATGTACCGTAACGCGACAATTGATGCACTACACAGACAAAAAAGTGGACTACTGACAAGACTTAAACGCTTGTACCGACGGTTTACTGACTCACGCGATCTGGAGATTAGGACACTGAAGTCGTCAATAATTAAGAACATCAACCAATTGATCAAGGAAAATTATAGATTGTCTATTAATTTGTACTGGAACAACAAAATTCGTGCCGTTAACTCTAGTGACCCGAGTATGTTTCCACAAATTAACAAGATATTTAGACGAAATGATCAAAACGAACTTCCGTGTCTTAAGCTCCAGAGAACGACAGAAAACAGAAACGTACTTCTGACAGCAGGGATAGATCCAGATGACGCGGTCTTGGACGATGACCTCTTTATTGTCGAGGATCCGCTGGAGAAAGTGGAGGCTGTGGGGGCTGCTTTCCAGCAAGTGTATAAGGTGAATGCGAGCATCCACCCCAACCACGAACTGGAAAGCAGAGCTCTACTCCATCACTTCTATCTTTGTAATGAAATGACGCAATGGCGATCAGAGAATCTAGGTTTCATCCGGTTCAATGAAGAAAACTTGGCGAATGCCATCATCGCCGTGCAAGATGGGAGTAGTTCCCTGTTAGTTACGAGGATGGGGCTCCAGCTCATCTTCGATTCATTAAAGAGGAAAAAGTCAACAGGAGTCGATGGTATATCCAATATTGTACTTCGACATCTACCTAAGGAAGCAATTGACATTTATGCCACACTGTTTAACAACGCACTGAATAATGCATATTATCCAGGACGGTGGAAGACAGCTGTGGTTCATCCTCTCCCGAAAAAGGGAAAGGACAACTCCAATCCGGCGAATCTCCGGTCGATAAGTATTCTACCGAGTATCAGAAAGGTATTCGAGAAAGTCATAAATAGAGCTCTGTCCAAGTGGACGGAGGACAATAATATCATACCGGATAATCAGTTCGGGTTTAAGGCGGGACATGACACCATTCATGCCGCGTCTAAACTCGTTTCTGATATCCAATGGAACAAAACTAAAAATCAGTGTACAGGTGCTTGTCTGGTTGATTTGGAGAAGGCTTTCGACACCGTATGGTTAGAGGGTCTCTATCTAAAATTGACTAGGCTCGGCATAAGTAAACCACTATTATACATATATACTTTATGACATGCTCAATGGTAGAAAGTTTGTTGTCAAAAGTGGCAATGTAACTTCTACCGCAACCTTCGATATCAAGAATGGTCTTCAGCAGGGAGCGGTGAACTCGCCGATTCTATTCAGCATTTACACCAGCGATCTGATAAGTAGTCTAACTCAGGCAATTGCGTATGCCGATGACCTAATAGCGTACAGAACAGCTACAAAAGTTGAGGTTATCAGAATTCTCTTACAGCGTGACTTCGACAAGATTCAGCGATATTGTGATGACTGGAAGTTGAAAATCAACTTTCAGAAATGTGAAACGATTCTGTTTAGGACTCCGTTGGCTAGAGCCCCTAGGGATACTAGAAAGAACTGGCGTAAGCTGATGATCGTAGGGCCGCACCGGCAACCACTGGCGAACAGAAGTGTGGTAAAGTACCTTGGTATCTGGTTGGATCAGTATTTGTATTTCGACAGACATATAAATGCTGCTCTGAACAGGGCTAGGGGAGCCTTTGCCCTGACGAAACGGTTGTTTTTCAGCAGCCGGCTTGACACCAGGGTGAAGGTGATTTGCTACATGGCCCTCATCCGGCCGATGATTGCCTATGGGTGCCCGGTGTGGTTCAACGTTGCCCCATCTCAAATGGAAAAGATTCGGGTGTTTGAGAGGCAGTGTCTTAGACGTTGTCTTGGATTACACAGAACACCAGAATCGGAGTACAAACATTACTATTCCAACAGGACTCTATACAACGGAGCCAACATTAATAGAATAGATAATTTTTTGATAAAGCTGATTCGGAGTCACATTGCGAGAGCGATGACCTCAGCAAATAGCTTAATCTTTGGGGCTTACTACCCCAACACAGAATACTTCGAGAGTGTGCGTTTAAGTGGCCATATTGCACCTAATGCATTCCTCTATTTAGATAGTATAGGGTTGATCCAGGATAGAGAGGCGGTTCCGCTAATCTACCACGTCGGCCGTAGTACTGTGGATAGGCGGCTCCTTTATAGTCGAGACGTCATCGCACAAGACGGAGCTGAGCGACTTCGGTTCAGTAGGACTGTGTCCGATCGGGACCTGAAAGACAGGGTGAGACAGGAGAACCAGTTTTGGTGGTTGTCTATTGTTGATAGAGATAGTTGACAAGTTATCTTGGCCGACTTACATAGTTTTAAGGTATTCTTAGGTATGGACAGTCAGGGTGGCACAAAAAAAAAAAAAAAAAAAAAAAAAAAAAAATGCGGTACATTCTTCTAATGTATATACAAAAAAAAAAAAAAAAAAAAAAACAAAAAAAATCTCTGCTGCTGTGGCTGTTCTAGTTTTTAAGTAGTTTTAGTTTATTTTAAGTTGGTTTCGGTAGTTTTAATTAGTTTTACTTTAGCTTGTAAGTTTTATATAAAAAACAAAAAGTTAAAGAATCCGAGTTTTTTTTAAATTTTCTCGAGAAAACAAAAAAAAATTAGATATAGTTTTTGAATTCAAAATAGTTTCTTAGGCCGAAAGGCACTAGATTTAAGATATTGTTTAGCTTAGAGTGCCCGCATAGGGCCAGTAAGTTAGTTTTAAGTTAGTGGATAATTAGGCTAGTTTTTATGAATTTTTGTCTAACTTTAAGTAGTTTTAAGATAAATAAAAAATAAAAATGAATTAAAAAAAAAAAAAAAAAAAAAAAACGGAATTGTCGGACCCACTTTATACTTTATTCGTCTTCGCTTGATCAAAATCTCGAGTTCGATTTTTTTTCCAAATGCAGAACTTGCCCTATAGTACCTATGTCGCAAGTAAAAATGAGATACAATGATTAACAAAGCTATTATTGAGAAAAATAGTATGAACGATGTACTCGTACCAACTTAACTTATAAATTGACCTTCTTTAAATTCAACTTGTGATCTTCTATAATAGGTATATCTACGACTGATTTTATTGATAAGCTTATCGTCACGTAAGGGCTTCACGTTAGGTCATAAACTCTTAGCATTCTATACACACCCTTACTGGATTACGAGTATATGTATTTTATTTCAATTTAATAGAGTTTGTTTTGCAGTACGAGTACCTATATCTATAGTGGATAAGAAGGAATAAACTTGACTCTAATACCATAAGTCCAAACACAATTTCTCATTTTGTATTCCGCGTTTGACTGGACAATTTAAGGGTGTATCCTGCTGTGATGTATTCTTTTAACTTTTTTATATTTTTTTGTATTTTTTGCTGGAAATAATATTCTTTTGATACCAATAGAGACTTATACGTAGGTAAGAGGTAACAAACGATTTCTCAACTACACAAATATCCCCAAATGTAATTTTTAATTTCACACATAATAAAGATAGGAATAGTCCGCAAGGAAGAGAACAAAGTCTCTGGGCCACAGCAATTTTATGCGCCATGTGACCAATGAAGCAAAAATTATTTAAAATACATTGGGGCTTAGAAGAAGGGACACAAAGTTGGTGTTCCCATAATGTTTGAATAATTTAGAACTATACTTTTCCGGAGGTATTTGAATCTGATCTCCGAATTACTCTATCATGTCAGGTTTTCTAGGCAAATAGATTCAACCCGAACTCAAATCGATTTAAACTATTAACAATTGAATTTAAACTACGTGCATATAAACAATGTAACTTGATTTGCTAAAAGTTTAAATTGATTTGCGTTGGGGTTAATCTTTTTTTTGTTTGGGTTAAATCAATTTTTGTTTGGGTTAAATCTATTTTCGTTTAGGTTTAATTGAATCGTACTTAGTTAAATAAATTTCCGACTAAAATACAAATATATAGGTGTACGTTTCTTTTTAATTGGTGTGGTAATTGTTGTGGGATAGAAATCGTGTTATGCCAAGATCTTTCATATCTTACATTTATGTACATACATACATATATTATATTAAAACTAATGGCCAAGAACTTAACAATATTCCTAATAAGACAAGAAAGCAAATACTAATAGTCCGTTTCCATTCTTTCCAAACAGACTGACACACTTTACAATTTTCTTATACGAGTGCAATCCACATGAAAGCTTGGGACCAAGCAGTCAAAAGAAAACAACATTCTCTCAAGGAAAAAATAATAAAAACAAAAGAAAAAGCATAATACAAAGAAAAGAAGTGTTATCTTTAAGGATCGCATAGAAACATTCTATGGATACAACAAGAAAGAGCAACAGGAAGGAAAACTATTAACATTCCGTTGCACAGCTATTAACCTTTTTCTCTGTTAGCCATGCCCTCTCGTATACTAGTCTTTGCTGCTCTGTTAGCTGTAATCTTCACTCCCCAAGCCCCAAGGCAGACTGATATATGGGTTTTTCTTTTCGAAAATGGATTTCCACTTCTACTTGCGATGCACTTTTGGTTGCCTGTTATATGGTTGGCAATAAAAACTTCAAGAGGCTTTAAATGCAGGTACATATTTTTTTGTATATCGTGTTCTGTTTCTATCTGTCTTTTTGAAGATTTTTTACTTTAAGAACTTAAAATACAAACGGTGAAGGGGGCTGTTTTTGAGTGATGTGCTTGTTATATGAACAAGAGTTGTATGCGCGGTGAATTGAACAGACTATCTCATAGGTACTATGATAACTGGTATCAATTTTCTATTATACCTATCTGCTCGTATATGACATCTTTTGTAAATATTGGATAAGGATTAGTGCTTTCAACAATATCCGATTTCAAGCTATCCAGATATGTACATATGAATGAAACAATTGAGATCCAAACTATGTGGATAGTGTCGAATACCCGGATCAAGAATCAGATACGAATCCACTTTGATGAATCAAAACAAAATATTCAAAACACGTTTCAAAAACAAGCCTTAAAATATAGAAAGGTTTGCACAAGTAAATCTTACTCATGATTAACTTAAGTCTTACGGAAGTAAATCAAGTGATTTTTTACCTTAGATTTAATGCAAAAATTCATTGGTTTTGTAATTGGGACTTGACAACTTTGAACTTTTCTTTAAACATAGCCTTACATACGTACTGTCAATGCCAACACATTCAGTTGAAAAAACACTCTCATCATGATGAAGTTCATAGAGTTATAGTAGCGACTTCTGAGAGTTTTAACCCTACAAGCTGCATTGAAAGGAAAAACTTCTATAATACAAACATGTGAAAGTTGTCCAGTACATTTCAAATGGGTTCAACATAGTCTTATTAGGTGTTTTTCTTTTTAAACTCAGAACAGGGAACTGAACTGTCAACAAAAGGATCTGTGTTTCTTTTTTAGCTCAGACACATCGGAGCACTCACGATATGTTTCTTTTATACTAATCAGAACTAGCTCGGAGCACGCTTAATGAGCTCAGAAAAAAAAGAATAAAAATGGAGATTGACGGTTTTGCCTGTTCAGCGCTCCAGTGTGTTTCATAAATAAATCGGAGAGCTCTGATCAAACTCCGCTCAGAGCGTACTCGACACGCATATTGATATGCATATGGTTATTTCCTCAAGTGGTTTTTTAAGCAAATACAATTAGAGGGTGTTTCAAGCAAAAGGTGTACCGCTCGCAACTCTTCGTAGAATTATACAGACGAAAATGTGGCTGCTGTAGCCGAGAGTAGTGAGACTCAATCGATCTCAACAGCTCAACATTTCTGCATTCTCGGATTGACTCAGCAATTGAAGGCGCACGACCAGTTTGTTGTTATAATAATATGCTTGCATCGTTCCTGTATGTTTCTACGAAATGAATCTTCAACTTACGCAAATACGAAATCGGTGTATCAACACATGAATAAATATATTTAAAAAACGGTGGCATTTGGAATCAGGATCTGTTTTCTTCAAACTAAAATTGCTTTCTCATGAAAGCGAAAAATACCATCGCACTCTTTACTCTACTTAGTTCAACGAATTTTACTGAGTAAGACAAATGCAAAATGAAAAACACTTGAACAGTCAGAGAACCACAAAGAAAAAAGAACAATGAATGTTTCACCATCCCAGCTACTAAATGTCTCGAAAATTCAATGTTTGTTTTTCATTTAGTTTCCTTTCGGTTACTTTGTACTTTGTGCTTAGTGCTTTTTATAATAAAAACTAACTTTGTTCAAATGAACAGCAGTCATTTTACGACTCTTTTTGCTCCACTTAGACTGCTTTTACACGAAAGCGATTTTTTATCTTTGTTTCTCTTTTGGCCTCCTTTCGATTGCATGGATGCAAAGGAGTTATCTATCCGCACTCTTTACTCTAGTTAGCTAGTCGAAGTTCGCTGAGCACACGCCAAATAGAAATGAAACATATCCAAGAAATAAAGAAAACCACAAAGAAAAAAGAACGATAAGGCTAGGCGCGCACGTTCAATTTTTAGTTGCGCAACTGCTTGGTTCGAGCAACTAAAAAGTTAGTTTGTGTTTTTACTCAAACTAAACGATTGCCTAAAATGAGTTCGCTATTTTGTGTAACATATAATTATATGCACCTGCGCAGACATATTCAACAAAATAGTTCATCTGTTTTCTATGAGCAACCAAACAGTTGTGCAACTAAAAATTGAATGTGCTTGCCTAGCCTAACTCTGCAATTTTTACCATCCCAACAATTTTTTGTACCCCCGCCACCACACACGTGTCTCTCTCCTATAGGCTTAAAAATCGCAAGGTAACTTTGCTTCGTTTAAAAGCAGTCTTAGAGTAGCGAAGTTCACCCCGAGGCCACACAAGCAGGTACTGGCCAGCAAGTTGCACATTTGTTCACTAACTCAAACAAATGTAAGGAAGTTGCTCGTCAACTGGCATAGAAGTTCTGAACCCAGTAGACGACCAAATTAAGAATCAAATAGCCTATAGCCTAGTACGCAGATCGCGCTAAATTTTATCTCCCACATTTTTCTCCAAACATATCAGCTAAAGCCTAGTACGCAGATCGCGCTAAATTTTATCTCCCATACAAAATTCTCTCCAAAATTTAGCCAAGCTAAAATTATGTCAAGCATTTTAGCCGAGAGGTACGCTGCTCCAGCTAAAAAATCAAAATTTCTCTTCGAACTGTACATAACTTATCTGTCAAAATTTAGCGCACGAAATAATTGTCTGGCACATTTATTCTCGAGCTAAATTTCAATTTCAATTTGAAATGGAATATTTGAATAATATTTAGAAGAATATTTGGTGACGGGAGTCTTACAAGGTTTTCGACAGCAAAAATCACTCATAATTCATAATTCTCATTCGTTCTCATTCACAATTTTTAAAAAATCATACTTTAAAGAAAATTCTTTTAAATCTTTGAAAAAATTTATTTAGAAAACAGCTGTTTTCTGTGACATATTCTCCACAAAGTTCTTATGTCAAAATTTAGCTTGGATTTTAGCTGATATTTGGAGAAAAATGTGGGAGATAAAATTTAGCGCGATCTGCGTACTAGGCTTAAAGCCTAGTACGCAGATCACGCTAAATTTTATCTCCCATACAAAATTCTCTCCAAAATTTAGCCAAGCTAAAATTATGTCAAGCATTTTAGCCGAGAGGTACGCTGGTCCAGCTAAAAAATCAAAATTTCTCTTCGAACTGTACATAACTTATCTGTCAAAATTTAGCGCACGAAATAATTGTCCGGCACATTTATTCTCGAGCTAAATTTCAATTTCAATTCGAAATGGAATAATATTTGAATATTACTTAGAAGAATATTTGGTGACGGGAGTCTTACAAGATTTTCGACAACAAAAATCACTCATAATTCATAATTCTCATTCGTTCTCATTCATAATTCTTAAAAAATTATACTTTAAAACAAATTCTTTTAAATCTTTGGAAAAAATTCATTTAGAGAACAGCTGTTTTCTGTGACATATTCTCCACAAAGTTCTTATGTCAAAATTTAGCTTAGATTTTAGCTGACGTTTGGAGAAAATGTGGGAGATAAAATTTAGCGCGATCTGCGTACTAGGCTTAAAGTCCAAGCTAAATTTTGAAATAAGAACTTTGTGGAGAATATGTCACAGAAAACAGCTGTTCTCTAATAAGTTTTTTTCAAAGGTTTAAAAGAATTTGTTTTAAAGTATGATTTTTTAAGAATTGTGAATGAGAACGAATGAGAATTATGAATTATGAGTGATTTTTTTGTTGTCGAAAATCTTGTAAGACTCCCGTCACCAAATATTCTTCTAAATATTATTCAAATATTATTCCATTTCAAATTGAAATTTAGCTCGAGCTAAATTTTGACAGATGTTATGTACAGTTCGAAGAGAAATTTTGGAGCAGCGTACCTCTCGGCTAAAATGTTTGACATAATTTTAGCTTGGCTAAATTTTGGAGAGAATTTTGTATGGGAGATAGAATTTAGCGCGATCTGCGTACTAGGCTTATAGATATATGTAGCTATACCTGTGAAATTATTTATTAAAGTATTTGATTGTTCGTCTGACGTTGACATTCAGAATTACAGGCGGTGTTTGTCGGTGGCCTCTTCTTTTATGCGAAATAGTTAATTAAAATAAATAAAATGTAAAATATCAAAACTTGCAGGCAACTGGTTCGTCAAGTGGCGTGCCGCCTACGTTACAGCAAATACACAAATAATAATCTGACAGGCAGTGTATGTATGTACCTATATTTCTTGACACAGTAGTTTCCTGTGGGTCCTCGGGGTCACTGAGCGAAAAACAAATAAAAAATAGAACATAAACAAGGAGGAAAAGCATAAAGAAGAGACATTACCAATGTCAGTAACTAACTTAAGGCTCGGTCAAACAGAACGCGTTTTCAACGCCGCGTTAAGATTTTTTAACACGACGGTAAGATTATTTTGACGCGACGTTGCAACCGCCGCGTCAGAGGACGTCAAACAGATAGCTTTCAAGCAATGAACAAACGAAACAATAATTCCTTTACAAAAATAATTTCAAGCAGCTCAGATTCGGAGGGGGAATTATTGCTTCTATTTGCTATTTTACGAAATTCCCGTAAAAGAAAAAGAATTTGGGTAGGTACATGCCAATTAACAAAAAAAGAAGAGTCGCACATCTCGAAGGCCAACAAACAGAAGACCTATCAATGCGGCATTTATGATGAAAGACAAATTTGTCTCATATTTCAATAATAATAATTAAATATGTATGTAAAACAATGTTCTTATACGATTTATCACCCATATCGTATAGACATGGGTAATTTCTCACCAATTCAATTAATTTTTCCATCTTGAAAAAATTTAAAATTCCTTTGACTGCCGCAGCGTTAGAAATAATCTGTAATTTCACACAACGTCGCGTTTCACCGCCGCGTTGCAACGCCATGGTGAATTTAACGCGGCGTCAAAAACGCGTTCAGTGTGACATGGGACATGTATTGCAATGTAATACAACGCTTCGTTTGAACGCGGCGGTGAAACGCGGCGTAAAAACGCGTTCTGTCTGACCGAGCCTTTATTGCTTAAGCTAAGGTTCGTATTCACCGAGCGCTCCTAAATGGCTCTTAACTTTACGAGGCTCTTAAACTTGAAATTTCTGTGGGGTATTCACCAACCACTCGCAAGTGTTTTTCGAAGTTCGAAAATGAGAGCCACTCTCTCTTGTTCAGGCATACCCAAACTGTGAAATGTTGTGGAATGCTGGTCTTGACAGCAAATGGATACTCTTCTACTTGGCATTGCTCACATGGATTCGAGTCAAATGCGTGCGTGGCACACGCACAAGCGAACAAACTTTCGAAGAGAGCGCTCGTAAGTTAGGAGTGGTCGGGACCACTCCTAACTTTTAAGAGCGCTCTTCACTAATATTGCTTGGTGAATAGGTTTAGGAACTTCTTAAGTTATGAGCGCTCGGTGAATACCGGCCTAAGTGTAGGTACACGATTGGTAGATCTTACAATATTGTCTCATCTGTCAGTGAAAAACATGCTTACAATTTCTTACAACCGTGTAGTCTTACAATTAATTGTCAGAAAATTTGTCTGACAATTAATTGTTAGATCATTGTCTGACAATTAATTGTAAGAAATCTGACAATCATGTGTACGCTAGCTGACAATCGTGTAATCTTCCAATTAATTGTCAGAAAATGTATCTGCCAATTAATTGTAAGACGGTAAATTGTAAGGTATTTGATAATCGTGTACACACACAATTTATTGTCAGGCCTGCCAATTTTTATCGTTGTCTGACGTTTCTGACAATGAAGAAATTGTAAGATGTTCGTTTTTTAGCATCATACAATTTTTTCATTATCAGAAAATTTGCAGCCAACGTTCAATTGTCACAGTTTCCATAACCCACAAAAACTGACAATTAATTGTGTGTGTACACGGTTGGTAGAAAATCTACCAATCTCTTACAATTAATTGGTACGTATTAAGCCGGCTATCTGAAAATGAATTGTCAGCCAACTTCTGACAATTAATTGTAAGAGATTGGTAGATTTTGTACCAACCGTGTACACACACAACTTATTTGTCAGCTCATTGGTAGATAATTGTCAGACATTGTAAGATCTTACAATATTGTAATATCTACCAATCGTGTACACTTAGCTTAACTGGCTTTAAAATAGCAATCTGAAATATCATCCTTTAAAAGCAATCTTCTCTTCACTTTTATTAAAAAAAAAAACAATGCCGGCATAAGTCGATGTATTCTCAAACGCACCCATTTTTTGACAGCTTTAATGTCATAAGTCAAATTTCAAACGTCAGTCTGCTACTTCACTCACTTCACTACTACTGAATTTTCAAAATGAGCACATTTTGAAGTTTTTCATTTCGTGCTTCGTGAAAATAAATAAGAAAATATTAAACTAAAAAATGTTCTTACGCTCGAAAATTCTAAATACAAACTCATCGACCATCTACCGCAATGCAAGAACATTCCTCTCCGAACAATTCAAGTGTCCAAATGAATGGAATAGTCGCCTGCAGCAGACTTTCATGCAGAATACAAATCTGGAAAACTTGTATTATGAAATCAAACAAGCTTCCTCATCGCAAAAGAATGGAAAACTTAACGCTATCGACATTGATATCTTTGTCAATAAAGTCTCAGCTGCGGATGAAAATCGAGTTGATGAAATCAATGAATTAATTCATTCACTGCGAATTTCAGAGGAAACCACGAATACTTTGGATTCAACGCATCATGCTGTGGTGAGGAACTATGTCGACATGGGTCATATCACAGATTTAATAAGTATACTCGACAACCGGCTGGCCTATGGGATTTTTTTGGATGATTATTCAGCTAGTTATCTGCTAGATTATTTGATTAAAAAACAAGATTTCCACTCTGCCGCTAGGACAGCAACGTTGCTAATGCTTCAAGAAGACTTTGATAATGAGTTGCCGCGCTCTTTGGCATTGTTTTCCTGTTATAAGTACCTCAATCGAAGGGAACCTTTCTATCAAATTGAACAGAAGGACGAAGGGGCGGAGAAACCACAGGAGGTAATTTTCGGTTAAATTGGAAAAATGAATTTTATTAATTGTTACTAGTTATGACTTGGAGTTTAGCTATAGGTTTTTCAGTATGCCAAGGTAATTGCTTAGCTGAGTTTGATTTGATGAGCGCTTTGCACTCTTTACTCCATAATACTAGATCTCTTTACATGAAAGACTTTAAACTGCATATTGTTGTCACACAACATTTTAAAATTAATCTTTAATCGATTTCTTCGTTTCAGGTGAAAGTTCGTGTTAAATTTTTGAGAAATGAATTTTTCGATGACCACTTTGACATTAGGAACCACGATCATCTAGTTGGAAAGACTTTTATTGCCATTGGTAAAAAGATGAACAAACCATTCTCTGACAACCTAAAACTCCTCGGCTTCAGCCTCTATGGCAAATACGAAGATGCCCTCAATGTACTTAAAACAAATGAGAAAATCTTCTACAAGGAGATTCTAGAGCATTGTTTGAAAGTGCTGGAAAATACTGAAACTGACGATTCATCAATGGAGTCTCTGAAAGTTGTACTTCAAGAACGTTTAGCTAATACCAATCAGCTGCAATCTGAAATGTTCGATACTGTCCTTGAGGATTACTGCAAATCTGTTGTAGCCAAACAGGAACCAGTAGCAATTGAAAATCAAAAAGAGTTGTATAAAAAGTGGAATATCTTGCGCGAAGAAAGACTAAATGAAGAACTAAAAAGATTGCAGCGCGCCAAACGACTGAAGAAAATCGAATCGATGGCAGAGGAAATGAAGACAAAAGAACAACATTTGTGGTTCTTTGAGAATGAGTCTGATATTGACTTACAAATCGATAGTAAGAAGGTCTTCTACCCCAAGAGATGGTTTGGCAAGAAAAAGGTCCCGAGAGTAATCGATGCTGACTATGTTCCACCAGAAATAGTTAAAGGCATAAAATAGGTTCACTGAAAAAATTTTAATAAATTACTAAATTCAAAATTTAACAGCGTTTTATTTGTTTGTTTTTATAAAACGTGTATCTTCAGATAAATAAGTTGTTTAAGTTCGTTTAAAATTATTTTATTACTTAACCCAGGTAGGTATGGTGAAAGGTTGTGAACTATAAGTTTTGAATCTATACACATTATGTATGTAGACCATTTTAATTTTAAACAAAAAATGTACCGCATTGTTAACTATTCTCTGTCTTATATTAAGCCATTGTAAGCAACGAACAGAAATCTTCGCAGAAATGTTAGAAAACCAAAAAAAAATTACCCAACTGCCGGATGAAACGTACATAAGTTGATTTATTTTGAAATAGATAAACCAATTATCTCAAAGTTATAGGTATACCAAAAATTTTCGCTTGAACTAAAGGCCATTTCAGTATATATTTAATTTAAAGAAAAGGCAAACTTGTTTGAGGTTTTTGCTGAAGGTAATTTGGAACAAAGCGAAGGACAAGATTTTAATTAAGTCTTCGCTCACTTGACAATAAGCTAAATCTTGCAGGTTATACTGGACATACTACCAGCCCACACATGTCCGAACTAGATGATCCTGCAGACTAGATGATCGACGGCAGACAAACTAGAAGCAAGAATATTTTAACCAAAAATGTGGTGTGCTTTCAGTTTTTAAGTGCGTACCCACCAGAGATCTGCAATAAGTTGCTTGTTTTATGAGCCACTCACAACATTCATTGCCCTACACACTATTAAAATACATTCTCTTTCGTTTTGAAGAAATACTCACACTGTATGCCGTTTCATAAATAAATCTGAAACGAGCTCACATTGACTAAATGATTCATTTTCAATAATTCATGCACTATATATCTGCACTGATTGTGCTGAATGCTGCAATGTGTTTGCTCGATAGAAAATTAATGGGTTTGAATACTTAAGACAATGTATATTTGAGTGACATGCGATCATCTTACATGCATACAATAATAATATGGCAGGTACCGTTAGTTTCGAATCTAAACAAAATTTCAATTTTTCCTCTAAGGAATGACCGAATAACCTTAAATAGCGGGTTTGAAAGAAAATCTCTTTAGCCTGTTAGACTGTAGTTCGAGGTACAGATATGCATTCAAATATGTAATCTATTTTTTGATGTTATAAATAGTCATGCCAGAAATCTTTACTTAGGTACCTACCCTCCTAGTTAAAAATTTGATACCATTCAGCAATCCATTGAGCCACTCATAATCTTCAAAACTTTTCTGAATGAAGAGATTGAACGATTGGTTTGAATGTGAGACGCATTCGATATTTATAAGTTTGAGTTTTAGAGAGTTAAAAATAATAAGTGCAAAAAATGTAACTAGTCATACTTTAATGCACTACGAAAAACCCACTTGAGTCTCTTGGACAGAAGACAAAAGAGAGCTATTAAAACGATAGGCGACCTTTGTCTAACTGACAAATAGACATGAAACGCAATGTTTCATGTCTATCATTATTTTACCGCTATTTTCATTAACAGTGCTCTAGTGAAATAGCCAGTTACATTCCTCCCCTCAAACAATTCAATACAATAATACCCGTACTTCTAGGAATGCTCATCAGTTTACCCTTGAGCCCAATTTCGGAGGTTCTGTCAAATACATATAATTTTTTTAGTTGCACTACACGAATGTGGAATGCTTAACCCGGTACAATATTTCCCACTCATTTCAATGTGCAGACATTCAATTTTCAGCACTTTCCAGGACAAGAGAGAATTTGTCAATTCCTCGTAAGAGGCTGTACACCCCCGAAAAACTTTTTTTGCAGCGGCTGAGAATCGAACTCGAGAACTTCCGCATGACAGTCCAACGCACTAACCATAATGCCAAGGGGTAGATACTAGATAAACTTACGGTACGAAATGCTTGATTGTAAATTGTATGTACTTATGTACGTGTGTAAGCAACTACAAAACCGTTAAATCTTTTATAATTTGTTTAAATTATTATCTCTATGAATTTCTTTTATTTTGTTTTCGTAAGTTTACTTTTCTTAATAAATCAATAAAGGTAAGAGATAATAACCTAAGCTAATCAGTCAGCAAATAATGTACAAAAGTCACATTCCGAAGTATTAAATGATTAGATGACAATTGAGCAATTGTTTTTCGCTTAACGATATTCGTATAGGTACATTAACACCAAATTTTCACTCACTAAAATGTGTAATAATGCTCGGCTTTATACCTATCTAATTAATTTTTGTCCGACAGCAGAACACCCAAATTTGAAAACTTGATTTTAAATAGTAGGGCCCACTTGCATATGGAACTTCTTTCGACAGAAGTAATAACAAATTTTTAATTTCTTAAGCTCAGTCTGTTTTCATTTTATCATCATTTTATCATTTGATAAATCCGTTGCCACAATCTTTCAAAAACAGTTTTGAATTTCGTTCACCTTGAGTAGAAATCTATATATGTAAATATCAAAGAATATTTGCCACCACATACTAGCCAAAATAGTTTCAAGGTTTTTAATTTTGGCATAATATATGTATTTGCAACAGGTGCTCCAAATGGGTTCAAACTAAAAAATGTCGTGTATTTGACCCTTGTACACAATTGTTGGCAAATGTGACAATTTTTCCCTCTGATAAATTTTGTTTATATTTTTATCAGACAAATTTTTTATATTCGTGAACTACATACGCCATCTGAATCAAGAAATTGCATCACCTTAATTTGTACACATTAAAATCCAGCGCAATTGTAGATAAAATATTTTATTAACAGACATAAAACTTATCACAATATATTTACATACATAAATTCGTAGATAATTCGATTTCACACCTTAGCCTTCTTCTCTGTATCTGCTTTCTTATCGCTAGCCAATGTCATGGACAAATAGATATTCCACAAGACAGCCACCGATTGTGCAAACACTACTTGGAAATTCAATGGAATCAAAGCAAAATTCACTAGTTGCGCTGCTGGCCATAGCATGTAGTTTGACTTCAATACTTCAAAATAGTCAGTCTTGAGCCGATCCAAGATTTGGTTGGGTTTAAGTCCTTGAATAACACCTAGGGTTATAGTGAATGCACCAATAAAAAAAGGAGCAAACGCTATCTGGTCTAGAGCTACTTTCTTTATACCTCTCTGCCAGGCTTTCTGTTTGGGATTGACTATTGCTTCGAGCCTTCCATACCATGTCTTTAATGCCGGTCCAACAAACACGAGACCCATGCAACTGAATTGTCCAGTTCGTAGCCAGTTGATTTGATCGAGCGGAGTCTTTTCTACGCCACACTGCGCGATTATGTCACTGGATGCCATCAATAGGGATACTTGGACTGACTGGGCGGCTGTAGGATATTTGTGCATAGCCTGTCGGTAGAGACTTCGCAGTGCAGATGCCATTCTTGTTTAGGAAGAAAATGAACGAGTAGGAACTGTAGTTGAAGCAAACGAACTGTGTAGTAGCTATGAATTTTATGAATAAACTTTCGAGGGGACAGTTTAAATTTATTCTTAAATGGTCTAGCTAATTTAATCAGCTACAATAGAACAGAGTGTGCTTGGTTAAATCCATTTATTTTTGATTTGCTTGACCAATGCAAAGACCAACGAGCCGACAGGTCGACAGTGGGTGGAAGACGGTTGTTTTTTTATGCTGGTTTGTAATTTGACAGAAGTATTTCGTTTTTGAAGTGATGCCAAGAATCTAAAGAATGCACACGTTCGAATGGCACGCGTATAGGCTATCAAAATAATTTCAGATATCTTTTGCCGGATATACATTAGCCGTGTTTTTATGAAAAAGTTATCCGTAGTACAGTAGGATTTTATATGAATAACAAATACAACATCCGCAGTAGGATCACTGCCGATAAAAGGAGAAGTGAAATCCTGCTGCGGATAGAGATTTGATGTTTATTCGAGTTTCGGCAGTGATCCTAATGCGGATCTTGTATTTGTTATTCATATAAAATCCTACTGTACTACGGATAAATTTTCCAAAAAAACACGGTTAATGACAAAACTGAACTTATTTCTGATGTTATTTCGTTCAGCAAAATTTTGCAAAACAAAATTTTTGGTGAAAAACTGTAATAATTTCTGCTAGATAAAAACAAATCAACACCAACACAAAATTGAAATAATTAAAATTGCCAAAGAAAATTCAAACAAATAAGAAAAAAGAGAGATTTTAGCTGAAAAATATTGAGATTTCAAATAAGTTTGGCAAGATTTCGTGGAAATCCATAGTGTTTATTAATATATCGTTAAAATCTCCATGAAATACATCTAGGTGTGTTTTTTTTGCAAGTCCATATAGAATTGTAAAAAAAAACGACATCGGGATTTAGGAGCTTTTTTTTCACAAAGCTGGAAGCACTGTGTACGCTATGACATTTGTCAGCTTATTGACGACTAGCATCAACCAATCCAAAAACTTCACTTTTGACGTCTCTGAGCAAATTATCGATAACATATAGATAATACTATTTTGGCATCACCATTTTTATCGGGTCTTAGATTAACGCTCGATAATTATCTGGTCTTAGCTAACTCTGTATAGATTTAAGTAGTTGTTGCATTTGCATGTAAAGCGCTTAGTCCCGATGTCGTTTTTTTTTACAATTCTATATGGACTTGCAAAAAAAACACACCTAGTATGAAACGTTGTCAACCACGAAACTTTTGCTATGTCAATCCAAGTGCATAGAAAATAAAAAAAACAATAAGGGTATTCATGAAACGAGATAATTTTCCGCTTTGTAGAAAGATATAACTTTCCGCAACATGTTTTCATGAACACCCCCTAAAAAATACTTGCGTAAATGTGCGAAATATTTTGTGAAATGTCAAATTAAGTCAGAATCCATATTTCTTGAGTTTATCAGTTTTATTTCTTCACTTTCCGCTTCAAATTCGTGAGATAATTTTATCAGATTTGCAGAGGTTTATCAGGGTTTTCCGCGTTTACATGAATACCCTTAAGCCTAGTACGCAGATCGGGAAAAATTTTGTCTCCCATACATTTTTTTTCCTAGGACAAATTTTGTCTCGGATATTTTTCCGAGCAGTACGCAGTTCGCGCGCAAAATTCTTACTATTGTGAATTGCTCTACAAAATGTCTCCACTAAATTTTGCCAGCAAAAAGAATGATACAAGCATTATTTTCCGGGACAAATTTTGACAGCCGAAAGTGATTTTTGTCAAAACTGGTTTTATGTAAAAAGTGCTGATGGTTCTCTTGAAAGCATCGAGAGGAGATTCCAAAAAGGTATGAACGACTTTTGTAAGACAACCCGTTCCAGAGATACACTACAAAACGCATTAAATTATGTTTTAATTCTCCAACTTCAAATTTTTGCGCGAGATTTGGAAAAGTTTTGTAGAGATTAAAATTGTAGAGATAAAATTTGTCTTGTCTCGATCTGCGTACTAGGCTTTAGGCTAGTCGCTCACTGGCAACTGTGATCGAAATCAAATAGTTTAATCACCAGTTGAAAGAGAACCGCGCATTGGCAACTCTTTACTCAAGCTCACACTCTTTTCTCTCTTGCTCTTATAAAAAATAGCTCAACTGTTGCGAAGGCAATCGTTTAGTTTGTGTCAAAACACAAACATTTTAGTTGCTTGAATCGAGTTGCTCTAAGTGCGCGGTGTCCCATATAAGCCCATATGTTTCATTTTAGCAACTAAACAGTTGCGAAACTAAAAATTGAATGTGCGCGCCTGGCCTTAATGAAAAGGTAAAAATGATTTAAATCGCAGGTAATAGGTGTGTTTTTTTTGCAAGTCCATATAGAATTGTAAAAAAAAACGACATCGGGACTAAGCGCTTTACATGCAACAACTACTTAAATCTATACAGAGTTAGCTAAGACCAGATAATTATCGAGAGTTAATCTAAGACCCGATAAAAATGGTGATGCCAAAAAGTATTATCTATATGTTATCGATAATTTGCTCAGAGATGTTAAAAGTGAAGTTTTTGGATTGGTTGATGCTAGTCGTCAATAAGCTGACAAATGTCATAGCGTACACAGTGCTTCCAGCTGTGTGGAAAAAAAGCTCCTAAATCCCGATGTCGTTTTTTTTTATAATTCTATATGGACTTGCAAAAAAAACACACCTAATAAAAGACATCATTTTATTTTTTTCGCAGAACGAAAGCACTGGAAAAAATATATTGGCATCACTTATTATTGCTGAATACCGCTGAATAAAACGTCAAAAAGCCAAAACTCGAACCCTCTTCCTCTGTCACTCACTTTCGTTTTCGCCAAACAATAAATTCGAACCAGCATTTATCCAAATTGTTCAAGAAATCCTTAAAAGTTCCTAAAAAAATAATGAACAACACAAGAGAAGTTCTAACATTTCAATTTGGAAACTATTCCAATTACATTGGCGCACACTGGTGGAATATTCAAGTTAATTTAATTCATATTTAAAACAGAAAAGTATGAACCTAACCAATTAATCCCTAGGAGTCTGGATTCAAATATGATATATCTGAAGAGCTAACTTCCCAAATCGACAATGATGTTCTATTTAGGGAAGGGCAAAACTATAAGCGACAAACAACATTCACACCAAGACTCCTTCTCGTGGATCTGGATGGTTCCTTAAAACATCTGTCCGAGGATGGAGAACTCTATAAAGAAGTATCGTCTCAACAAAAGACAAAACCAGTTGATCAATTGAAAGAAGACCTTGCTTGGAGAGAGTCAGAAATTGAAGTGATTGAATCAGAACCTCTTCCGAAGCATGAGTTCCAAATGGATCTGGACGATCCTGAAGTGAACATCGAAGAAAAGGAATACAATTTAAGTGAAAGTGTGGAGACATGGACAGATTTTTTGTACAGTCGTTATCATCCGCGAACCATAAATATAATCAAAGAGTATCAACATTCACCGGCAAATGAGACACTCGACACATTCTCAAATGGGGTGAGAATTTGGAAGACCGAACAGTTTTTGGATGATTTCTCGGACAAAATCCGACAGTACGTTGAAGAGTGTGACAATTGTCAGGTAGTAATATTCTGTAAATATATATTTTCTGGAAATTTATGGTTTTTATTGTTTCAGGGCTTCCAAACACTCTTCGACTGTCACAATGGCTATTCAGGTCTTGCTACTCAGTGCCTTGAATATCTCAATGATGAATACTCCAAGTCAAATCTGGCAATACCTGTCTTTAGTCCTAAAAGTGTGCTCTTCCAAAGTGCAGGTAAGATATATCTATTTTTACAGATTCGTTTTTATTTCAATCCTTCCAGATGAGCCGATGACTGATTCTATTCGCTTAGTGAATATAGCCCTAACTTATAGTAAGCTCATTGAGCAAAGTTCAATGTTCCTACCTCTCTCGACGCAGAGTCGAGTATGGAGGCAACAAGGCGATCCACGAAAGATTCCTCTTCTCGACTACAATACAGATAACTTGTATCAGAGTTCGTCTATTCTAGCTTCATATTTGGAAACAATAAGTCTTAGGTATCGCTTGAAGGACGCACCTCTTTCAAGCAGTCTTGGAGCCTTTTGTAGTGATCTGACCAACTACGGACGGAAGTTAAACGCCGCTGCTATCGCTTTGCCATTCCAAATGCAAAACGATGTTGATCTAATTGACTGCCTGGACAAATTTGAAGGAGATCTTTTTACACAGCTCTCTCCAAATTGTAAAATTGGTACCAACTACGTAGTTCAATCCGTCTGTGTCAGGGGAATTCCAAAGTCGCGTCTAAAGCGGCCAATGCAGCAAGCACAAAATCAAATGAAGATGGCAGCTTATCGATGTGATTCTGTCTCACAGATGTTCCAACTGTACTTACAGTGTCAGAATCATTCGAGCATGGCTCATGTCTCAGCTCTCGAGGAACCAATGCCCACTGCAAACCCATTTCCTCGAGAAATGTTCAATGCACGTGTAGATAGTAAAGGATTCATGTCCGCAAACGAACGTACACCAGAGAAGAAAGTATTGTCTGTTCCAACGGTAGCTTCGGTTCAGTGTTCAGGGGATATTGCTGATACAATAGAAACACTTCACCGGGAAGCAAAGAGAGTGAAAATAGCCAAGTTGCATCGGTTTTTAAATGCAGGACTTGAACAAGATGACTATGAAGAAGCTTTGGAGAGTTTATTGTTGTTCAAGGATAACTACGAAGATAACTATGAGCTGTGAACAAATATAAAATAAATAAATCCTGTTTTATAATAATACCTACATATTTATTTAACTGTTTATTTTTGATTCAATATTTAATTTTAGATTTTCATTTATTTGTTAAATTAACCAATTTGAAGCGTTTAATTTAATGCAATTGAGATATATTAAACATTATTTTGTGTACCGTTAATCCAATAAAAAACCGATGAGCCTATCTTTAACTACGTATTACATGTAGCTTCTTCGTTTTTTATTATTTTTTGTTTAAATGAATCGATGAGCTTGTTAAGCATCTATATATACCTTTTGGCACAGCAACAACTAAAACAAATTAATCTAATTCTTAGACTTTTAATTTCAAATAAAAATCATTTCCAAATTCAATATATTAGTTGGTAATTTCAAATCTATCAAGTCATAGAAAAACAGCGGTCAAAAAAATAGTAGCGCATTCAAAATCCACTTTAAATATTACAAAAGGGAAAGTTTCTAGATAATTTCTACCATAAGTGATAGTCGAGTGTTTAGACCTTAAATTATTGTTTAGTTGCATGTCAGCCAGCACAACGACGTTGCATCGCATTAATAAGATTTTCACATCTTTCTACAGGTATGGGTCTGCCAGACCGATGTATAGCTTCCCAAAGGGCTGTGTTAGTAGTTGGCTTACAAATAGCAACATACTTCTTGACATTGTACCAAAGATTTTCTATGAAGGTTTTTATAATACAAACTCTACATACTACTGAAATTAATCAGCCAAGTAGAAGACTTAGCACTATTAATGGACTTGTTGAATTATTGATTCAAAATAGCTTTTTTGGCCTTTAGTCCACAAAAATTGGCGTTTCGTCCCGGCGATCTCACATGGACTCATCTATCTATTGCTATTTTGAGGTCTGGAGACTAGGCAGGCCACTCCATGACATTAACCCTCTTTTCTAGGAACCACTGTTTCGCAAGTTTACTTGTACGCTTTGGGTCGTTGTCTTGTTGAAAAACCCATTTCAGTGGTATTTCATCTTCAGCACATGGGAACATAACTCCATGATATTCACATAAAGATGATAATCCATAATGCCTTCAATCCGGTGTATGGGACCAATACCATAGAGAGAAAAACATGCTCAAACCATTATGCTGGATCCTCCATGTTTTGTTGTCTTGGCAGTGAAGCGTGGATTATATTCTGTGTTTGGAGGCTTTTTTCCATATTGAGGAGATCCCTTTCTACCATATAACACAATCTTGGACTCGTCTGACCACAGAATAGTCCTCCACAAAAACATGAAAATTCAGGGACCTAACAATGATTTTATTTACACTACTATTATTTTGACCGCAATTGTATATAAATATAATATAACGAAATAGCAAATCAATTCAACCTAAAGCAAATCAATTTAAATTAATAGATGAAAAGCACATCTGAAAAAAATCTTCGGAAGTCTTAACCAAAATTAAGGACTTCCCTTGTTCGATCAATTCCAGATAAGAAATCTTAAGAATTTGGTCTGTTAGAAATCTGGAAAAAGCAAAGCTGAACTAAATTGTTTTTAACCAATGGCAAGAGATAGAGATGTAGATGCAATAACTTCATTGTCCACATTGAGTTGTTTCACAAAGGCGCAGAAGTCATTTGTTCTCCTTCCAGGTGCATTCACGAATGTTATATTTTTATTTAGTGGTTTTTGAAGAAAAAAGATACAAATTCCAATTACTAGGTATACCAAAATTATTGCGAATCTAAGGAGTTGATATGAGATTAGCCACCCAAGTTGAATCAATGACATCGCTAGGGTTTGGATGTCTTATCCTGCACTGGTATTCCACTTAAGCGATACGCCCCATATTCTTCTCTTGGGCATAGCATTGTTCAGCATTACACTACCTTGCCTGTTGGAAATTACAATCGAATCTTTTTTTTTTTTTTTTTTTATAATTTACTCGTGCTCAAGGGGTTATGATTACCCTTTAAATGTTTCAACACAGCGCGGGCGTGAAGTTACGGAAGAGAAAGAAGGATAGGAAAGATATGTTGCACGATGTTGAGACTGAAGGTGGTTGTCTCAGATTTTTTTATCTCCAGGGATGGCGGCTGAACTAAAGCGGAGAATGCCGTGTCTTATTTCTATGTCGCTTATAATTCACATTATTTTTTTATTCGTGTTCATCCTTGCTGGGCATACTAGTTTAACTCAATCACATGTTGTTAGTGTTATGCCTAAACAACATGTAGTGAGTAAACCAGCAACCCATTGATGACAATTTTAGAAGGTTTAATGGAATTAAAGAAGACATAGACGACGGCAGGGATCGAACCTGTGATAATGAGGTTGACAGGCGAGCACACAACCATCGCCCCACGGCCACCCCTTGCATGGGCTTAAGCCGATACAACCTCAATATATTTATTCAAACATTTCACTTGTCGTGAAATAGCTCTACTGTATGAGGACTTGTCTTTCCTAAACCTAATTTAATAAAGCAAGTGCTCTTTATTTAGATCAATTTAACAAAAATGATTTTACTTCACAAAAAATATTCGATTTTTGAAAATCTAGTCTTTGTACTATTGACATTATTTCTACTCGCTAAAACTGAACCTCTTCAAAATACCAAAGAGCATAATTTAACGCATTTCATATCTGGCGGAACTCCTCAAGATACATATAACCTGGGTAGATTTGTCGTTTCGATTCAGTTAAAATCATATAAAGAGTCTAAACTTGGATGGTATCATTTCTGTGGCGGGTCTATAATATCTCCGAAAAGGATTCTTACAGCTGCTCATTGTCTTTATAAGTAAGTTTTCTTTTTTTATCTGGTTTAGATTTAAAGCAATATTTTGTCAAGGCGACCTGGAATATTTTATATGCCCTATGAGATCGTGGTTGTAGTCGGACTGCGCCATCGGTTTATTCGCACAGATGATACCCGTATTAAAGACGTAGCTTTTGTGAAAACTCACAAGGCATTTAGACGACGTAAAACATTATTCGCCGATGTGGGAATTTTAATTTTGAAGGAGGAGATCTTGTTTAACAATCCTCATGTAGCAATAATTGATCTGACGATGTCTAGGCCTACGATTAATGAACTTTGCACAGTAGTTGGTTGGGGGAAGCTTTTTGATGTAATATTAGGCTATGATTTGCATATTTGTATTGTAAGAGTATTCTTAAAATTATAATGTCTTTTCAGAAAGGGCCAACATCTGATAGAATTACATTTGTTGACGTTGAGATACTCAGTCGCAAGGATTGTAAAAGAAAATATCGTTCGTCGTTTACTCTTGGAATGATATGTGCTGGTTATTATGGAAACTGGGAAAGAGATTCATGTACAGGCGATTCTGGTGGTCCTTTAATTTG
Organism: Philhelius festivus; assembly: GCA_963931855.1. Lineage (NCBI taxonomy): Eukaryota > Metazoa > Arthropoda > Insecta > Diptera > Syrphidae > Philhelius > Philhelius festivus. The sequence continues at coordinate 176,725 of CAWVOZ010000098.1, read as the reverse complement.
TGATGAAACAATTGTCGGAATAGTATCTTGGGGAGTCGGTTGTGGTAGACCACATTTACCAGGAGTCTACACAGATGTTTATTATTTCAAGGAGTGGATATCTAAGGCAGTATGCCAGACGGCAAACCATTTCTTAGTAATTAGTGTAGTTACATTTTTAATTTTAATATGAAAAGATAAATAAAGTAAGGGTTCTTAAGATCTGCAATATGATTATGGAATTCGACGCGAATAGTTTTCAATTTCTTGCTTTAAGATTTATTTAAAATGTAATTAACAAAATGAAAAATTGGTGACCCTGTGGATACTTACAACTCACAAGATGAGAGGCTATTTTTCCTTTACAAAAGCCAGGATCCATATAAAACATTTTTTTTTAGGTGTTATAGGACGGGAGTCAATCAGATCTATGGCAAGACTGTTCAACGTACTAATCATTATGCCATAAAATTAATATATTTTGAATAAAAAAATGAACTTCCAACAAAATATTTTTTGTACTGTTTTTATTAAAAAAGGGCTCAAATAAAATATGTACAAATAATTTATAAATAAAATATAAAACTAAATCTTTGATTTGATTTGTAAATTTTAAACTGTTGTTTCTTCTAATGGCGTCTTATGTACAGCGATAGTTGGTAAATGAGCCAATTGTGGTTTACGATATTTAAAGTATCCGTCCTTAAGAAATATGTATAGTGGTAGAGCTAAAGTTTGGGACCTAAGTACCTATATGTTTTTTTTTTTTGTAATAAGGTTCATATCTTTAAGTCGGAAATTTTCTGACTTTTGAGCAGAGTAACCCCTTCTTGCGATTTACTCATACCGTCTCCAGCAGTTCAATCTGTTTGAATTTTATTTTAAAACAGAAGAATACACCCGTTTTTACGATTCAGTTTTATAATGCAAATGGATGTGGTAATTTAAAAATTCGAAAGGTGTACTTTGAAATAAGAAAAAAAAACATCTAATAACCTCAAAATAAATTGAGTTATTCAGTCTGTTTAGAAATAAGAATACCATAACTTTAAACAAGTAAACTAAGGCTATTCAAAACGAATCAAAATTTACTTAGATTTGGAGCAATAAGTTCAATATCTCATAAGGCTGAAAACACAACACACACAAAGCGAAACAGAATAAAACAAAACAAAACATTTTGTTTTTTGTTTCGTTTGGTGTGCGTTTAAATGAAACAAAATACGAACTATCGTAAAAGCTTAACTCCAGCTGAAGGATTATAACTCTACGGCAAATAAACACAAATAACAATTTTGTGTTTACAAAACAGACATTATGTGTTTATTTATAAGAAAAGAGGAAGAGGTTTTAATCTTGCCAATCTTCATAGTAGGAAGTAGCAATCCACAGCTTATCAATAGTAGATAAGTTTATTGGCATGTTCCTTATCTTTATAATTATAGATAGGGCTTCTTGCCGTAATTTAAAAAAAAATTTACTTCTCTCCATCTACATATTTTATATTTATTTAAAATTTGCGCACAGAATAAACGTACAAAGAAGCAAATAAATCTGTAAAGTGCAACGAAAGAAGAAAATAAAAACAACGGAGTCAAAATTTTGTTTTGCAAAAAACAATAGGCCAGCTATCGGCAACGAAACATGTTTTTCTGTGTTGCTTTGGTTTTTATGTTTCGTTTCATTCGGTGTGTTTTGCGCCACAAGAAAGTAGGCAATTATCGTCAACGACCCTTGTTCGAAACAGTTTTGTTGCATTCGGTGTGTGTTGCTCGTATACAATAGCATGTATTTTCGACAACCGCCGTCGTAACACTTCAAAACAAAAACTTGTGCTTTGTTTCGTTTTCTTTGGTGTGTTTAGTCTCATAAGAAACAATGTTTTCTTGTTTCACGAAACAAAAAAACATGTTTTGCTTTATCCGGTGAGTTTTCAGCCTAAAATAAGAAAGGTTTTCCATACATTTTCAGATTTCGAAATCTACAGGGTGGTCAGATTGCAATGATTGTGTTTCCAATTGTTATGTTTTAGCATTACATCCAGACGAATATAGAAAACGTCTTCGATAATAGAACGCTGCAAATATAAGCGGGAGATCCGGAATTTGGTCAAAAATGTTTAGCCAAGCATCAATACATCAACAAAGACTTTTTGATGGGGTTTATGGTATGGCGGCATTACAGGGCCTTTATTCTTTCGAAATAAGGAAGGTGACTTCGTTACCGTCAAATTATAGACCGACCGTACGTCGCGTAACGTTAGTTTTGCCTGAAACCACGAAACCAATACTTGGCCTAGAGCAACTAAAAAATAAATCCAAATAAAAAAACATTTTTGTGCAGGCTATCAAAAGTATTAGTCATTGCCTCATTGCATTGGAATGTCATGCTAAAAGCATAAGATCGATGACTATAACTCCAAGATTTGTTGGTATCATAAATGAGTGACTTTTAGAAGGGAATAGGTACAATAATCTTTAAAACTTAGTATGCAGTTTTGTTGTGGAATCGGCTAAGCTGATAGTTGATTATCAATTTTTTGATTGTCATTTTGACTATAGCTGTCTCTATCATATCAATAAAGAAATATAGAGAGAGCGATTGTCAAAACGACAATCAATTAATTTAGTGATCACTTAACTCTTACGCGATCCGGGCCCTGATTCTCACATCTGACCCTGATAAATACATAATCAGCTCTATCAGGAGTTTCGACCGGATCTCATTCCACCCGAAAAATATCCCTTTTTCCTTGTGTATTATCACCTCTAGGCACAGCAGACCTTTGTGTCATTTCTGCAAATTACTCATGTCAACAAAACCCAGTTTAGAAAAAAAAATTTAGCATGGCCAACAATTAAGGCAAAAAATAATACAATTTCCCAAAGGTAGTATGTACAAATATTTGGTCATTTGTAAAAAATGTAGGAAATACTACTTCGTCTTCGATTTCAACGCTCGTTTTCAATCACACTCACTTCGACGAAGTCAGAAAATGTCATAACTCTTCCTTTTCGAGTTCTGAAGGATCTTAAAGTACACAAATTTGACAGATATTGGCATCTAGCTATCTTATCGAAAATGCATGCATTTGGTATTGATGAATCTGTTCTTCATTGGATTAGAAACTACCTTTCGAACCGCTAACGGATTTTAGCCTGTAATTTATAAAATAAATGCTGGTATCCCAAAGGGCTCCGTTTTGTCTCCGATTCTCTTTTTCATATTCATCAATGATCTTTTTTCTGATACTTCTAATTCATTTAATTGTTTAGCTAACGAAAGTACTCTCAGTTTCTCACATTCGTTTCCAGATTCGCGTCCTTGTAATCCAGATGTAGATTTAGAACGGTAGCGTATGATAAGCTCATTAAATTCTGATCCCGAGAGCATTGTCAAATGAGGAACCATAAATCGCGTAGAATCTTATTGTTCCAAAACTGACTGCTGTCTTCTGTCGTTAAATCGGAATGCACCCCTATGCCCTTATCACTGCGTGCCATTTGCATTGAGGAAACCGAACATCTTTCAGTTCTCGATATGTGCATCACAGACCACATTGTGTGGAATAACAACATATTCGAGGTCGCCAAAAACGATGCTAAGTGTTTGCATTTTTCAAGCATCGCCGCAATGTTTCTTTTCTTTGATTATTTGACCGTTATTTTTATAAGCAATATTCTAGTGAAATATCCAATTGCATTTCTCCCCTTGAACCATAATATTCGCGCTGCAGTTTACCCTTGAGCCCAACTTTGGACGTACAGTTAAATTCAGGGATTCTTTCTTTAGCCGCGCTACACGAATGTGAAATGCGTTACCCGACTCAATATTTCCCTCCCAATATGATATTAATACATTCAAAACCAATGTCCATCCTCCTTTTAAATTCTCTCCAATGCGAAAAAATGGAAAACGATTTTCTTTTAAGGTGAATCCATGCTCAACTAAAAGGGATCTGACGAATTTCGTAAGGTACCAAGGCCAAGAGGACAACGCTTAAATCCTCGTTATATTTTTCCAGCCAAGTAGTCGGGACAATACACAAAATTAACGGTATAATGAACTGTTTCATGAACCGAGAGATTCTTCAAAATATGCCATTGCAATGGATCTTTCAACATGACAAGAAAGGCTTAGTAATACGAAAACCGTATTGCTGTTGAAGTGACCCGCACAATCCCCTGATCACAACCCCATAATTAACAACCTTCTTGAACCTATGCCTCGTTGATGTGCTGCATTTATTAAAAATAATGGCTACGCAACTAAGTATTAGCAATAAATGATCATTATTCAGTTGTTTTATTTATGAAATCAAAAATGTGCTAAAGTTTTCCCACTTAATTTTTAATTATTTTTTTAATTTTAAGAAGAGGTAAGGGTTACATTGTATTTAGTAATTGTAAATTGAAGACTAATATATTTTGATTAAATCTCTTAATTTCTTTTGCCTTTTTCTTAAGTGAAGTCATTTCGTGTTTTTGTTTTCGCCAACACTGTTAGCTTTCTTTGAAAGTAAAACAATCTCGTCATTTTTCTTCCCCTTGGCATTGACAGTTTTGGCAACTGTCCTAAACGCTGATACAATTCAAATCCAATTCTTAAAAAATGTTGTCTGAATAACAGAATGCCGCAACAGCTCGAAATAAGGGCCTAGTGCCTTAGAACTCTCTGCAATTTCATGCGATTGTGGTGGCAAAACAAATCAATTTCACAATAGATTACAAATAAAACTATACTTTGGTTGTAAAGGGACCAATGTCAATTTTTGGGAAATTGAAAGTTTGGTCCCATATTGACCCTTATATTACTAACTATAAAACAACATTGGATCTTGATTAGGTATTTCGGAATGGCGTAGCGGGAGCACATTCGTCTTCATTACAACAAGAGAACATTTTGCGCTTAATCCAATATACTAAAGTCAAATACCAAAAATAGACATTGGGTTGTATGCAGAAGGCATTTACTCAGTATCATGAGCTCCAGATAGTGAGATTGAGCATTTACAATGAGACAAATCTCAATTTGGTATGCAAAAGACTTGTCTCATTTAATGATTTCCTTCTCAAAAAAAAGTTAAAGTGACAGTAATACATCGGAGGATACCAATAGCTTTCGGATAAGATAAGTGTACGCCAGTAAAAAGTTTTGCTCCATTGCATGTTGCTTGGACATTTATTGAATAATTCCCTGTAGATATTTTAAAATTACTTTTTAAGACCACAAAAGAAGATTATATATTCATCACTATAAACTGTGACGTGGCTTTTTAATACTCACGTGAGTACAATCTATTGCACCAATATATACAGGAAAGGAATATTTTCTTAACCAAAATGATTTTTCAACGTCTTTTTCTTGCATTGTATTTGGAAATTTAATCCAATCCTCTTTTTTATTTACAATTTTGTCTGCAACTTCTACGATTACTCTTGAAACGGAGTTCTGGTTGATTCTGAAATCTTTGGCGATTTAACTTCGGAAACCAGGATCTCCAACGAAACGTAAGAAAACCATAATTCTTGTTTTATTACTTTATCAAATTGCCCTAAACTCACTCCTAAAGTGAGATTTGAGACTGAGATGAAGCTTTCTGTATACCACCCATTATCTTTTAAAAACCAAGTTACCGAAATAATAATACCCTACAATAATATGGTCGGGAATTAGTTTCACAATTTTATTCAATCGGCTCCGACGAAATTGTCTTAGTTTAAATAAAACTAAGAAACATGTAATCATCAGATGAAATCGTGTAGTTATACAACTTTCTCATGAGAAAACCATTGAAAAATAGGCTTTAAAAAGAGCAAAAACGAAAAAAGTCAAAGTTTTCCTAACTCAAAAGCTTAAGTTTCTAATGTCATTTTTCATTGGTCGTCTAGAAGAGTCTGGAAGCGTCCAGAAGTCTTCTCAAACCATTCCATTGGGAAAAAATACTCTTCTGAGAAGAAAATTTCGCTTCTCGATTTCAAGTCAGAATCCACTCAAGAAGCACTAATACACATATTCAAATGTCAAAAGTAAAAACCGGCAGCATCATTCTTGTTTGATTTTGTTTGCTACAATTAAGTTCGTTTGGAAATAATTTACTTAATAGAAAATATACAAATAACAAATATTAAATAACTAAAGGGCCAAATTTCAAATTTGAGTAGAAGTAGTGAGCACCGTTCCATTGGATTTGAGAATTAGTGAATCCTTGAGTGATACCAATGGAAAACGACATAAGAAAATGCAATTCAACATTTAAACTATTAAAGTAAAATAATTAGAAATACAAAAAATTGAATTCCAAAACTTTCAATTTTTGAAATCGGTATTTCAATAGTTGGTCAATTGATATTCAATCAAAGAACACTTAAATAAAGTGACCACAGAACGGTAATAAACAGACTTTCAGCGAGCAGTTTTCTGTTTCTATTTTGTCCACAATACAACTCTACTATGTTCCCACTGAAGCAACAAAATTTCGGGACAAATTCCTAAACGCAAGACTTGGAAGACAAACTCATGTATACATACATCACAAAACACGAAAATTTCAAATGAATCGCACAACATAAAAAAAGAAAATAATTTTTTGAACATCATGTCTAGTAGGATTTTTACTTTTGCATTTTGGAAGCGTTGGATAGCACGAGTTTGGATATTTGCCCTCGGATTTCTGTAAATTTAGTCAAAATCTTCACATTTTTCAATACAGTTTTGAGCTTTCGTTAAAATCTCGAAAAAACACATAAGGTAAAATAATTTGGGCAAATTCCTAAGCCCATATCTTGCGCAAATTCTGCTAAGCAAACAGTTCCTAAATGCAAATACAAAAATCTCTGCTAAGCAGAGTGTCCCAAAATGCAATCGATGCTACTTTCTTGCGCAAATGCATTTGTGCAAATGTCAAACATTTCTTGCGCAATTCTCTTACTGATTAGCGTTCACTGATTTTCTTTATCTGCTTTGCAAGTGTTTTGCTTTGCAAATCTTGAGTTTAGGAATTTGGCCTTTGTCTTGTTTAAGCATATCATCACTCTAACCCCAAACTGGTTAATTTGACATTATTCAATTAAAAAACAAACATACATAAGTGCATGGTATAGTGACGAATTACATTTGAATTGAAATCTTAATAATGTTGGCGGTGTGAACACCAATTTGGAATCTCGAAAGCTTCCTATGGAAATTTCAGAGTTCGCTTTACGGCGAATATAGTATGCGCACAACCCTTCCCTTCGAAAAATACAAATGAAAATTAAACATAGGACAAATGAATATCGGTGTTTACAATTTTTGCGCAAGTCTGCCAAGAACAAACATTAATTTCAGACTTTGGGAGTTCAATGAACTTTTTTCATTTGAATTTCATTTTCTGGGCCCAAATAATACTTACAACAAATTAAGGCTAAACAAAAAACTTCCTTAATTTGTTTGTAAACTCGGTATAACAAATTTGTTTTATTTTTTTATGAAATGGGTGTCTTACAGCCCAAAACATAGCTCTATAAAATTGGCAGTTTAAACAAGATACAAGTAACTTTTTATGAAAAATAAAATTACTTCATCACTTTAAACCACCAATGTTTACAATCAAAATTTACAACTAAAATGGAGTATTGTAAGTAATTTATTACTTTTAGTTCTATTTCATAATGTTGTACATTCAAGATTATAATAAGTTTGTTCTTTTTTTTTGTTGTTAAAAAAAACTGCTTAAACTAATATTTTTAAACCAATTTACCAAGACATTTGCCTTTGGTTTCCACCCCTTTGGTAGCCTAGGCCCATCATACCTTGGTTTTGGTAGTTGTTACTGCCGCCACCATTGCCGTTGCCGCGTCCAGAATTCATTGATTGATAATTATTATTACCCATTCCACCACGACCAACTTGCATGTTGTTGCCACCAGAATTATTCAAGAAATTATTGTTATTATTGCCCCTGAAGTTTTGGGATGATGAATTAAGATCATCGGAGGTTGAACGCCTTGGTATAAGTTCTACAACACCCAGTCCAAGGAATACCATAAAGTCGCGACTGCGCAGAGCCTGGAAGCACTGCTCATCGACACAAACCGTGATCCTTTGGCCATTGCCATCCGATTCACGATTGATAACACGCCACTGGTTGGCATTCAGAGAATTATTCTGTTTTTCAATAATACTGAGAATCTCATCAGGGGAGCGGAAATCTCCTTGGAGATAGAAACTGAGAATCGCAGGCTGGGGCATAGCATTGCCCTCGACCATGCGGACTCCTGCTCTCTCCCAACGTGAGACCAACATTGCCAACCAATTATGACTCAACTCATCAGCGCAAATTATCTTCAACCAGCCATCCTGAGAGCTTGTGCCCAAGAAACGGATCAGAGGACCGCCTTGGGGAATCTTCAAGATCTCATTAGTGATGGCCTCTTTGAGCGCATCAAGTTTTAAGTTATCTAACATGACATTGGGGTAATTAATAGGCACAATGCCAACTTCAAAAGAAATGTTTTGCTGTTGTTGCTGATTGAAGTTATTTAGCTGCTGAGATTGGTTTTGCTGACGATTAGTGTTGTAAGGAGCTGGTCGATCATTGCGACGAGGAGCTACGATGGCTCCAACTCGCTTATCCGAGTTGGGTCCCCTTCCTCCCCCTGAGTTGTTGTTCTGTCTACGGTTCTGTGGTACAAGTATGCCGGGTGAAGTGGTGGGTTTTTTCTTAGCGGGACCATTTTGGTTGGGTCTATTTGGAGCTGGACCATTTTGGTTGGGTCCCTTTGGAGCTGGACCTTTTTGGTTTGGCCCCTTTGCAACCGGTACTGCCTTGACTGGAGCTACCCGCTGAACGGGAGCCTTTTGGGTGGCTTTTGGTTTAGCGGTTTGAGCGACACGACCCTGTGGTAGATTATTTGTTTGGCCCGCTGCAGTTTGAGGAAGAGATCCTTTAGGTTTTCTTTGCCTTGGCCTTCTCTGGCCAACAAGCCCTTGATCGTTAGAAACTTGCATATTTGTTTGCATATTTGTCATTTGATTTGAATTACCCTGTCTGGCAGCGTATTTAGCTATAGAAGCAGCATAAATAAGCTGACGAGCAGCTGCGGGGTTCATTCCAGCATCCATCAATATGCCTGCCTTCTTACGTTGAGCGCCACTCAATCTAGGTTTTGCCAGAGAAGTAGCGGGCAATTTGAGAGGTTTTTGAACCGGCAATAGCTTTCCCTGGCCATCAACTTTTTTGAGACCAGATTGGACGAGTAGCTCTTTAGCTCGTTGTTCAGCAAGAACAATCTCAATGGCCTCGGCTGCTGGAACACGTTTCTTTTCCATTAATCTAAATACCCTCTCCTTACCAGCAGGTGTAATCTTGTTTGATTTGGGATTGCATGATGAATTGTCCATGTTCTTCAGAAAATTTAAGCATTTCATGCAAATTACCATGTCAAGCGAATCCGTTTTGGAAAACTGCAATATCAGAAGTTTTTTTTATTAGAATTACGTTTAAGTTAAATATTGAGTTATAACAAGTGAATTTACCTTAACACCACTCATTTCTTCCAAAATAATCAAAAAAGTCTTGGGCAGAGCATTGATTTTGGTGATGGCATTTTTCTTAGGCACATTCATGCACAATTTGCAGGGTACGTCTGAAAACCGGGGAGAAATACACTTTTTATTTTCAAGTTTTTGGGTTTTAATTAATTTAATATTACTTGAAGCCATGTTAATAGTTTTTTGTATGATTTTAAAGAGAAATAATTTAATTTCAAATTATTTTAATATAAACTGAGACTGAGAAAACACAATCACTTATTTCCACGCCTTGTATACTATTGAAATTTGAAATTGATGAAAATTAAAATGGTGGAACGCAATTTATTTCTTTTTATGTGCCGATATCCAAACTGCCTTATCACAGCATGGCTTGTGGTAAGGCAGTTTAATTAGATAATGGTTTGACTACACCCAAATTGTAATTTGCACTAATTATTACTTTAAGTCGGAAACACACTTATTTTATGCGGTGTATTGTTTTTTTTTTTATAATAGCCGCGTTTTACTATCGCCAATGATCCATATAGATTAACCCTCGAAAATAAAACGATACGGATCATAGTGACAGTTGTTTTTGATGATTATCACAGTACAAGAGTTAGGAAAACAACAGAAACTAGCTGCAAATATAAAATAGTCATATGGATATTGAACACTTAGGCCAGGCGCGCACATTCAATTTTTAGTTTCGCAACTGTTTGGTTGCTAAAATGAAACATATGGGCTCATATGGGACACCGCGCACTTAGAGCAACTCGATTCTCGAAACTAAAAAGTTTGTGTTTTGACACAAAATAAACGATTGCCATTGCAACAGTTGATCTGTTTTCTATAAGCGCAAGAGAGAAGAAGAGTGTGAGCGTGAGTAAAGAGTTGCCAGTGGGCGGTTCTCTTTCAACTGGTGATTAAACTATTTGATTTCGATCACAGTTGCCAGTGCGCGACTAGCCTTAGGAATAAATTCTTGTTTAGTTTAAATTTCATATTGAATTGTTCAATCACATACAAACTTTGCTTTTTGAACATTTATACTAGGCACGCACATTCAATTTTTGGTTACACAACTGTTTGGTTGCTTATAGAAAACAGATGAATTATTTGGTTGAATGTCCGCGCAGGTACATATAATTATATATTAGGTCAGGCGCACACATTTAATTTTCAGTTTCGAAACTGTTTAGTTGCTAAAATGAAACATATGAGCTTATATGGGACACCGCGCACTTAGGCCAGGCGCGCACCTTCAAGTTTTAGTTTCGCAACTGTTTGGTTACTAAAATGAAACATATGGGCTTATATGGGACACCGCGCACTTAGAACAACTCGATTCAAGCAACTAAAAAGTTTGTGTTTTGACACAAACTAAACGATTGCCTTCGCAATAGTTGAACTATTTTCTATAAGAGCAAGAGAGAAAAAGAGTGTGAGTGTGAGTAAAGAGTTGCCAGTGCGCGGTCCTCTTCCAACTGATGATTAAACTATTTGATTTTGATCACAGTTGCCAGTGTGCGACTAGCCTAAGGCTATATATGTTATGTTCAATAAAATGGCGAACTTATTTTAGGCAATCGTTTAGTTTGTGTCAAAACACAAACTTTTTAGTTGCTCGAACCAAGCAGTTTCGCAACTAAAAATTGCTAGTGCGCGGCTAGCCTAAATCTCTTGCCTTAAATCTCGGATTATCTTTTGGTCAAAACTGAGTATATTGGATTTATTCAAAACATGTTCATAATCTGAGCATCGTTTCAGGAGCAAATTTCAGATATCCAGCGAGTCGAACACGACCAATTTAAATTTGTGAGAATCGTCATGGTGTGTCGGCAATGTTGCGCATATTTTTTGACATATTCCGATGTGTCAAAATTTGTCTTTTACGTCGTTGCCTTTCTTTCTTCTCGTGTTCGAGTTCGAACACATTTTGAACATTTTTAAAAAATAATTATTTCTAAAAAGTAATTAGTCAGGAAAGACAATCGTAAAAATGGACCCCAATAAAACAATAAAGCAATTCCATGAAATGGAATTGGACGATAGAATCTTAAAGGTAAAATTCGTGGTATTTAAAAATTAAAAACAAATGAATATCATTTACTCTCACAGGCCATTTCCAAACTCGGCTGGACTTATCCGACTCTAATTCAAGAAGCAGCCATCCCACTTTTGCTTGAAGGGAAAGATGTTATCGTCAAGGCCCGCACGGGCTCAGGAAAAACTGCAGCGTTTGCCCTGCCAGTCATTCAGAAAATCCTCAATTCCAAACTAAATGCCGCTGAACAAGCCATCAGCGCCTTGATTCTGTCGCCCAGCAAAGAACTTTGTCAGCAGACCCGAGCAGCAATGGAACAAATGGCTTCCAAGTGCGGCAAAGTTGTCCGTATAGTTGATGTCTCTTCTAGTGATGTTGTAACCCAAAAACATGCGCTAGCCGAAAGACCCGACATTGTCATCACGACACCCGCAAAGATTCTTATTCATCTTCAGTCGGGCGCAATAGATCTGAAGAAATTGGAGACTTTGGTAGTCGATGAAGCAGATCTGGTATTTAGTTTTGGCTTCGAAAAAGATTTTAAAAAGCTCGTCGACTTTCTACCACCTATTTACCAAGTAAGTGGATGTAATATGGAAGCATATCAAGTTTTAGTTTTAATGTACTTTTTTTATAATTTTTAGGCGGTATTAGTATCAGCTACGATAACTGATGACATAAAGAACCTGAAAAATTTAATTCTGCACAATCCAGCCACTCTCAAGCTCGAGGAACCCGAACTGGTACCTGAAAGTCAACTGTCTCATCAAAGAATCCTCGCAGAGGAAAACGACAAACCAGCAATACTCTCCGCTCTCTTGAAACTCCGTCTTATTCGAGGCAAGAATGTTATTTTCGTCAATTCCGTAGATAGATGTTACAAGTAAGATCACAAACTGCAAAGGCTTTCTTGATTTTTTTGATATCTCGGTGATGATCAAAATTTTTTCTTGATTGAGCATGGTTCGACCTTGGCTCACGCATGAATCTACAATCTTCTCTCTGACTTCTCCATTGAAAGATCATTTTAGTCGCTATATACTCTGTCCCACTGAATACTTCAAATTTATATTTTCAGACTTAAATTGTTCCTCGAACAGTTCAGTATCAAGTCGTGTGTTCTAAACTCTGAACTCCCCACAAAGATCCGCATTCATACCATAAATCAATTCAATCAAGGTAATTATGATTTTATCATTGCTTCCGATGAACAAATGCTAGAAAATCCAGGACGAGTAAAGAGTGACACAGAATCCGGAGCATCGAGGGGGATCGACTTTCAGTGTGTGTCGAACGTGATTAACTTTGATTTTCCTTTGGATGTAAATTCTTATATTCATCGAGCAGGAAGAACCGCCAGAGGAACAAATAAGGTTGGTAACATAAATAATCTTTCTCCAGTCAATCCATTCAATTCATTAGATACATAACTTCCATTCATTTTTAAGATGTGTCAGTAAAACGAAAAAACAAAAACAAGAAGAGAAGAGAAATTGTTAAAAGAATAATTGTGTAAAATTTATGTCGATTTCCTTTACACATGAGAAATCAATTTCTGTGTGAAGATTTCGATCTCTTGACAGATTTCACGTTCCTTTACACCAAAAAAATCGATTTTTTTTTGACAGAGATCAAATCCCTCGAATCCGTATTTGAAGAGGGATTTACATGTATACGAAATACGCACACCAAAAGAAAAAAATTGACAAGGGATCGAAATCCCTAGTGAGTAAAGGAAATCGACATTAGTTTCTGGAGTCAAATTTCAAGCGTTTGCTTTGTGTTGAGACTCAATTTTATTTTATTTAGATAGCGACTAGAACGATATAAATTTAAATAGCTAAATAAGGGCTAAATATGTCTTTCTCAATCTCTAAATACAAGCTAAACGGCTGAAGCAATTATGTACAAACTTGGCAGTTAAAGTTTTTTGGTGAAATTGGTTCGAAAAAGAGATTAAATTGATCTTCTTCTCTTGGGCTCTAAAAATAAAAAGTACAGGCTATATAATTATGATATGAATAAGAGAGCTTTTAGAGAATTTAGATTTATATATTTGATTAACTTAAGTAAACAATGAATACCATGCTTAATCTATTTTTATTTTTAGTAAAATGGAAGGCAGTAAAGTCTGCGTTCGATTCCCAGCTCAGGTGTTCTGCTGCTTGTGAGGAAGTGACAAACTCTCAAAGATTATTTCTTGTCATAAAAACTGCTTTTCATCTTAGTCTTTCGAAATCGGCAGAGAATTGAAGGTACCCTCCGTTCCAGCTTTGATAGAGTTTGACATCAAGCTCTTTTATCAAAAAGGCAAAATGTTTGTATTTAGTATCAATGAAACCTCTATTCCTTGGATTAGAAATGACCATTCATTCAATATATGTTGCATTGGATGGTTTAAGGTTTGATCTTCACAAAATAAATGCTGGTGTTCTCCAGGGATCCGTTTTGTCTCCGACTATATCCCTCAATTTTTTATAAAAAATATCTTTTGTCCGAAACTTCTAATCCACTTCGTTGTTTTGCCAACGACTCTCTTCTTAGCTTCTCATACTCGTGAAATTCGCGTCCATCTCCTTCGGAAATGGAATTGCAAGGGATCTTTACAGCGTTGCTAAATGAGTTAGTGGAGTTTAATGTCGTTTAAACAAAAATGTACTCCCAAGGCCATTATCCCCGAATGGCACTTTCATGGAAGAAACCGAAAAGCTACCAGTTTTCGGTATGTGTATCAACGATTATCTTCGTTGGAATGACAACACTCTCCAGACCTGCTGGATGCTTAGGATTTCCATTTCGATGTAAGACATAAGTCGTTTATACGTTCGTAGCTCTTTTACTAGATAGAATTCAGAACAGGGCGTTAGAACTGCTAGGAAACAGAACTATCTTGGAATCATTCCCATCTCTTGAACACCGACGGAATGTTTCATGTCTTTCATTTTGTTATCGCTGTTTTCACAAGCAATGCGCCCTTGAAGAAGCCAGTTGTATTCCTCTTTAAATCAATTCACTCGAGATACTCGTTTCGCTAGAAATCAATTTATCCTCGAGCCTTATTTTGGACGTACTATCAAATACAGAGAAACTCGAAACTTTTTTTACCTCCCTAATTTTCCTAATCGCTCGTACTGTGTTTAACATTGTAAGGATCTCAATAAACCCTTTAGACCACAGATTGAGAGTTTTAAGTAAGTTTAGGCTCTGTACGAGTCCTTGGATTCTAATTTATTTATTTTCATGAAGATTATGCAACCGAGACCTACGACTAAGGCAGAACTTTAGGTTAGGTTAATAGGCTGACAGTTGATCTTGTTAGCGTCACACATAGATCAATATAGATCCCTTGTGATACCCTAGGGATTGTGAATCCCATGTATTGAAACCTATATGATAATTCTATGTCATCTAAGCCTTTTAAGAGTGTTGATTACTTTTTTTTTATAATTAGCCTGAGGTAACTTTTAAGACATTGAAGAAATGTCTGTGGTTACATAAACACATGGTTGAGGAAATGTAGACACATTTTAAGGGTGTGATCCTTTCCTTTACCCCCACTTGAGAAATCATTCTTCCACCAAGCCCGTAGGAGGATGTGGCCCCTTGGAACGTCTAATAGAAAAGTTTGATAGGCCAGTTTTTGGAGTATATGTCCGTTTGTTTAGTCACTATTGTTGTTTAAAAATCGAAAGTGCTGTTCCTTTCCTCAAGAGGATTTTACCAATCTTAGGTAGAGGTGCCCCTATAAACTCACTGACGAAGGCGAAGTGATCATTCTCTGTTTGATGCCACTCCTGCATTGTCGGCTGTGACTCTCTTTATGTTTCTTTTTGACTGTTGATGGAAGCGATTTCCAGCCTTGTGGTCGGCTGGTTGATAGAGGTGAGGGCAGAAAGTTGGTTTTGTGTACCTATGCTCTGTTCAATTATATTTGCGGTACAGGGAAGATAGGATATCTGCCTTTGTGAGCATTTAAAATTGCCGCAAATCTCAAAAAATATCGATAGAGTTACCAACTATTTATCAATATACGCACATTTTATAATCAAAAACAATGATGAATGAATAAGATAGTAGTTGCGTTTTTTTAAGAGTATCCTCAGTAGGCCTAATCCCTTTCAATATAAAAAAATAAATCACAGAAAAAAAACTTTATTATATAAAAACAAATTACGTCAGTACTCCGATGCCGGGGAGTAGTTGCTGCTTTTGCTTTCTCCGTTCAAGCTTATTATCCAAACTTTCCATTGCACCTTCAGTAAAAACATCCATTTCCCACATCTTTGGCTCAATCACTTTCTCAAGGTGCTCGACACAACGATGCCAAGCGTCAACACCTTTTTCTCTAAAGTAGAAATATTTGATATCAAAAGCTCTAAAAAGGCTTAAATCCTGAAAGTTACAAACCAAAAACCAAAGAAAATGCCATATGAATTCCCATCAACTGAGCAATGGTAAACCTGGAGTGGAATCGCGTGAGGTGATAGTTGATTATCAATTTTTTGATTGTCATTTTGACTATAGCTGTCTCTATCATATCAATAAAGAAATATAGAGAGAGCAATTGTCAAAACGACAATCAATTAATTTAGTGATCACTTTACTCTTACGCGATACGGCTGATTCAAAGACTTTTTTTTTTAAATGGTCAATAAGGGTTGGTTGCAAATTGGCGATCAGTCATGTCTCCTTTCATCCGGTGAGCAGATAGGTCATGGTGGGATGTACGTGAGCTCGAAGAAGATCACACAAACAATTTAAATGTTTCTCTGTGATTCTGTTTCTTATTTCAATGGCAATTTCTTAAGTTAAGGTGCCGTGCAAACAGCAGAAGGCACCAGGGTTTTTGAAAAAGCTCTGCCATAAGGCCTGTACTGCAAATATAAATTGAACAGAGTAGAGACTCCGCTATAAACACATCGACGATACCAGCACTGAGATCAACTTTTGCCTGTCCTGATGTATATTCAAATACATACCTACACATTTATATGCTAGACCTTATGAAAGGTTGACGAAAGAAAAATGTCTGTTTTGAAAAAAAAACTGATCGAGCGGTTCTACACATAGAAACATTTCAAAGGCTGATTTTTTAGTGCCTTATAGCGTTATAGTACTAGTTTCCTTAAAGCATGTCAGTTTCTGAATTTTTGCCCACAGACGAAAACTTTAGGTCAATCCGGGTTATAATAGCTGCGTGAATCCAAGGTTCTAGGTCCCCATATTGTATCAAAAGTACTACTACAATTGAAGAATTATAGACAGAAAAAGTCTTACAATATTTCTTACTTAAAAATAAAGACATGCCAACCCTGCCTTCCGACCGTAGAATTTTATTAATGTCCATCTCTCTCTCTTTCTCTATCCACACGGATCGAACATTTTTTTACTTTTGATAATAAATTCGTCTATAAAAGTTCGGAGCTTTTTTAACCAAAGCGTTTTACAAATATATCTTCTCGTTATTCGGCTTTCAGAATTAAGCCTATTACGGATACCCGTATTAACTTAAATTTTTGTATCGCCGATTATATTCAGCCCTATCATGGAATCCATCGTAACTTGTTACGAATCCCGAAAAAAAGTATCACAAAATCCATCGTAGTTGAAAATCTCATACAAATTGCCATTACGAACAGATTTGGTGATAGTTTATCCTCTTACCTTTCTATATTGGAAAACAATCTAATTTGTATTCTTTTTCATTTTAGGGTTGCGTATTGTCCTTTGTTAGCATAAAAGACCAAGAAATCAATGACGCCGTCGAAGATCGCCTTAAGAGCGGTTACACAAGTGAAAACGCCGTCATAAAGAACTATCAATTCAAACTGGAGGAAGTCGAGCCTTTCCGTTATCGTGCCAAGGACGCCTGGCGAGCGATAACTCGCATTGCAGTCCACGAAGCGCGTTTGCGCGAAATAAAAACAGAAATTTTCAACAATGAAAAACTGAAGAGCTTCTTTGCAGACAACAATCGAGAATTACAAGTATTGCGTCACGACAAACCGCTGAAGGTCATCAAGATTCAGCCACATTTGTCTCATGTTCCCGAGTATATTGTGCCAAAAGCACTCAAGCGCTTGGCTAGCAGTACCAATCAGCGAAGCTCTAAGCAATTCAAAAGTTTCTCCGTTGCCAAATCGACGTACGAAAGTCAGCAGGACAATCCTTTGCTCTGTTCGAACCTTGATTTTGCAAAGAAGCGTGGTCAGCGCAGAAAATAATAAAAAAAAACTATTCTTTCAAAAAAGTTAACCAAAAACAAACCGTTTTTCTTGTTTTATTTATTTTTTTTTAACTTTATTTTGTACTCAAAAGCTATGATAAATTTCTATTAGGCCTCCATGACTGAAGACAGTTTGTCTAGGTTATTGTCTTTCTGCTTATCTTCCACCTCACCTTCCTTCTCGTCGTCGTCTGATAAAAGTGATATACTGAGATCTGCAGACAAGTTGCTGTGGTTCAGTCTTTTGCTGAGGCGGTTGCTGTCCCTGTGTTTTTTCCGCTTCTTTGTGATTGTTTGTAGATTTTCCTTGAGTTGTGTCAGTGAAAGTTCGAATACAGCGTTACCCACTTCTGTCTGTACCGTCGTCTGGTTGGTGAGCATGGGAAAGATTCTCGCTTGTGTGGCGCCTTCATCCTCATCGTCCGATGAGAGAACTATGCTGGTTTCAACTTCAGGTGGTTGTTTGTTTGGAGATGATTCCTTTTCATCTTGTTGTTGTTGTTGTTCGTCATCTGTCGACACTATTTCAATTGTTTCTGAAAATAATTCAGTTAGATTGGGTGAAGGATGTCCATTGGGTGTTTCTTTTTTGGATTTGGGCTTGGAGCGCTTTTTTGGGGTTTTCTTTTTTATTTTGCTGGCGAGGCCGAGGCGTCGTCGTTTAAGGCGTTTATTTTTGAAAAGGCTTTGCGATATATGGAACAGTTGGACGGTCTTCGGTTTATCTTCTTTAATGAAAAATATTAATTTTTATTGAATTCCACTTTCAACATAAACCTGTTATGCATACCTTTATTTCCAGACATTTTTATTTCCATTTAATAAGCAACAGACACAGCCACACAATTTTATCAAAGTCAGATGCTCTATGCTCAATCAATTTTATTTAGGTTTGAAGCCGTGACGGGCTGAAATAGTTTGATTTCTATTAGAAAACCATTTTATTCTTCTTGTTTTAAAATATTATAAGCTAAAAATAATCGTTTAAAAATAATTTAATTAAATGTTAATAATAATTTTTGTTTTGTTTGCAAACATTTTTTTTTAATTCAGTGCGGCGCGTTTGATGAATGATGACGCAACGAGAACTTGACAGTGACAGATGTCACCGTTCACCGATGGGAGTCTATACTTTGGGAGATTTGGTTTGTGCTTTGCAAAAATTTCCTTTAAAATGTCTTGTCGGTAACGTAGAGCACTAAGTTGTTCGTTCTTTTTATAACAAAAGTTAAATGTACATAGTAGGTGCGTTTTATTATTCACAAATCTATCTGGATCCGGATCTGTATCTTCCCTTGAAAATAAAACGATACGGATCTTATGTCGATTTCCTTTTACACTAGGGATTTTAGGGATTGCGATCCCTTGTCAAATTTTGTCTTTTTAGTGTGGGTATTTCGTATACATGATAATCCCTCTCCAAATACGGATTCGAAGGATTTGATCTCTGTAAAAAAAAAAAATCGATTTTTTTGGTGTGAAGGAACGTAAAATCTGTGGTAAAAGTCAAAATTTGACAAGGGATCGCAATCCCCAAGGCTAGCCGCGCACTAGCAACTTTTAGTTGCGAAACTGTTTGGTTACTTAGGCTAGCCGCGCACTAGCAATTTTTAATTGCGAAACTGTTTGGTTACTTATAGAAAACAGATGAACTGTTTGGTTGAATGTCCGTGAATTTGCAGATAATTATATGTTCAATAAAATGGCGAACTTATTTCAGGCAATCGTTTAGTTTGTGTCAAAACACAAACTTTTTAGTTGCTCGAACCAAGCAGTTTCGCAACTCAATATTGCTAGTGCGCGGCTAGCCTTATAGAAAACAGATGAACTGTTTGGTTGAATGTCCGTGAATTTGCAGATGATTATATGTTCAATAAAATGGCGAACTTATTTTAGGCAATCGTTTAGTTTGTGTCAAAACACAAACTTTTTAGTTGCTTGAACCAAGCAGTTTCGCAACTAAAAATTGCTAGTGCGCGGCTAGCCTAAAATCCCTAGTGTAAAAGGAAATCGTCATTAGTGACAGCAGTCTTATATGTCCGTCTCTTTTTATCCTTGGGTTTGGAAATTTTAAATTATTTCTTGTCTTTTTTCTTTGCACTATAGCTTACACTACCTTACCCTAAAAAGCCATCTACTCGCCAGTGTAATAACTAATTTTTGGATCTTTGAAATAGATCCCGATAGAATACAGGATCCCAAATTGTTTTTGTAATACATGTTAAAACTTAATCCAGATCCGGATCCAGATAGATTTTGGATAATAAAACGCACCTATTATTCACAAATCTATCTGGATCCGGATCTGGATTAAGTTTTAACATGTATTACAAAAACAATTTGGGATCCTGTTTTCTATCGGGATCTATTTCAAAGATCCAAAAATAAGTTATTACACTCGCGAGTACATGGCTTTTATGATAAGGTAGTGTAAAGAAAAGAGACAAGAAATAATTGAAAATTTACAAGCCCAAGGATAAAAAGAGACGGGCTTATAACACTGCTGTCACTAAGATCCGTATCGTTTTATTTTCAAGGGAAGATCCAGATCCGGATCCAGATAGATTTGTGAATAATAAAACGCACCTAGTAGTATTGCCAACAAAGTTGGAATATCATTAGCTGTGTTTTTTTCAAGTCCATATAGAATTGTAGAAAACAACGACATCGGGACTTAGGAACTTTTTTGCAAAAAGTTGGAAGCACTGTGCACGCTATGGCATTTGTGAACTGTATTGAGACTAGCATCAACCAGCATCGAAAAACGTCACTTTTGACTTTTCTGAATAAATTATGGATAACCTATAAGTTTTGTTCACTGAATAAAAGTTCAGAGTAGAACAGAAAAGAACAGAGCAGAATACAGCAGAATAGAGCAAACCAGAACAGTTTCCATGAGAAATGTCAGACAAGTTAGAACAGTCTGTTCTACCTTTCTCTAACTAAAAAGCGAGGGCAAGAAATCTTGTTCTAAACTGTTCCAAACTGTTCCAAACAGACTCATTGAACATCGAATCAAAACAGTTTAGAACAAAAATTTCTCATTGAACAGTAAAAATGTGTACTTTTCTGTTCCAAACTGTTCGGAACAGCGTCACTGAACAGAACTATAGATAATATCATTTTGGCATCACCGTTTTTATCACGACTTAGGTTAAGTATCGAAAATTATCTGGACTTAGCTAAGTCCGTATAGACTTAAGTAGTTGTTGTATTTATTACATATAAAGCGCTTAGTCCCGATGTCGTTTTTTTTCTACAATTCATTATGGACTTGCAAAAAAACGCCTATTATTCACATGTTAAATTACCAAACTGAAATCTGAGATTTCAACTGAAAAATATTGATATCTCAAAAGAAGATTTCATTGAGATTTTGTTGAAATCCAAATTACCGCATCAGTTTTCGAGTAATACGTGACTGAATTATGTGAGTGGCATTACCGCTTACGTCATCGAGCAATCGATTACACTAAGGCTAGTCGCGCACTGGCAACTATGATCGAAATCAAATAGTTTAATCACCAGTTGAAAGAGAACCGCGCACTGGCAACTCTTTATTTACGCTCACACTCTTTTTCTCTGTTGCTCTTATAGAAAAGAACTCAACTGTTGCGAAGGCAATCGTTTAGTTTATGTTAAAAGTTTTCGTCCAAAGTTAAAAGACCATTAAAATAAGATTTATTATAATTTACTCGTAATCTTTTTTAAATCTCAAAGATTTACCATACAAATTTACAAAGTAATCTCGTTAATTTAGACCAATAGTTTTACAAATCGAATTCATCCATCTTGCTGCGGTATTCATTCAAATTTCGACCTTTTTTATTTTATAAGAAAATATGAAACAGTTTTCAATTTGAACGGTGCTGTCAAAGTTAATTTTATGTTTTTTAAGTCTTACAGTGGAACCGTCACAGATGCATTTAATCTAAACTGAGTGAGAATACAGGCATAGTCAGCACGATACAGGTATACGTAGGTCATTTCGAGCGTGAAAACTTAACAGGATTAATTTATAATAAATAAATTATAAAATTTTATGGTAAATCCTCGAGATTTAAAATAGATTGGATACATCACAATGTATCTCGGTTTAGTGATCGGTGGATATGAAGTTTTAGATAAACCTTTGGTGGAAACACAGTATTAATTTGAACTAGTTTTCATTTAGAAATGATATAAATTAAAAATGTGTTTGATATGTCAATAGAAATTGGTTCACAAAATTAGGAATATATTAACAATAATAATATTGAAAAAAATATTAGGATTAGCACTTAAAAATGCATACAATTTGGAAA
Source organism: Philhelius festivus (assembly GCA_963931855.1). Lineage (NCBI taxonomy): Eukaryota > Metazoa > Arthropoda > Insecta > Diptera > Syrphidae > Philhelius > Philhelius festivus. The sequence continues at coordinate 154,653 of CAWVOZ010000098.1, read as the reverse complement.
TTAAAAATATACAGATATTAAACTTCTGACTATTTTTGAAAGAAGAAATGCACAAACTTTACATTTGTTATAAATTTGACTGTTTAAAGCATTCATGCAACCGATGAACAAACAATACAAATGTAAAAGAGTTTTAGTGGTAGGTTTGTATACAAAGGATTATTAGCCTTATTTACTAACTCGTTTTAGCGAAGAAGTAAAATTACTTCGACTTAACAACGGCTCTAATACTGAAAAGCTTATTTATAAAAATAACACACTAGAAATATAGGTGGAAAGGAGGTTTAAAGCCGTTTTAGTATATATGTAAATGTCATTTTGACATGCCATCGTATGAAATTTTTCGTTTGTTAGCAATAGTTAAATATTTTGCATTAATAAATGATTTACATTTTTTAAACGCTCTAAAGTTGCGTAATATTGGGGACACAATGTGGTTGGTACATTCATTTCTTTACTCTCAAGGTAAAGTGGCTTAAGTCGATTTTTAACATTTTAGAGGAGAAGAGTTTTAAACTTCAAAAAATTATTTAAAGAAAACTATGCTGATAAGGAGGCTGAAATTTCAACAAAATATAAACTTTTAATAACTCTTTTCAAATTAATTTTGAGATTTAAAAAACTCAATTAAGATTCAGTGTTAAAAGGCAAAAAAACCTACATAAGCCTTTTTTACTTTTTGCTTAGTTTTGTATATATTGTCTTAAGTCACTTAATCCGTTTTTCCAATTTTGTTTTTTATTTTAATTTGTATTAAAGTATACATTAGCCATTTTCCCCTAAAAAAAAATCTTATATTATTTTGTAAAAGTGACTTGAGTCTAAGTAAGCCAAATAAAAGCAAATAACATAAATTGGAAAAACGGCTTAAGTCAATTTAAATTAATTTTCGATATGGAAAAACGGCCTAAATTGATTTTGGAAAAACGGCTTAATTGGACTTAGTTCTCTATTCCTTTTTATGTAATTGTAATTTAAGAAAAAATCGAGAGAGGCTTAATTGGACATAAGACAAGAAATAATTGCACAGATTTAAGAACCTGGAGTTAAGACGTTTTTCCAAATGTAATTTTTTATTTTGATTGAATTAGGTCGTTTTGACGAATTCAAAAAAGGTGTTCTAGGGGTCATTCAAACGAACCGATTACACAGAAATGTAGCTAATTTTTTATTTTCTTTAATTATTAAAAAAAATCGTTTTTGGCTTAAGTCGACTTAAGCCACTTTACCTTTTGAGTAAAGATTTATAACATTTGAACTTTATAAAATCCAATTTTAAATGTATCCACACCCAGAGAAAAGTATGTGTAAAATTAGCCTAAATCGGGGGCTAAATTGTCTTAGGACTAAGGCCGTTTTGAGCTTGCTTAGTTCTAACCTATCGTAGCCTATTTTGCTAAGCTAAATTAATTTGGTTTTTAACTTTGCTAAAATTTGCCTAGAACTAAGCATAATTAACCTATATGCCTAGGCTAAATTTTCTAATTATTTTTCCCTAGGAATTATTTTTTACCTTAACATCTAAGCTAAAACGCCTTAGTGCTTAGGTTGATTTACTTTATTTGTTTTACCTATATTAAGGCAATTTAACTTAGTTGATAGGTAGATTTTACCTATATTTTTGCCTTAGGAACGTGTTGACTTACCTTAATATCTAAGGTAAAACGATCTTAGTTTTACCTAAATTTTCGCCTAAATTGCCTTAGTTCCTAGGTTGATTTACCTTATTTTTTTTACCTATAATAAGGCAATTTAACTTAGTTGATAGGTAGATTTTACATATATTTTTGCCTTAGGAACGTGTTGACTTACCTTAATATCTAAGGTAAAACGATCTTAGTTTTACCTAAATTTGCGCCTAAATTACCTTAGTTTCTAGGTTCATTTACCTTATTTTCGTTTACCTATAATGAGGCAATTTAACTTAGTTTGATAGGTAGATTTTTACCTATATTGTTGCCTTAGGAACGTGTTGACTTACCTTAATATCTAAGGTAAAACGATCTTAGTTTTACCTAAATTTGCGCCTAAATTCCCTTAGTTTCTAGGTTCATTTACCTTATTTTCGTTTACCTATAATGAGGCAATTTAACTTAGTTGATAGGTAGATTTTACCTATATTTTTGCTTAGTTCTTCTTATTTCTGAAAAATGTCCTCCAAAAAAAGAAGTAATTTTACATCATTTCAAAGGATTTTATTGAATTATTATTAACAGATCTAATGTTATTGATTATTTTCGATTTTTAAAATATAATCTTAATTTCTAAAATCTTACTATCTAAAAAATTAAAAAATGCAATTTACAGCATTACAAATGAGGAAAACTGGATAAATAACAGATATACATATAATTCTTTTACATTTTTTTTTTTGGAATTTGTTACACATTTGTTTTTATCTTGCTTTATAACCAAGCAAATCAAATTTAGAGTGAAACATACATACATCTATAAGCATAAGACGTACACAAAATTTAATAAAACATTTCACCTTCGAATGTTAAGATACATTTTAGAAAATTAAATAAGTTTAAAGAAATTTAAAATCTTCTGCAAAGTATTGAATTTAGAATCAAGTTTTTATACATTTCAAAAAAGAAACTTGGTTTGAAAGAATTGGTTTTTTCTACAAAAAAAAAAACAGTGTTGTGTATGAAAATACAAAAATCTTTGATAGAGAAATGTTGGATTTAGAAAACGATTTTTTTTGGCAAGTTCAAAGAATTTGAATACTCATTTGTGAAAAATTGAATTAAAAAAAAAACTGTGCACCTTTTTGAACAACTCAGTACCCATAGGGTAAAACTATACAAAACGCCCCGGTTTACAAAACAACCCAATACAGTGAGTGTAATACGCCCCAGTAAAGTATTTTTTATTTCTTAATTTTGTATAGAAATGTGAAGAAATTACATTTAGCACGCCACTGCGGGCATCATAATCCGAAAAGGACATGAAAGAAACAATAGAGGAAGGTAAAAATAAAACTAAAGGGGTGAATGAAGAAAGTAGGGAGTATAACATACCTACCATAAAAGACAAGCCCAATAAGTGGCTTGGTCGGTCAATGCTCTTTGTTTGGAGCAAGAAAAAATAAATTTACAAAACGCCCCAATACAGTGAGTGTAATAGGCCCCAGTAAAGTATTAAAATATAACACTCATATAAACTTTTTATTTCTTAATTTTGTATAGAAATGTGAAGAAATTACATTAAGGACGCCACTGCGGCCATCATAATCCGAAAAGGACATGAAAGAAGCAATATATAAAGTTAAAAATAATACTAAGGGGGTGAATGAAGCAAGTTGGGAGTATAACATACTATCCATAATATATGTGGTGTTAAATTGTATTTTATTATAATGAAATCAAAATTTTGATTTAAGTTAATTATGTAAGTATTTTTAAAATTAAAAAAAAGTGAAAAAAGTGTCGATAAAATGGCCCATCCCATGTGTTGATAATATGGACCAGTAGGCCATATTCGATGCATGATTTTAAGGATTTTAAGTGAGGTTTAATATTCTGTTTTGAGTTATAAAAACCCAAAAACTAACGATAAACGTGGCCGACAGAAGACAAATAGGATATGATTAAAGCAATCTTTACATACTCGTATGTATAAGGAACAACAAATTGGGTTCTAAGTGTCAATAGATTTCAAGGTACCTAAAACCACATTTCTGCGTTTGGACCACCCTGGTCCATATTTGAAACCAAGTGGTCAACTTTTCGAAAAATTGCGGAATAAGGTTTCTATGGTTAAAACTATCAAAGCCTGAAGTAAATATAATTTCAAAGACTGTTAAAAAACATACCACTCCGAGTGAAAAAAGACTGTTATTTTTTATTTAATACTAGAACTCTTATTTTTGTTTTATTGAAGATTCTAAAAAAAGTGAGGCGTATTGTATAGTCTTACCCTAAGACATAAGCACATAACTTTTAAAAGAATATAATTTGAAATATGAATTACAGATTTATTATCCGCTGGACTGAATATTGAATTTTCAAAAAAATCGAATTTTCGAAATTTCAAAAAATAGATATACATATTTTTAAATTTCCTAAAAGGAACAATCCGCAAAGGGTAATTTTTAAAAATTGATACTACCAACGTGTATCTAAGTTATTAAAAAATTCAAATCATTTAAGAAAGTTTGTACTGCAGGGATTTTTGGACCGTCTTGAATGTTAAAGAAAAAATTTTGAATAAATACCCACACACATAAACATTGTGGGGGGTATTGTATATTTAACACATACGAGAGTTTTAAATAAAAATCAATACAATCTATATATGAGTCTAATTTAAATTTTACATTGTCCAAGGATACGTAAAAGTGATTATATTTAAAGAGTTCACCCACAACAATTATAAGAGGCTGAAGCTTGATTTTCAACTTTATACACTCTTCCCTTTTCCTTTTCAGAATGGGTTCTATCTGACTTGCATTGTTAATTTCGATGGTGAAGGCATTCTTAGAATCTTCAATTGTGAATTTTTTGACTTTTCCACAATATTTTTTTGATGACGGTGGCAATACTCCGTGTAATAGGTTTAAATACGCAATATTCAAATTGTCTATTATACAATTTAAAAATCTTTTTAGAATACAAATTATTTTAAAATAAATTTTCGTACCTATGTCAAGGTCTTGAATTTTAGCTATCACTTGTGCCAGGTATATCTTTAGGGTACTGCATTTTATTCTTTCTTTAAAAATTTCCATCGCAATCGTCCGAAAATTTTCCCATTTTGTAAAATCAAATCCATTAGTGGGTTTAAGAAAGTTGTAATCAATGTTTATCTGTTGAAAGATAGAAAAAAATATTTTACATACTCGTACGATTGAAATAAAATAGTTTTTTATTTGATTTTATTTTATTTTTTCTAAGATATGATCTTAGGTTTTTAATACAAATCAATGGCTAATATAAATTGACAACTACAAAAATACTATTGAATAAATAACACTTTACCAATACTGGGGCACGAGAATATTTAAATAGAGGCCATTGAAAAAGGATTGTCTGGATGTCAGTATCACTGCTTGAGTCGATCATATTTCTTCTGAATGCTATAGTATCAGTCCAGTGTTTTATTACAGTATCCCAGTTTCTGTTTTGCTTTAATTCATCGCATATACTCTTTAACTTTTCTTCGTCTAATGATTCTATGAAAAATATGTAAAACCAAAAAGGTATATGAGTTAATATCTTTGTTTTCTTGGTACTAAAATAGAAAAAATGGATTTATTTCATTTTATTTTTTGATATAGAAAGTTAATATCACAATGGAACGGTTATTTTTGTTGAAGCAGTAAAACTAGTTTATATGCCAACGCAAATTTGTTCACCACTGATTTAGCTGTTAAGTCATTGAGCTTATTTCATTAATATAACGTTATAGTTATTCGTTGAGTCAATTTTTAAGCCAACGAATTAACTTCATAGCCGTAAAAAATGCTTATATAATTGAGATTTAATCTAATTTATTCAAACTTTGATCAAACCTTCAATGCAAACATCTGTTAGCTTTGATTTCTTTATTGATGTTGGATCATCACTCTTATACAACTTCGACAGTGATCTTCGTTGGCCCCTATAGCGGTCGTAGAGTTTACTTTTTGGAATTTTGTTTTTACCTGGGACAAAGTACGTACTCTGTTGTAATTATGATACAAAAATCTATTAGAAAATGCTTTATTGGTAACGGCAGTATCAAACCTTACCAAACTTTCTGTTGGAAAAATTTTAACGATTTCTTCCGCCAAAATTTCGCACCGCTTGACCGTTATTTTCTTTCTATTCTCTATAAAGTACTGGACAGTTTTATGAACAAGATCTGTTCTATCCTGTGGACTTAAGACATTTTTATTGTTATATGATTCTAAAAGTCCTCTTCCTTGATCCGTTTTCATTAATACTTCCAGAACTGTTACCTAAAATTAAATAATTGACTAAATGACAAAATTTTTCCTAACTAAAAAATATTATCCAACTTCATAAACTATTAATATTCATTTCATAAAAACAAAACACTGCAAAAGCAAAACAAATTATATCCTAAGTGCTTGATTTAACTTAACCTGCTGCCTTAACGGGTTCTATCTGACATGCATTTTCAATTTGGATGGTGAAAGCATTCTTTTTAAGTTTTTTAATCTTCTAAAGATTTAATTTAATGATAGTGGCAATGATCCATTTAAGAAGTTGTAATATGTGAAAATATAGATCTTAAAATTAAGAAATGTTTAATAACTGAAAAATTTTGAAATTGTGAAATTTCAAAAATATTTATTATTAATCAACAACAAAAAAAAAACAACAAAAATGTCCTTGCCAATAAATAAACCGATTTTTAAAACCCTTCTCGAAAATGCATTGTTATGTACATAAATATTACCTAAAAATTGTTTTTACCGATTGTGCGCTAGGTTCGTAGTTATATAAATGATATTTTTAGAATTGACTTATGTTTGAACCTACGTCAAAATCTGAGGAGTTACTGTGAGATGGGCTACTCATGCTGTTAAGCCACGTTTCCACTGATACTTGTTGAGTTGATTTTTTGTAAGGTTTTGTATTAAAAATTCCCTGTTTGTATTAGAAAGGAAAATAAAAATGATAAATTAAAAAAATGTAATTAAATTGTTTTCTATTTTTCTGTTTTATATTTAACTTAAAAATAAGTTACAAAAATTAAAACTATTAACATATAAAATCGAACATACTCGTACATATTACGTTCAACAGAAAAAGATAAAATGGACATGAATAACACAATGGCTTTGAATTCTTATAAGGGCCAGCCAGATGCAGCTGTGACCACAAATGTAAGTGCATGAATATATTTCTAAGATGACAACAATGTATTTAACCAGTAAAACAAAATATTGTGTTGGACTTTAATTGGCCATCAAACTGTAAAGTTAATGTAAATAAAGTTTCAATGAATATTTCTTAAAAACATTTTTTTAGTTTTAAATAATAAAATAACAAAATAACAAAAACGGTCAACGGCCTTGGCTTTGATGAAAGCATCGCTTCTGGTATATCTAACGTTGTACTAAGGCATTTACCGAATGAGGCAATTGACATTTACACCACACTCTTCAACAATGCGCTGAATAATGCATATTATCCAGTGCATTGGAAGACAGCGGTGGTACATCCTCTCCCGAAAAAGGGAAAGGACAACTCCAATCCGTCCAATCTTCGGTCGATAAGTCTTCTTCCGAGCATCAGCAAGGTTTTCGAAAAGATCATCAATAGGGCTCTGATTAAATGGGCTGCGGACAACACAATAATTCCGGATAACCAGTTCGGGTTCAAGGCGGGACATGACACAATTCATGCCGCGGCTAAGCTCGTTTCTGATATCCAATGGAATAAGTCAAAACAACAATGCACGGGTGCTGTTTTGGTGGATTTAGAAAAGGCCTTCGACACCGTATGGTTAGAGGGTCTTTATCTGAAACTGAACAGACTTGGCATTAGCAAACCATTGATGTATATGCTTTATGATATGCTTAACGGTGGAAAGTTTGTTGTCAAAAGTGGCAATGTAACTTCTACCACAACTTTTGAAATCAAAAATGGTCTACAACAGGGAGCGGTTAATTCGCCAATTCTCTTCAGCATTTACACCAGCGATCTGATAGGTAGCCTTCCGAATTCAATAGCGTATGCCGACGATCTAATTGCGTACAGAACGGCCCGAAAGGTTGAGGTTATTAGAATTCTCTTGCAGCGTGACTTTGAGAAGATTCAGCGATATTGCGATGACTGGAAACTGAAAATAAATGTCCAGAAGTCGGAAACAATTTTGTTCCGGACTCCGTTGGCTAGAGCACCGCGGGATACGCGCAAGAATTGGCGCAAGATGGTCATCGTTGATCCTCACGGGCAGCGATTAACGAGCAAAAGTGTAGTGAAGTACCTCGGTATCTGGTTGGATCAGTATCTGTATTTCGACAGACATATAGATGCTGCGCTGGCCAGGGCCAGAGGAGCCTTCGGTCTGACGAAACGACTGTTTTACAGCAGTCGGCTTGACCCCAGAGTGAAGGTCATTTGCTACATGGCCCTCATACGGCCGATGATCGTTTATGGTTGTCCAGTGTGGTTCAACGTTGCTCCATCTCAGATGGAGAGAATTCGGGTGTTCGAGCGGCAGTGTCTTCGACGCTGTACTGGTTTGCATCGGACACCCGAATCTTCTTATGTTCACTATTATCCGAACGGGGCTCTATACAACGGGGCTCGGATCAACAGAGTTGACAATTTCGTGATAAAACTAATTCGGGGTCACATTGCGAGGGCTATGACTTCGACCAATAATTTGATTTTCGGGGCGTTCTACCCAAATGACGAATATTTTGAAAATGCACGCTTGAGTGGCTTCATTCCTCCAGAGGCATTCCTCTATTTAGATAGATGCGGTCTGATACAGGATAGATTGGCAGTACCGCTAATCTACCACGTCAGACGAAGAACTGTGGACCGGCGGCTCCTATACACTCGGGACGTCCTGGCACAAGACGGAGAAGAGCTCCTACGGTTCAGTAGGGCTGTGTCCGAACGGGACAAAACTGATAGGCTGAAGCAGGAGAACCAGTTTTGGTGGCTTCATTCTACATTTGATAATGAGTAGTCGGGGTGGGGTCTTAGAGCCGTGGCCGGCTTGCTTGCATACCTGTTTATTTATTCTCAGGTTTAGTTTAAGTAGAGTAGGCACAGTGGCACCTTAGCAAAAATACGAAAAAAGAAAAAAAAAAAAAAAAAACCAAAAAAAAAAAAAAAAAAAAAAAACGATAACGATAACAGATAAAAAAAAAAAAAAAAAAAAAAAAAAAAAAAAACAACAGATAAGAGATAAAAAATACACATTAACATAGATTTGCTGCTGTGGTTGTTCTAGTTTTAAGTAGATTTTAGGTAGATTAGGTAGTTTTAATTAGTTTTAAGTTTTATTTTAAGGACCTAGTTTTAAGTAGTATGTAAGAAAAAACAAAAATAGTCAAAAGTATTAGTTTTTTTCAAAATTTTCTAATAAAACATAAAAACAAAAAATAAATAAAATTGAATTCTTAGGCCGAAAGGCAGTTTAGTCATAAGGTTATAGTTTAACTTAGAGTGCCCGCATGGGGCCAGTAAGTTAGTTGTAAGTTATTGATAAGTAGGCTAGTTTTATGAATTTTTGTCTAGCTTTAAGATAGTTATAAGTTTGAATTTAATAAAAATGAATTATAAAAAAAAAAAAAAAAAAAAAAGCATCGCTTCCCATCGATCAGCGAAATCAAGCATCATTGCGCGCGGTTAGTACTTGGATGGGGGACCGTTCAAATACCAACCGTGTGCTGTTGACATGTGTTTCTTCTGTTGTGCTTTCTATCTGTGTGTCTCTCTCTGTTGTATTGTCTAAAGCCGATGGCCTCAGTTGCCAGTGCTTTTCTGTGTCTCTACTTCGTAGATTTATCTACGGAGTAGAGTAAAATGCAATGCAATGCAATGCAATGCAATGCAATAACAAAAACGGATACAAATATATTTTTCGTATCCCTTAAGAACCATAATTCCGTTTCTACAAAGTGAAATTATACTCGAGATAACTCGAAAGAGAGTATCTAATATTATTTTAAAATAACGGCTAAAGTAATCGTAACGCGATAGTTAAAAAGTGAATACGATACAAACTTTGGTCTTAAAACTTTTAAGCTATTGCAACTGCAATTCAGTAGAAAAAGTGAAGAAGTCCTTAGCGAAAATAAAGACTTAAAACAAAATACTTCAGTGAATAAAAAACTTGATCAGTTCGTAGTTCATTTAGCGCATATAACCATACTACGAAGTTCCATAGAGGAGATCCGATCACACACTAACATAAGAATTACAAAAACAAAATATTGTGTTACTACTTTAACTGACCATCAAATTGTAAAGTTATAATAATTAAAGTTTCAATAAATATTTTTAAAAACATTTTGTTAGTTTTTAATAACAAAATTTATATTATATTTTACTTACATTTTCACTTTGCCACAAAAGTAATTTAGCTTCAAAGATCATTTTTGTATTAAAGTCATTATATTCATAAAAAATTTGATCAATGTGTCGTTCCCTCATGCACTTTAAACCTTCAATATCTATTTGTTTTCCTGTTAATTAAACATTTTTGTAGACAAATATCTAAAATGTTAGAGATTTTACCTTTTAAAAATAGATAAAGTTTATCATACAGATCCCACGCTTTTAACAAATCAGTTGGTTTCTTCTTCCTGTGTTTGAAATTGACGTGGAAGGATATTTTCGGAATTTGTAATTGTAATGTTTAATTCTTCTTCATCTTCACGTAGCAACGTTAATTCACCTTCTGAATTAAGTACAAAGAATGAAGTAGGATTTGTGTCGATGTTTTTATTTTGAACAGCCGTCATGGAGTTGTTTGGATAAGAACTAGGTTGTTCATGTTCAGTTGTGGAAATATTTAAGTCTTGTGCATTCATTTTGTAATGCTGTTGTGACCTAAGAAAAAAAATGTTTTTTTCGTATATATTCTTTACCGCATAGTTTTTTATGGCAGCTAACCGGTGGGCCATCAAATTCATTTAGGGATTTAACTAAACAAATATCCTCAGTGCTTTCTATTTTTTCAAACGACATATAATGATCGCTAAATACTGTTTGTATTTCTTGACAAAGTATATACACAGTTTTATTTTCGCTAATGATCATTCGCATTATTAAAAAAAACTTTACATTCAATTCACTTGTAATAGATAAGTAATGTCCTTTTTTGTAAACTGTGCCATTAAATTCAATTTGTTCGAAGTGTTTTGAATTTACATTTAATACACTTGAATTCAAACAGTTTATGTTCTCAATGGCATTATGTATTTCATCATGATGTGAATACTGAAGTAAATTTTCTCTTTCTTTAATACTTTTATAAGCAAATTTGAACTGTAATTTTGATGCGATTGAAAGTAACATGTTTTTGCGACTTGAAGTGACTCTACCATATGATTTTAACTCCTGGTGTTTGGCTTCAAACAAAAAAGACCAATAATATTTTGGAAGCCCAGAGTTCTGTATGATCCGTGGGTAGTGGATAAGGTTGTGATGTTTTGGTTTGAGTGTATCGCCAAATAACTTTTGATATAGCATATTGTGTTTTTCAATAAAATGTTCAAGATCATGCATTATGTAATTATTACAATGTGGCAGAAGTAATATATCAATTATATTTATAAAAATCAGAACGAACTCCCAAACTTTATCATTAACTGAGATCAAGTGGCCGATAATCAAAGGAAAATGGTGAACAAATGTCCACATTTCTCTTGCTGAAGCATTTAATTTTTTTCTTTTCAGATGTAGTGGAGTAATGTCTTTAAAAACATTTCCTTTCTCAGTATCTCCATAGGAAAAAGTGGACTTATATTATTGGTTCAGTTCGTCTAATGTAAACAATTTGTTTTTGATGTAATGTTCTATAACATGTGTTAAATTATAGTGTGCAATGCCCTCAAATATATCATGCATAAGATCTACTGAAAAATTTTGTACAACATGAAAAGAAGGAATTTTGTTTAAAATTGACGTTTTGTAAATGCCTGTGGTAGAGAAATCGGCAGATAAACTTTCATTATAATTTTCTTCGGTTCTGATAAATTTTGAATTCTCTTTACACATAACTTTGGTTAATTCACTTGGTGCTATACAAAAGCGACAGTAGTGGTTAGAAGAGAATGATTTACTGAATTCAAGAATTTGGTTAAGACCCAAGTTGTCTCCTAAGATAATACCCATTATTAAAGATATGTTCGTTTTCTGGTTATTTAAGGTCAGTTCAATACCTTCAACTTCTAAGGAGATAATTTCTTGTACAAGGTTGTAAATTGTCAGATCATTTCCATAGGTTTTTATATCTTGAGCCTTAATCAAGCCAGCCAGATAAATGTCACTGACCTTGAAATAATTTTCAAATATAGGAATCGAAAAATACACTCCCGTTATTTTATGAACTCCACTATGTGATCCCAGAGGATTATTAACTTCAAAATCGTCTGCGAATAAAAAATATGGAACCAAATTCCTATTTTTATAAAGTGCTTTTTTTGATTGCCATAATTTACCTTTCATAAAATTACTTATATTTGATGACTGGCTCTGTTTCTGTTCTTCCAAAAATGTTTTGAGGACTTCTTGATTTTCAGTTTTTTCAAAAATTTTCCGAAATTGAAATTTCAAATCCATAAGAATACCTTTTTCAACTTTTTCTGTCAAATTGCTCTCTCCGTTTATCATAACATGAGAAATTTCTCTATTAATATCAAACTTTCGAGGTTCCTTATATAGATCTCGACTTTCCAAAAATTTTTGAAGTTTGTACTCAGTGTTTAAATTATTCAAAACATTTTTGTATTCTCTGACAATGTTTTCTATTTTGCTTTTATCACCCTCACACATTTCAACGTTAAAAATTATTTTTAACAGTGGGGATATAATCAAATTTTCAACGTCTTTCTGTATAGTTAATGCGTCTTTTCTATTAAAATGATTGTTGTTGTAAAGGCTTAAGACGAACTGAACTAGGCAATTTTCTATTATGCTTTTATCTGATGGGGTTTCTATCCTTTTTGCACTGCCACTAATAGTTGGTAAATGTTGTTCATTATTTAAAGAAAAATGGTTGTTTTGCAATTCATTTTCAAATATATTCGTACTGGAAGTGTTACAAGCGTTTGGGTTTAAGTAATTATTCTTGTTAGGTGGTTCCACTATTTTGCTTAAATCCCTTAAATGGATGCCTAAATGTCTTTTGTACGAAGATAATCCATTAAATACTTGTTTGCATGATTCATCAAAGCATTTTAATTTGCTTCTTTTATCACAGCCATGGATAATTTTTAAATGACTGAATAATGTATTCAAAGAAATAAATTCTTCAAGACAGATAAAACAATGCATTTTCCTCGTATAAACTGTAATAATGAATTTAACTTTTATGAATTTCTATAAATTAAATTAATAAATATATGTATGTATGTACACTGGATAACTAGTATTACGAAAAATTGTATGATCTAGACTGGACATCCAAAGTACAATATTTTACTTATCACTCAGAGAAGAAATAATTATTTTTGTTTATAATATGAAGGATTATCTTTAATATTACGAGCATATGCTAGTTCAGTGCTTTTTAAAACTATGATAAAGTTAAGAAACTCATTCATCTTGACATCAGTTAAAAAAAAGCTTGAGAATTTAATAACTATTTTTAGAGCTAATACTTTTCAAGATAACTCTTAAGAATTTTCTAAATTTTTCAATTCAAATTTAATTCCAAAATGCTAAATGCCGGTAGTTAGGGGATGAAAAACAGGATAAGGATATGCAAGAAACATTGTAATATAGCTAATACTTTTCGAGAAAACGCTAAGTGTGTTAAGTATTTTTTTGGTTTTTCAATGAAATTGTATGTACTATCACCAAAGTAGATTTTTTTCAAAAAATTAGTTAATTCCAAAATGCTAAATGCCGGCAGTTAGGGGATGAAAAACAGGATTAAGATATGCAAGAAACATTGTAATATAGCTAATACTTTTCGAGAAAACGCTAAGTATGCTAAGCATTTCCTTACTTAAAGAAAATAAGAATTATACTCTGCTTTTTTGGGTTTGCTTGCTCACCGAGATTAAGAATCTTGGATTCGGTAAATATTTTATAATGTATATGTATGTAGTTACCTTCTGCATTTTTGTTTGATTAACTTTTCGCTATTTACTTAATAATATATACTAAAAATCTGACTGTAATACGTAATAAATACAACTTTTTAAGAACTTTTAAGAAAATTTGCTTTGAAAGTGATAATTCTCAATCGAGAGTTGATTCATTTTTAATTTTTCCCGAAATTAGAAATGGTCTTTGCAGTTATCCATTGAATAATCAAATAATACCAGGGTATTCCTATTCTTACTGCTAGACTTGGTTTTGAAAATAGAAAATTATAAATGCACCAAATGCGATCCGCAGCTTTTATTAGAAAATGCCTCCAACGTGGTCAATGTCAACCCCACCCAAAAAAATTGTAAAAGTTGACGTAGACATGCCAGCTTTTGCCAGCGCCCTTGATACCCTCAAAATATGTAATATTGGAATTACGCAATTTACGTTTCTGGATATTACTGAGACTCTGAGATCTCATTAATTCCACACCCGTTCTTGTAAAAAAGAAAATCAGAATCACATTTTTTTTGGTTTGCTTGCTCAGCGAAATTAAGAAACTTGGGTTGGTTAAATATTTTATAATGTATATGGATGTAGTTACCTTTTGTTTTTTTGTTTGATTAACTTTTCACTATTTACTTAATAATATGTATTAAAAATCTGACTGTTATATGTAATAAAAACAACTTTTTAAGAACTTATAAGAAAATTTTCTTTTGACGCGTTGCAGTTGGGTGACGGTTGACGATGAAAAATGAATGAGAAGGAGAACCACGTGGCATGTGCGCCGCCTTACGGAGTTATGAGTTTTGATAAATGAGTTTGTTCAGTGAAATATTCTTTGGTTTGCAAATAAAAAACATGTTCAGTTGCTTGTGCAACTGGAACTGCGTTTCTTTTCTTTAAAAAAATGCAAATAAGTCCTTTTTAAGACAAATCGGATATATACTAATCGCAGTAATAAAATAATTATTTTGCTCCGAGATTAAAATTAATGATTATAATAAATCAATAGTATAAAGACACTTACCTTGAAATTATCCCAAATATTTGTTATTAATATTTTAAATATAGAAAGGAAGGTATTTCTTTTTAATATTTGCCGTATTATAATGTTATTTATTAAAGACTTTACGGTTTTTTTTAAATCACTTTTTGGACTGCTCAACACGAAAATTACAAACCAACTAAATAAGTTACGAAAATACTTACACAAATCACAACATAACGGCATCCAAATAATATTTCACGTTAGAACTAGGCTAATATTTCAATTATAACACAAAATTACCTTAAAACTAGGTTAATTACAAATAGTTAATAGAAACTTGGAGGAAAAATCACGTTAAGCACTAGGTAAAATTAGGTAAGACTTAGGTAAATGTTCACAAGTGGATACAATTGGCGCAAAAATTGTGTTAGTGCTTACATAAAATCACTTTATACCTAAGGTAACGTTGCATTGCTTACGGGAATTGGAGGAAAACCATATGTTTGCGTTCTTTTTTCAAGATGTAAAATTTTTTTAGAATAAATTACGTTGTTTTATTCATGAAACGAGAATAACTTTCGATTTATCAAAAGATTATATTTCGCCAGACGTTTACACAATAAAATGAGATATTACTTTTCTTAGTTAAAAGGGTTTATTATTTCATTTTCCGCACCAAATTCATGAGATAAATTTATCTACTCTGCAGAAAAGAACTCAAATATAAATTTTTAAAATTTGTTGCTGCGAAAATAAAACTATCCAGTTTTTCAGGTCTATCCAAATATTCCACTAATGCATAAATATCCCTTAGGGACCAGTTATAACTATCATTGAAATGCATCATTAAATTTTTAATTCGCATTTTTAAGACGAATAAGGCTAGGAACGCACTTGCGATTTCAATCGCGCGGTTTTTTAATCGCAAAAACAGAACACATGAGTTTAAATGAGAATGAACGCAGAAATCGTCACGATTTAAAGGTCGCAATTTGTTTCATTTTTCAGGCGATGCGATTGTCGTAAGTTAAAATGAAACAAATACACTTAAATGGATATGCTCACACTTGCGATTTAAATTACTACGACTTAAAAATCGTAGTAGCAAGAATAAATTGTTATGCACGCACTTGCGATTTTTAATCCACGGTTTTTTAGCCGCAAGGAATAAGACGCATGGCGTTAAATGTAAATGAACGCACATGCGATTTAAAAATCGTATTGATTATAAAAATGAAACAAGCTCCATTTTTCAAGCAATTTTTTTGTCGCTACTTATTTGTAGCAAATGCGCGACTTTTTAATCGCCTCGACGAAAAATCGCAAGTGCGGTCCCAGCCTAAACAAACTGTAATGGCTTTAATTGGTACCAAAATGAAGGCAATGAATATTAATATTTTTTTGACTCTATAAAATACAAAATTCTGATTTAAACTTTCTTGTTAATCCAATATTATTATTTCACTGATGGAAAGCAATTTCAATGAACAGCTGATTTTCGTTTTTTTTTAATATGGAACACAATAATTTCACTGAATGTGTTCAATTCTCTTTTAATTCTCAAATGTCAATTTTCCTTTCAATGATCAACTCTAACCTCAAATGCATAGAATTGGTTGTAATCAGCCACTGACAGCATCTTTTACTGAAACCCATTTTTCAATGATTGGTATAACTGGCTTGTCAAAAGAATAAAGTCAGCATTCCACTAATTTGTCTCAGAGATACATTTTAAGAATGCTATAACTGGAGCCTTAAGCAATATTTCTATATTTTTTGATTATATGTATAAGTAAAAAATGTGGGTAAAAATTTCACAACGCGTATTTTAATTTATTCTTTCATTCAAACATTCTGTGTTAATGTTAGTTTGTCTAATAAATTAATTGATTGATACACTCGTTTTTCATACGAATTAAAAGAAATATAATGAACTTTTCTTTCAAGAGCCCAACTACCCAAGCGTAAATGATTTTCCGTGCTAACTTTTTGCCGTCTTTAAATTTTTGTGAATAAATATGATATGCTCAACTTTTTACCCGTTTTCTTTTGAATAACAATTTACTTTTCAATCTTACGGAAACGCAAAATATGATGTGTACACATATTTTTGTGTATACAGATAAAAATCACGCTTGCGAAATTGAATCCCACTAATGTTCTAATGTTTATTCAAGTGATCAAAGGTTTTCGATAGCTAAAATGAGAGATTAAAATGAGAATCTAATGTTAAAATGTCCTCTGATGCTTTTCTATAAACTTAAATGATTGTTGACAACAATTTAAATGAAATACTTCATTTGTTTGTTTTCAAATTGAAAACAAAAATTTGATTTTTCTATTCAAAAATATTGTCTACGCCCATGTTCTAAGTAAATTTTGTCTCTCTGAACAAATTATTGCAGCGCCTTTGTCAAATCTAAGATTTTTGGCGGCAACATTGCCTTAGTACTAAGGTAAAATCACCTTATACCTGAGGTAAAATTGTACAGGTATTGAATATTGGAGGGAAAACCATGTTAGGCCCTAGGTAAAATTAGCTTAGACTTAGGTAAAAGTTCACTAGTGGATATAAATGGCGGGAAATTGATGCTAGTGCTAACTTAAAATCAGCTTAAACCTAAGGTAATATTGCATAGTTTACAAATATTGGAGGGAATTCATAGATGTGCGTTCCATTTTTGAGAAATAAACTTAAATATCGTTCTTTTATTCAAGCGCATTCTTGCAACGAGACTAACTTTCGCTTTGCGATTTCGCTTTGCGAAAGGACATAGCCTCGTAAAAACATTTGATTAATTGTGGGAATAAATATTTTCGATGTTGTTTGTCTTCCGGTTTTTATTTATTTCCTATTTGATGTCCATTTTTTCTTTTATTGATCATTTGTTTTTTGAAATGCCATAATCAAATTAGAAATCACTTTTCTAAGTTTATCGGCTTTATCATTCCATGTTCCGCACCAAATTCGTAAAATAAAATTATAAAGCCTGCATAGAAAAAAATTCCATATTAATTTTGAAAGCTTGTTGCTGTGAAAATAAAATTATCTAGTCTACTATCTAGGTCAATCCAATGCATTATTACACATAACACATTTTTGAGTATATCTACGAGTACATACGAGTATATAATAATAAAAATTAAATGTGTTCAATAACTTCACAATGTATATTTAAAGTTATTCTCTCATTCTATCATTCTGTGTTGATTTAAGATTTGATATATCGGAAAACGAAAACTATTTTTGCTAAAACCAGAAGCATGGTTCACGTTCTCAAAATTGTTTTACAACTAGTGCACGATTATTTCGATTTTGATCATTTGAAATTTTCGTCATTCGACTTGTCAGTCATGATTGATTTATAATGAAATAATTTGGTGTTCGGTGGTAATGACAAGAAAATATGAAAGTTCGAACGCTTGCATGTCGAGACTGCAGCAAAAATGTTAATATAGATACTGTATATCTTCGTCTAATTAAATTTCATAGGCTGTGAAAGTCTATTAGCCATGTTTAAATTACAAGTGAGAAGTGATTTTTGTAATCATGCTTGATAAATTGTGAATGCTAATGGTTTTCATTCACCAAACTCACGCCGTGTTTATCAACCAAATTTGAGAATGTTAATCCACTTAGTTTTCGCATTCATACATAAAAAAAAGAAAACAAACAAACAGTAATTAATTTTTCTTTCCAGGAACCAAAAAAAAAAAACAACCAAAAGCATTTAATTTTTCTGACTTGACAGCACTTATTCAAAATTATTGAGATAAACTCGAAAAAAGCTATTGTATGTTCAATGATGCTTTTTAATTAACTAAAATCAATAATCATATTAGCTTATTTACCTAATGAAATGTGTTGTATCTATTGTAAAACTGTCTACGCCCATGTCTCTGGGTAAAGTTGGCCTCTCTGATAGAATTATTGCAGAGCCCTTGTCAGATCCAAGAAAATATTGCATACACATTATTATCCTATTTCAAATTACCTAGGAGGTACATGTTGCCTTAGTTCTAGGTAAAATTTATGCTCGTCCAATAACATTAAGTCAACAAAATTGTACCTTAGTTATATAAGGCAAAACAGCAATGTTGCCTTAGTTATCTAAGGCAAATTATTCTATTTCAAACTACCTAGGAGGTACATGTTGCCTTAGTTCTAGGTAAAATTTATGCTCGTCCAATAACATTAAGTCAACAAAATTGTACCTTAGTTATATAAGGCAAAACAGGAATGTTGCCTTAGTTATCTAAGGCAAATGATCTTATTTCAAATTACCTAGGAGGTACATGTTGCCTTAGTTCTAGGTAAAATTTATGCTCGTCCAATAACATTAAGTCAACAAAATTGTACCTTAGTTATATAAGGCAAAACAGGAATGTTGCCTTAGTTATCTAAGGCAAATGATCCTATTTCAAATTACCTAGGAGGTACATGTTGCCTTAGTTCTAGGTAAAATTTATGCTCGTCCAATAACATTAAGTCAACAAAATTTTTACCTTAGATATAAGGCAAAACAGCAATGTTGCCTTAGTTATCTAAGGCAAATTATTCTATTTCAAATTACCTAGGAGATACATGTTGCCTTAGTTTTAGGTAAAATTTATGCTCGTCCAATAACATTAGGTCAAAAAAATTGTACCTTAGTTATATAAGGCAAAACAGCAATGTTGCCTTAGTTATCTAAGGCAAATTATCCTATTCACATTGCCTAGGAGGTACATGTTGCCTTAGTTCTAGGTAAAATCATGCTTGTCCAATAATTTTCGTTCAAAAAAAATCTTACCTAAGTTATATAAGGCAAATTAGCCTATTTTACATTGCCTAGAAAGTAATATTTTGCCTTAGAACTTATCAGAGTTATGTACGAAAAATAACATCCATATAAAAAAATTTGCCTTAGTTTTTTAAGGCAAATTAGCTTATTTCAAGTTACTTAGGACGTACATAACTTGCCTTAAAACTGAGCAGAGTTATGTACGAAAAATAACATCCATACAAAAAACTTTACCTAAGGCGTTTAAGGCAATTTTACACAGATTTTTTCTCTGGGTGATTTCCAATATGAATAAAATTAATAATAATGGCAATCAGCTTGTGTTTGCTTACGTTTATAATAACCAGAGTTTTAGATTGGTGACTTTTTGTTAGTAGTATATTTGACATAAGGAAGGCGTAGCTAACACGGCTAAGAAAATATATTAGGCGTGTTTTGTTGAGCTTCTCAATGTACACATTAAGAAATGTTACATTAAAATTACTGAAGAGTGAATGTGCTTGTTAACTTGTTGTTGTTGCATTTACATGTGCAAAATAAGCTTAATGTGTAAAATTTCTTAATGTGTACATTAAGAAGCTCAACAAAACACGTCTATTATATACATATAAGTATTTGTTTGACGTGGGGTAAACCCGAAGTAAGTGCTTCGGCTCGGTTTAATTATTCTGAGGTTGAACCGAGTATTAGTCAAAACTAATATATAAGGCTGTCTACTTTGGGATATTTGTTTTTATTTTCCGAAGCTACACCGGCAAGTATTGGGAAGCAAGTTGCAAAACACAAATTTTTATATATATCTATACAATTCACACACATTTTCCCGGGAGATAAATGTCAAAAGAGGTGATAGTGACGGAACTCCACGATCCCTTGATTTGATGCCTCATGATTTCTTCTTATGTGGGTACTTAAGGGAAAAAGTGCAGGTATGTACATCAACAAGCCATAATCACAACCTCGATGCTTAAGGACAGCATTATAAAGGGAATTGATGAAATTACATTAGATGTCTTTGAAATTGTTATGTAAAATGTACTTAAAATGTCACCGTCAATGGCGAGCGCTACAGAACGGTGATAATCAATTTCTTATGGCTCAAATTGAGTTATATGTACCTATACGACATGTGTTTCCAGCAGGACGCCGCTACGTGCCACACATGGGACGCCACAGATGACATTCTGCTTGAGGTATTTGAGGGAAAGGTTATTATCCATCGCAGAGGTCTTGAATGGGGCACCAAGCCACCAAGTCGTAGGTCTATGCGAAAAACCCAATCGACCGATGCCATTCAACATAACACAGGCCATCGCTCAAATGCAGATGGATTTATGCGGAAAAGTAATTGAAAATTGAAGCACTGGGATCCGTAGTATCGAACTAAGCCTAGGCGGTTATTTGAACGATGTCATACGAAACCTCACACACAGGTTGTTTTATTCTATGTTAGCATCTAATCGCTCATATTGAAAAGTCTACAAGTTTAAAGAAAATATTTTTTAAATTTTTGAAAAAGAAAAATTCAAAAAATTCAAATTTGTTTATTGAATGCATTAATTTATTTCGAAACTACAGCCTTAAATGTAAAATAACTTAAAATTAGCATACCTAGTAAAAAAAAACATTCTACCACGTTTCTCGTATGCTATTTATTGAAGTTATTGTTTAAATTACGAACTACCTCGAAATGAGAAATGGCTAGACTTACGAAGTTGAATCCCCAAAGTCAACCGTCAGTGACTTTCTGTAATTGCATTACATTTGGGGCATCTCGTATGACTTGGAATTGTACCAAATCCGGAATTTACCTTATTGCCCGTTTATATTAAAAGGGCTTTGTAGCTGCAGATGTTTTTTTTTTTGCAGAAATCAGGTTCTGCTTCCAATAACTTCAGATAATAAAGTTTTAATCATTTGCACGCGTTGGTGAACGCTGTGGAATTGCTTTCTTTAGTAGAAATTGAAAAACAGGCAAATTGGGAGCAAATAAAACAACATGGCGCCATGAACTTTCAAAATCTAACCATTTCTACAATATTTAATTTTTTTTTTTAAATGTTACAATGCTTATTAATAAGACAACATGGTAATACTCATGCGTGTTCGGAAAATGTGAACAAAATTGGTTTTACCAATTGGTAATTTTTGCAAAAAATTTTACAATTTTATGTAAATATCGATTTATTTTATCAGCTTTCCATACACCAGGATCCCAGGAACTCTTGGGTGGAGCAATTTTGTCCTTTAGCTTAATGTGGCGTAGCGTACATCGACATCTTTGTATGTTCTGAATTATCGCTTGTATTTTCTCCTCGCACACGAGACAAAATATCTATCGACGAATTTTTCTTTGAAAATAGTCCAGTACCAGCTCTCACGTCAACACTAGGCAGGACTGGCTGTGGAAGGATTTTGTAAAGCGTCTGCTTCCTCTTACGCGGAAACCCATTTATTTCAACTAACCGAATTAGAAACCATTTCCCAGGGTAATTCTTCGCAGGAACTTGCTGCTATCAATCGTGACCTTTTGTCCTAAATTTTATTGGTAGCAGGTACTTGATCCTTGTCCTCATTTTCGTCAAAATAATGTCGGTTTCTATTGGTTTCACTCAAGGATCCACTCATTCTGAAATCCAATGGAATGATGCTAACTAATGTCATTTTCCATTGGTCGTCCAGAAGCGTTTGGAAGCGTCCAGAAGTCTTCTCAAACCATTCCATTGGGAAAAAATACTCTTCTGAGAAGAGAATTTCGCTTCTCGATTTCAAGTCAGAATCCACACAAGAAGCACTAATACTCATACCCAAATGTCAAAAGCAACTATCGCAGATTTTCACCAACACGACTATTAACTAATACATAGGCAAAATTTCAAAGTTGAGTAGAAGAAGTTAGCACCGTTCCATTGGATTTCAGAATGAGTGGATCCTTGAGTGAAACCAATGGAAAACGACATAACTACTTCTACTCAACTTTCAAATTTTATCTTTGTATTAGTAAATCGTCCTATTGGTGAAAATCTGTGACAGTTATTTATTATTTGTCATTTGTTTGCAAGCGAAATATGACGTCTTCAGAGCTTATAAAGGGCGCCCAGCGAGAATTTTTCAACTTTAAATTGCGATTGTCAAAATACTAGCGGGTTGAGGTAAGCAGGAGGGGTATCATTCAAAGCGCAGGATTTGCGGAATTGTTAGTCGCCATGAGTCACTGGTCGGGAGCGTACCGCACGTTTGCGGTGGAGCAATATTTGCCCTTCGCGCTTTTTGTACTCATTTTAATATTCGACGACTAAGTGATGGGCCGAGCACGCAACTTATCTGGTCGTGTGTACAAAGATTCAGGCAAGAAGACACAGTGGTCAATATTCCTGGACCATCAACGTCAGCAACAACCGCAGAACATGTGTCTCAAGTTCGAAATGAAATTATTCGAAATCCACGTAAATCGATAAGGAAGATTGCGGCCTCCACAAGAATAAAAAAATCAACAGTGCATGTTATTTTGAAAAAGAAATAAAAGCTCCACCCGTACAAAATGCAAATTGTTCAGTATCTCAACGAAAGTGACTATCCTTTGCGAGAATCCTTCGCAAGAACAATGCTGGCACGTTTTCGGGCAGCACTTACGCTTGGAAATATTTTATTCAATGACTAACCCCCAGTTTCACAGTGAGAGTTTAAACTTAAGTTCTGCTGAACCTGAACTGGAGTTTAAATTTGAAGTTCAACTCGTCCGGTTTCACAGTCTTATCTGAACTTCAGTTCATTAAACGTAGTTTAAGTAAATTGTTTTCTCTTTCTATCTAAATCAAAGAAAAAACAATCAATGAAAGTTTGTTGTGACCTGTGACAGGAAACAAAAATTAAAAATGAAAATAAATTATATTTTCAAATGTTTGAAGGGGTTGTCGAACTGAGATTTAAACGGCAGAATAGTATCGTTTAACTTAAACTACAGAATGAACTCTGTTCAAGGACTGTGAAACCAAATTTATTGTTGAACTGAAGTTTAAACCAAAAGTGGGGTTTAAACTTTCACTGTGAAACTGGGGGTAAGCATATTTCCATATTGATGGATATGTTAACAAACAAAATATGCGATACTGGTGCCCTAACAACCCTAGGGAAAACCATCAAAAATGTTTACATTGTTTAAAAACGACAGTTTAGTGTGCCATTTTAGCGAGCAGGGTAATTGGCCCTTATTTTCTTAACCAAGGTGAGACAGTCACTGCTCCGGTGTATTCCCGTTTGATTGATGAGTTTCTGTTACCGCAATTGCAGCTGTATTCAGGGTACAAACAAAACAACAAATCAAACAAAAATGCTGCTGGCGGGTTTTACTTTCGGCATTTAAATATTTAAGTATTAGTGCATCTTGAGTGGACTCTGACTTCAAATAGAGAAGCGATATTTTCTTCTCAGAATCGTAAGAAAAATATTTCTTTGCAATGGAATGGTTTGAGAAGACTTCTGGACGCTTACGGCCGTCCAATGAAAAATGACGTAAGTTGGTCGAGTGAGTCCAATGTGATTATCGTCTTTTGTTATAAACATAATGTTCGCCTTATACGAATTTTTGTAGAACTATTTTTTTATTTTATCTAAAATATAACTAATTATTATTTTTTAATAATTTATCAAATAAAATATGAAAAATATTTTACAATCATTCGTGAGCAATTTAAGTTGAATTAGTACGATGCTAAAACTGTTTTAGTAGGGTCTGTTAACTTAATTTTTGGCATGAACTGTCATTACTTTAGGTGTGTTCAGAAGCAATTTAGTAAAAAACATAGCCTTCGCACGAAACTTTGTAGAAAATGTTTAAAATAAAGAAAGAGTAAGTAAACTACTTTAGAGTTAGAAAATTATTATTAAGTAATATTTTATTACTACCTTATAACTGTAGATATAAGCTAGGCTGTCTTACCTTACCTTTGCAAAGAGATTTGCGCAAAATCCTATTCGAATTAGTAAGATGTTAAAGTATGCTTGAGTAGGATATTTGATTTAAACGAAGACTTTGCAAATTTTAATTGAGTTTAAAATCATATTTTCTCTAACATTTTTATAAAATAAAAATTATAAAATAGTCATTTTATTGTTCTAGTATCGTGCTTACTTCATATGACTCTTTGACATTAACAAACGTCAAAACAGGTATGCTTAGTTAGTTTTTTGGATTTACTGCCATTACTTACAATTAGTTACAAAATTTTTAAAATTAAGAAAGGCTTAGTTATCGCCTTTAAATTTAGCATATTGTTAGGTACTATCATCCTAATACTTAACTTTAGGCTGTTTTAAATTTTGCGCCTTTATCTTTACTATAAAGTCAAGACACAATCAACGTTACCAATTATGTTTGCTCTGAGATTTGGTTGAAGTTCTTAACCTAACAATTTAATAAAATAGAGTGAGAAGTGGTTATAAGATAAAATCGGTGGAATTGTTTAATTTGAATACAAACAGATCTACCTGGTTCGCTGATGCCCCAGACGATTGTCCGAACTGGAGTAAAATTTCAGATAGATTGGCAGTACAAATGGATTCATCCATCTAAGTTCTAAACCACAAGGAATTTTAATTGCTACGGGAATATTTGGCATGCTAAAAAAACACGTAAGAATTTCTCTTGTTATTCTTCCGGTCCTTTAAAGTATATAATAGTTACGTTTGCAGTTTTTCTTTGTAAGAAGGGTTTGTCAATAGTATATAGTTATATATAGTTTACATATTCTTCGCTTAATTGCCCTAATATTTAATTTTCCTACATCAACAACAAACAATTATACCACCAGATGAACTACATTTAAATTTAATTCCTTTAATCTGGTTTCAATTTCTATTTTAAATCCTTTAATTCCTCTAGGGTCATCAACACTTCAACACTGTTGCTTGTGCGAGTAAAAAATATTCTGGTAGCAGTCAAACAGTTCATAAAGAAAGAAGAGCAAAAACCTTCACTCGAAATAAAATGAAAGCAAATAACAATCAGTTTAAAAGAATCTTAAATAAATTGAAATTCCCACAACTCTTTACCCCCTAAGGATATACTCGTACATACATATGTATAATGTATAAAGAATGTTCAACGTATAGTAAGCTGTTTTAGCCAAGTTAAACAAAATACTAACATTAATGTTCAACCAAGAGCCATTTCAAATATGTAAGTAAGTTTGTCCTTGAAGGTCATCCAAAGTGACATCTAAGTCTAAGGCCCCTAGTTAAGCAAGTGAATGTGTGTGCCGCAGTCTGGTCTTTCCGCAGCAATCTTTACAGCACCTACAAAAATTGATTGAGTCCTTTTCACACTGGTTTGTCTCTTCTATATAAAATAAGCTCACACAGCGACAAAGACACAGGATACAGGCACCCTGCTTGGTATATAGGAAAATTCCTGCGTGTAATTTATTCCAATCCCGACGTAGTATTTCAAGAATCGTACATAATATAAGACGTCCGGGGCCTGTATCTTCCCGACGACTGCAAGAAAAATGGGCAGCCAAAAAAAATGTTGGCACCACCCACAAAATAGAAACAAACGTTTCGAGTGTGTTCGCTGAGATTTTGAGTGATTTTAAAGTGCGCAAGATTACTAATAGAAGAGCTTTTGTGCAGATTTGAGTTTAAAAATCTTTTGCATTTTGGTTTATTGAGGGAAGAAGATATTTTTAGTTCATATTGGAAGTTGTGATGGGATTGACATCTTAAACCGAAGAACAAATGGAACATTGATTTTGGTAGGATTAGAAGAAAAAGTGATTATATATTTATGTCATACTCATGAAGGTATTGGGGCGTTCGGGTGTGTACCTTAAATAATTAAATATTCAGAAGAATCATACTTTCGATGAGCCTTCACTCTGTAAAATTGATACTTTGTACTCTAATCTTACTGAGAAACGCTTCATAAGGCTAATATATTTTGGTTTTGTCTTTGCCTTAAAAAATAAATGGTATCTATGTTTGATAAGTTTATCCTTTAATTTTGTTTAATATCTTAAAATTACATTTTAGAGTGCGTATACGCCCTAGTGTACGATATTTTTGCTTTTATCGTATTGAATATACATAGATACAAAAAAAAAATAATTCCATAATCAAAAAAAAATAATACAATAAAATAAAATAATAATAAATATAATAATAAAAACAAATAAGAATAAAATAAAATTTCAAACAAAATTATATGGAATATGTAAATTACGATTAGAATTAGACTAGATGGGTCTCATTTATTTTATTTTAAAATAATAATAAAATTTAATTTATGATGAAATTATATGTAGTACTTGTTTATTTAAATAAGAATTTAAATACTACCTGGGACGAACTGGTTTGTTTGTCTGTGTGTGCACCTTAAAAAAAAGTCTAAGTTACAGAATTGTGTTTCTTTGATAATAACGTTTTCGACAATTCCGTAGTGCTACAGTTAATGTCAAGATTTGTGGTCTGTAGTTGAAAAATCTCAGGCTGTTCCGAAAGATCACATACTCGTACATGAATATTAAATAAAATAACTTTACTCGTAAAACCTATTACAGTACAAACTCGATTTACGCAACTAATAGAAATTAGGGCAGCTGCAATAACAGAGGTTGTTGCACTTACTGGGTTATAATTTTTTAAATAAAAAATTGTAGTTGTAATGTCTTATTTGCTTAGAGATTACGAATATATTATAATATTGAAACCAAACAAATAGTTTTTGTTGGTTTGATGTTTTGATTTCAATGAACAGATGCATAAACATAAGAAGTTGAAAAGTAGCACTTATAATGTCAATTTGTGCTACGATTTTAGTGTTGCGAAAATCGAGGAGTTGCTCGAATCGAGGGTTGCGTTAACCGAGTTCGTACTGTAATTTCTTTCTTTTGTTAAGCTTAGTGGAAATATGGGAAGAGTTTTGACAAAAAGGAAAATCTTTTTCGAAAATTTGTTTTCAAACTGTTTTTTTTTTTGGACTAAAATCGGAGCCAAAAAAGTAGTCAAATAGTACCTTAATGCCAAAACAAAAATTCTCTTGAAATGTATGTAAATTCTAGGAACAACAGAGAAACTGAATAATAATAAATTGAAGATTGTCGCTGTTTACTTAAAATGTCAAAACCAATAAGTATATTAAAAAAATGTTATTGCCAAGTTCATAAATGCATTAGGGGTATGTTTGCGGAAAGAAAAAAATATTGCCCAAGTTTAGATTTGGGCAATTTATAGCCTAAATACGATTAAAGTTGCTGTCGGCGATTTTAGAAAACAGCTCAATTTCCGATCAAAATGCCAATTCGTCAAGCCTGAAGCCAAATACTGATTGTTTCGCACCCCAATATAAGTATTTCAGCTTTCAAATAAATTATTTGCATGTCTTAGACTAGGAACGCACTTGTGATTTTAATCGCGAGGTTTTCTAGTCACAAAAACAGAACATATGAGCTTGAATAAGTATGAACGTAGTTGACATCAAAAAATCGTGATGTTTTAAAGATTGAATTTGTTTCATTTTTTGATGCAATTGTCGTGGGTTAAAATGAAACAATCGCACTTAAATGGATATGCTTACACTTGCGATTTTAATTACTGATCAAAAATCGTAGTCGCAATAAGAAATTGGCATGTACACACTTGTGGTTTTCAATTTCACGATTTTTTTTTGCGACATAAAAATCGTAGCAATTATAAAAATGAAACTATTTTTTTTTTTCCTGCATGTAATTGCGAATTTTTATTAAAATTCTTGTCAGTATTGAAATGGGCTTCACTAGGAAGCGTTGTGCATTGTCTCTTTTGTTATGTTTAAAGTTTACTCAAAAACGCAAAAATAAGTATTGTTATAAGTGTCAGGTTACTTAACTTAAGATCCACGATAGTTTAAAAGAACAGCAGAAGAAGAAGAAAAATTTGAATTCTTCAAGGAACTACTACAACTACTTGGACCAAGAATTGTGTACAAAAAATAGAAAATGCAGAAATTCAATATCACCTGAGGAACGATCATCTGTGACATTGAGGTGAATAAAAAAAATCTTAATCGTTGCTATGTATTTGTAGCAAATGCGTGCAGTCACATTAAAAGTAGAGTATTTTATTTGTTTGCAGTTAAATAATCGCACGGCAAAAAAATCACGAGTAGGAGTGCATGATAATAATTTATAACAGCCTACTTATTGAAGATCTTACAACTATGTAACTTACTAGCTCTATGGGGGCGCTCTTAATTAAATAATATCTTAATTCTAATACCTTTTGGCCTATAAACTATATTAATACAAAAAATAATAAAAACATCGGTTTAAATTTTTCACCGAGAAGAAATTAAAAAAAGAAATAATTTTAATTTTATTTATATAAAACTTAAAACTACACTAAACCAAAATAAAACTCATCAAAATTAACAAAATTTAACTTAAACTAAAACAGCCACAGCAGCAGTTTTTTTTTGGTTTTATATTTTTTTGGTGCCACTTTGACTGTCCCTGCCTAAAATCACATTTAAATTTATGTAAGTCGGCCAAGACACATACATATGTAAGTATGTACTTATCCTAGCCAACTTTATATATCAATCCGATAATCACTAGAACTGGTTTTCCTGTTTCACTGTGTCCCTTCGGTCCCGATCTGGCTCACTGCTCCGCCTTGTGCGAGAATTTCTTCAACTATATAGGAGCCACCTATTTTTATTTTAACGGCGGCCGATAGCGAAATTGCCATTCCATCCTGAACCAGCCCCGACTGTCTAAGTAGAGAAATGCATCGGTCGGGATAGAGCCACTTAGACGAAAATTCTCTTAGTAATCGTCGCTAGGGTAGTAATCCTTAAACATTAGGCTGTTGGTCGAAAACATTCTCTTGCAATGAAGCCCCGAAGCTTTAACAAAAAATTATCAATACTATTTATTCTAGCTCCATCGTATAGAACCTGGTTGGAATAATAATGTTTGTACTCCGAATCCGGTGCTCTGTTTAATTCAAGGCAACGTCTAAGTGATTGTCTATTAAACACATACATTGCAATCACTGTGAAAACAAATTCAAACAGTTTTACAAAAATTAAATTCACAAAAAAGAATATTCACACTGGTTTCAGTAGGTCATACTATTGTGAGGGTAAATGTATATTTTTTTAAAGTAAGACTTCTTTTTTGGCGTTGGGGGTAAAAATTTTTCTGTGGAGTTGTCAGTGACATGTCAAAGCGACACGTTATCCTTCAAAGATAGCGACATGGTTTTTACAATTATTGTTCAAACTTTGTTCGAAGTTATTTAAAACACTTTAAAAACACCTTTTATCACCGAAAAAGAATGTTTTTTTAATGAAAAAACCTAAAAAACTAACCAACAAAACAATAATTTCATTAAAAAAACAGACGATAAAAGCTTTTTTTTTAATGAATCATGTGGTCGAACAATGTCTCGACGGAAAACCACTTCAATTTGTACAAAAAAACACAAAAATATATATATTTTGTATGCTTTTATTTATTGAAAATATTAAACACTTTATTCTACATAGTACTGAATACTTATGTATCAAAGGGCACGGTAGTGCCCAGCCAAGTTCTGGCACTACATCCTTTTTACAGGAACAAACTCAGGTGACTTTTGACCCCTCCCTATCTTCAGTACCAATGAAGTCAGAAACTTGAGATTCCGAACATTTGCTAAGCAGGCACAGGCTCCTCATCAAATTTCAATTTTCTATCATAAGCGGTTCCTGAGATATAAGGCCTCAAAAATCACAAAAACCGTAACTGACTGACTCACTGACTGACTGATTGACTGATTGACTGACTGACTGACAGATCATCAAAATTATGGAGCACTTCCCGACATCGTAGAATCTTGTAGTTTTGCACAACGGTAGGTCTTGTTATGCAAGTAGAGGAAAAAATTTGAGGTTTTTCATGCAGGGGGCGTGGTATCCGCCCACTTTCTCCGAATTGGTGTTGGTTGAATGGAGCACTTCCGATAGCTGTAAAACGATGAAATTTGGTAGAACGGTAGGGCTTAAATTGCATATAAAGGACCAAAAATAAAAATTAAGGTTTTCCACTCAGGGGGCGTGGTATCCACCCACTTTGCGAGAAAATGTTTAATTTATATGGAGCACTTCTGATTGCTGTAATTAACGTAGGTATGTTAGTGTTAGGTATCTTGCCAGGACAAGAAGAAAAAATACCAAAAGAATTAGGAAGCTATAAACTAAGTTAATTTTAGTAGGTAGAGTCCACCCTTCTATCTTTCCGTATCTTTCGAGATTTTGACATGGAAAATTATTAAAATCTTTGCAAAAAGGAGTGAGAACAGACCAAAAACATAAATGTTAAAAAAAGAGCCAAGTTATTCTATACAAAAATCTTCGTGTAACAAGTCAGCTGTGAAAAGTACTGAGATCTAAAAGTACGCCAAGTTCTTACTTCATGAAGGTTTAATACCGAATATTTAAAGTAGAATAATATTGAAACAGCTACAATGTAATAGAGAAATTTTATTATTTAATGATTACAAATTTTAGTCAGTAATCATTAAATAATAAAATTTATCCGGCTCGAAGGACCATGTAATATGAGTAACAATCCAGGTGTAGTTCCAAATCATTACTGTGTTTGAGTAACAATCCGGGTGTAATTCGAAATCATTACTAATGATCCGGCTCGAAGGACCATGTTTGAGTAACAATCCGGGTGTAATTCCAAATCATTACTAAATTTATTTTACAACGTAATCTTCCTTAAATACTATTTACAGATGAATTTACATTATTCTTATCTCTATGAGTATTCTTATCTAGGTTTTATGCTTATCTAATATAACCGTCAGTGCATGTTCACGATGATCCGTGTTATCTTTATTTATTTTCATGCACATGGGGTTATCTATATTTGGGTACTATGTTCATGTTTGAACACATACTTCGAAATTCAATGATCGCCAATATGAAAAAAAACATATGATTTAATTAAATCTCGTCGTGAAAAATTTTGTGGGATTTGGAATTGCGGGACGATTTTAAAACTACAAAAAGTTGAAAGTGAATCATATCTCGCTCTCGTTTCGTGTTCTCTTCACAATACGATTCGGGCATAATTATAAAAACTTTTGTCTGTCGTTTTGAGTTAGATTTTTATATCACCATCTGACAAATTTAAACGAAGATAAAAAAGCACTAAAACACGTCTAGTTTTGAAATTTTGATATCTTAGATGTCCTTTCACGATTTATGATATGCACCCAGCTTAGTAATCATGTGCGTTGCGTTAAAAAAGCGCCATGTGTGCACCAAAGAGCGCCATCCATTTTGCTCAACCTTGGTAACAAACAAGTTATACAATACATGACTTTCTTTTTTTTTGATTTTCTCAAAAAATTCAAGAAATCGCGAGATAGATCAAGCTGTCATTCCAAAACTAATTGTATTATTCGTATAATTGAAAGAGTTTTGAATTCCAATTTAAACTTATTTTGCAAAACATTTTCAATTCGAAGAAATATTTAAAAAAAAAATGTATTTGGAAGTTATTTTGACATCTTTCAATTGGCAAGACTATACTAAAATTACTTCTAAATCGATTTTTTTTTATGTTTCCGAAAAGCACTGAAAAGTAATGTCAAAAACCAACGAAAAGTAGATTTCCGTATCGTCAAAAGGGGAACACACCCAAACAGTACTTTACATCTATGTCACAAAACTCTTTTTTTTTCTAGAGACTTTAGTGAGGATTGAATTGTTTAATTTTTTAAAGATTCGAAAACTAATCGGCTATATAACCAATTTTTAAATTCATTATAATCTTAATCAACAATTAGTTCTTATTTTTTTGTTTTGTTTTATTGTTGAAGAATCTGATTCCTCTTCGGCTATTTTGGTCACTTGATGTGCAATGAAACTAGTTTGATTTCATTTACTTCTCCCGACGTTTCGGCAGGGGTTGATGTCTTCTTTAGGGGATCCTTTATTGAAACAATAAATCACAAACACAGTTTAACAAATTTGTTTACAAACAAAAAACAAAATGATTGAAATTTTAAAAAACTTACATATCGAATAAAATAAAGTAAATATTTGTCTAGTTTTACATTACTTTTGTTGAAAACTTTTTTTAAAACAATAAAGTTAATTAATTTTAAAATTAGAAATTTAAAAAAAGTTGCACTTCTAATGCGAAGATCAGTCTTGTTTTATTTTTAACTCAAAATTTAAAATTTCTTGGCCGTTACAAGAGAGCAATAGACTATACGGAGACACTGGTGCTGCCACCATAGCATCATTTACTTTAAACATATGTTACGAAAAAAAAGATAAATTAAAAAAATTTTTTTTTTTTTTGATAAACTAAACTTTTGAGTCACTTTAAAATCACAATAATACAAGATAACTTTAAATTTAAGATACATTTTTTTTTCTTATTTTTAAAATTAATATTTAAATTATTAGTTTTGACAAAGTATTTTAAAGAAGGCTATAAAATGGCAAAATTACCCGCCCTTAAACCTTAAACACTACCAAATTAAATAAATAAACTCAACTCACTCTAAATTTTCTAACAAAATCTATGTTACTAAGAGAGTCTGAACAAATTCAATAAACGCACTTTCTTATAAATTTAACTTACTTACTTACTTCTCCCCCGGGACTGAAAAAACCGTCTCTAAATCTTGTTTTATACATTTAACGCCAAATTAAAATTTGTACCACCTCCACTTCAAGGCCTAGGTAGAATGTTAAAAACGACATGCGAAAAATTCCCACGTGCCATAAAATAAAATGTTCACCTGTTATCCTAACAGATAACGATCCATCTCATTGCCACATTGCGAAGGAAGTATGCGCGATTCTTCCAAACAACACTCGACTCGTGGATGCTGAAAAAAAATTATAGGACGTAGGGAAAAAAAAATTAATTTATGACTGCCCAAAAGCAGCACGAAGATGTTCTTATTAGGCAGCAGGCAGGAACTTCACTATCTTCAGTGGAATTGGCGAACATTATATGTAAGAAGAAGAAATTCCTCGAGAAATGCGGATCCTTGGTAGAACAGAGACTTCACAGTAATTACAATTATATCCATGACTTTCTACATCTACTAAGCAATTTCCACCCTGACTTTTGACAATGATGATGATGATGGCGGGCGATGAGAATGCCTAAGGATTCCATTGCAGCCGACAATATATGTATGTAAGTGGGTGTAGAGAGACTGTCTGCCTGGCAAAGTTTTAAGCAGCCAGTGCTCGCAACAATAACAAGAAAGAATTAATGCTTCCCAAGTCAGAAGGTTAAAAAACACACCGAGAGTTACGACTTTCAATTTGGACCGAAATTTATAATATCCATTAAGCAAATGGGATTGAAGCAGCTCCAATGCCGAGCCGGCCGGAGCTAGTGGTGCCTTCTCTTATTTAACAGAACTGTATTTGGACCTTTATAAACCGTCCAGAAGCCACTTTACAAAATGTGAATGAAGTCACCCGAAACAGTGGTTTGGTAGCATTTTTATTTGTTTTCGGGCGACAAGTTGTTGTTGCAGAAAAACGCAACTAAAGTGGGAGCCATCTTGTGAAGTTTAGTTTTTCCAATAACTACCAAATGCAATGGGGCCTTAAATGTGTGTCATTGTAAAAGAGTAGATGGAATTTCATGTCCCATCTTAAAGCAGTTTTATTTCAATTGTTTGCACTAATTTCACTACGAAGGATTCTTTGTATGCTACTTCATGGCAATTAAAAGTGCAATCATACCCCACGGTATAGAGTAGGGGAAGTGGAAAAGTAATTTTCTCGTTATCACTTTGTTTGAAAGCTCTCTGTGCTCTAATAATG
Source organism: Philhelius festivus (assembly GCA_963931855.1). Lineage (NCBI taxonomy): Eukaryota > Metazoa > Arthropoda > Insecta > Diptera > Syrphidae > Philhelius > Philhelius festivus. The sequence goes on along the minus strand of CAWVOZ010000098.1, from coordinate 120,300 downwards.
AGGTCCTGTCATTTGCCCTTGAAAACACCATTTTGTCGGGTGTTGAACGCATTCAGTGAAATAAATTTGGGGCCTTAAATGAATGCAAATTATTTAACGGTACATTAATATTTATTTAAATGGAATTTTGTAGGTTGAAAGTTCTATTGGTGACAGGATACTGAGGCAATTAACGTTTTAATGTGTTTTTTTTTTATCATTTTGGCGAACAATGTTAAAGGCAATTGCTATTATTATTGCATTGTTTACACTTAATAATTTTATGGTAGTAAAATATATGATGAAGAGCCAAAGAGCTGTTGGGATGACATAAACACATGAAACTATTAATTATTCAATAGCTGGTTAAAAGGATTAGGTTTGAGGGTTATGAAATCTTTTTTTTTTATGGTAAGCTTGTTGCATATTATAACATAATTTAAAAAAGGAGGCTATTTGATGGTTCTAATTAAAAAAAAATTTGATTGTATATACCCTTATTTACTTACTAAACAAGCTCCTGGCCAATATGCCTGGTGGAAGGGCAGCTCCTCGAACGTGGGGATTGGAATTTGAAGGATTTTATGGCTGTATTATGTCAGTGTGGCTGAGCCAGTGTAGTCGATGTATTTTGACTTTTTTGACTACACTCACGTTTTGATAAACTTCATAAGATTCTTGGATATATGGATATATCATCTACTCCATTCACATATTCATATACCAAAGGCTCAAATTGTGTCAAATTTATTATTGTAACTGATTCGCGATTTATTTTATTTTTTCTTAGAGCTTTGTGTCTTGCATAACAAGAAAGTGGTGGAGTCGGTTTTTGATGGTTACGTACGTCTAAGATGTTGCCTATACCTTCTTTACGGCGAGTTAGGTCTATCTTAGTTGTTGATTGAACGTTTGCAGAGCTCCAATTTGCTGTTTGGGTCTTCAGCCTTAAAAACTAGTGCCATAATTCGAGCTGCTGCAGAGTCGATTAATCGCCCGTCTAGAAGATCATAAGACGGGGTCCTTAGCTTCTTTGGAAGGGTCAATATGTACATATTAGACTTATATTTTAAGTGACTTTGATGCGGATTACAACCAGGTGATCACTTATAGGCTTAAGACCAATAACTTTGTTTCCAAGCAAATTTAGCGATGCAAGCAGTATCTTTTCTTATCAATAAATGAGGAAAACTTACTAAGGAAAATCGGAATAAGTTCAAACAAACTAAAAAGACCTGCAATGATCATATTCGAGAAACCAAATTTGTAGCATGACAAACGATGAAGACAAAAAATTCTACAATGTCCCAAAGTTAGTAAAAATATTTGGTCATTTATAAAAACGTACGAAATTCTACATCGTCTTCGGTTTCAACGCGTGTCTTTAACGACACTTTCTTACGAGTATGTCAATTCACAAGAAAAAGTGAATTCCCTTCCAGCACAGTTTGGATCTCAATATACAAAAATCCGCTCACCACGAATGTAAACCTTCCATTGTTTTAGATGTTCTTCAAAGCTGGTAAGACTACTGCGTAAGCTTTTTCATCTTTCCAGCCTGTCTCTAAGAAATGCGAATCTTCTTCCTCATTTAAGTATTGCCCAATTACACTTGCGCCTTTTCTTTCCAAGGTCATGGAAACACTGATAAATATACTGGTCATCTGATGGTATATCTCACCGAACAGTGGCACAAATCTTTACGTCATTTTGAAGAAAGTAAGATTATTGAGCTTGATATTTCAAAAACATTTGTCATCAAGCTCTCTTATCAAAATGCGTGCATTAGGTATTGATGAATATTTCTTCTCCATTGGATTCGAAGCTATCTTTTGAAGCACTCAATACAAGTTGCCTTGTACGTTGTTTAAGTCTGAAGTTTCTAAAATAAATGCTGGTGTGCCACAGGGCTCCGTTTTATCTCCGACTCTCTTTCTGATATTCGTTAATTATTATCTATTAAATTGTTTTGCTAACGATAGTACTCTCAGCTTCTCATATTCATTACCAGATGCACGTTCTTGTGTTTTGGATGTGGATTTAACACGGCACCGTATGATAAGCTAATTAAATTCTTGATAGTTTTATCAAATAAGGAACGAAAAACCTGTCATCAAAGCGGGACCCTACCCCCCTGGCCATGGCGCTTTCGGTGACCAGCACTTGCATTGAGGAAATAGAACAGCTTTCAGTTCTCGGTATGTGCGCCACAAATCACCTTGTGTGAAATGGCCGCACATTCGAAGTTGCCAAAAACGCTGTTAAGTGCTTAGTTTTCCTCGGACGACAAAAGAAATTTTCCACTTCATCTGTATTCTATAAAGCCTATATTCACCCAAAGTTCGAGTATAATTCCCATATTTGGGCAGGTGCTCCAATTACTCAGTTGAGTCTCTTTGATAGAATTAAAAAAAAGAGTTAAAAATGATAGGCTATAGAACAATAACAGATAAAATTGAATCTCTCCAGCACTGCCGCAATATTTCTTGTCTTTCATTATACATATTACCGTTATTTTTACAAACACAGAACACTTTCTAGTGAAATAAGCAGCTGCATTCCTCCCACTAAACAGTTTAACCATAATACTCGTGTTTCAGGGAATGCTCATCAGTTTATCCTTAAAGCCAACTTCGGACGTACAGTTAAATACAGATACATATATATTCTTTCTTGAGCCGCACTACACGAATGTGGAATGCTGTACTCAACTCTATATGTCCCTCCTATTTAAAAAATTCAAATATTCAAAACCAATTTGTATCGGTATCTCCTTTTACATGCTCTCCAACTTTCCTAAAACGCTCGCACAGTGCTCGAAAATTTTAAGGGTAGTCATAACACTTTCAGTGCTCTCAAAATTATAAAAAAAGAACTACGGTACCATTAAAAAATCCTTTCTCCCAATTTATGTACATACGATTTATTTATTATTAATACAAACTAATTCAATTATAAATGAGATTTTGCTTTATAATCCTTTTGGTTTGTTAAAAATAAAAAATAATCTTCTGTCCAGTCGATGGCTTAATAGCTGCAATCAAAGTGAAACCGCGATTAAATCAAAATTCCCATTAGTTCTCCCAAACATACACATTTTATTTAAAAAAAAAAAACAAACAATTTATCTTTTGTGAATTATTCAAAATTATTCGTTTCATTTGTATACAATTAATTCTTTCATCCACAATAATAGATTTAACTTTCAAAATAATAATTATTTATCATAAATACATATGTGTATATACCTTCGTATGGACAAAATGTTAACGAAAAATATTAAAATGTAACACTGTCGTCGTATATACTGGCTCGTATGGACAATTTTAAATTTTGACAAAATCAGCTCAGTTATTACCGAAAGGGTTAAAATTGAATCATTAAGTTTTTTTGTATCTAAAATCAATGTTGTCATAGATCTTTAAACTCAAATCAATTAATACATACATATGTACTTGTACATACATATATACATGGATACTATATTCTTTAAAAAATATCAAAATCGAAATTTTGATTAGACTTGACAAAACGAAGATAGGGACGTAAAAGATAGACGTAAAAGGTGGCAATACTGTCTGTTCGACTACAAACTAAGCGGTGTTACGCTTTGGCGATAGCAAACAGCATCGAGTTTTCGAAGGATTAAATTCTACTCGGTTTTTGATTTTCTAATGCTGTTAAGAGCACCAGAATGTAATTAGCTTATTATACGTTGCCTTTGGAAGTTCACATCCGAAGGACAAGGATGTGAATCTTAAAACGAATATGAAAAAGGTATTGTCGTCAGAGAAACAATTTAGTGGATTAGAAGTTTCAGACAAAAGATCATTTATGAACATAAGGAAGAGTGTCGGAGACAAAACGGATCCCTGAGGCACACCAGCGTTTATTTTGTCGATATCAGATTTGAAACCTTCGAGTTCTTCTTGTAGTGAACGGTCTGGAAGATTATTTCTAATCCAGCGAAGAAGAAATTCATCAATACTAAATGCACACATTTTCGATAAGAGAGCTTGATGCCAAACTTTATCAAATACTTTTGAAATATCAAGTGCAATAATCTTACTTTCTCTAAAACGATGTAAAGATTTGTTATCCACTGTTCGGTGAGATATATGTACCATTAAATCATCAGTGGACCTATTTCTAGTAAAGCCCTACTGCCGGTCATTAGGAAGCTTTCGTTCCTCAAGCTGTTTCTTAAGCTGAAAATTGATCAGCGTTTCCATGTTCTTGGAAAGAAGGGACGTACATATGTGAAATTGGCCGATAGAAGGGGAAGAGGATTCGCCGATTAGGGACATGCTAGACAAATGCTGTTTTCCATCCACTTGGAAAGAGACCTGTAGGACAGATGGAAAATCTTACGCAATGATTTTTCCAGCGTTGAAGAACGATTCTTCAGAACAATAGGAGGGATACTATCCGGGCCAGCCGATTTGTGAGAGTTAAGATCTTTTAGTACTCTAGCAACTGCACGAGTGCGAAAGAATGTTCGTCCCATAAAATCGCTGAAGGAGTCATGTCACTTTCTGGCAGCGTCGAAGTAATAGCAAACTTTGCTGCAAGCAAATTTACTTTTTCTTCCGAGCTGATGTAAGGAGTGTCATTGAATACGAGCGTTGGAACCGAAGACGAAGTAGTTCATACATGTTTTACAATGACCAAACATTTTTACTATGTTTGGGACGCCGTAGTATTTTTCGAGTCTTGGAAGTTGTTTAATACTATCTACAAGAAAAAAACTATTGTAATCAAAAATAACCATACCTTCCATAAAAATTAAAAATGGTTTTTGAAAACCGTATTTCTCGTATCATGCATCAGCACCTAGAATTTTGATGAACATTTTTTTCTTTCGCATAATTTTTACGATCTATAGTTTTATACAAACTTTGAAATTAAGACAATACTTACTGCAAGTACTGATTGTAAATTTAATAATTATTGGTGAATATTAGCAGATTTTTTTTTAAATGAATTTTTGACAGAACTTTGGACTAAAATTCACAGAAATGCGGATATTTATTTGAAAAGTTAAATATGAAAAGAAAAGAACGCACAAGTAATTTTATTTGATACAACATAAAATTTGTCCACTTATATTCCAACAGAGATGTTGTCTGATACGAAATACTACAACTATTTACCCATGCATTAATAGGGTCGTTCGCATTCTCAATTTTTTTGACAAGCACGGCATTCTTGGGCCTTGTGAATAAAAAAAAAGTTAAAGCTTTTTTTGGAGGAAGCTAAAGCTAACTAGTCATAGCTTTTACTAGCAGCTAAAGCTAGACAGTTCTAGCTTAAGCTTTGTTTTATGTGAATAAAAAAATGATAACGCTAAATAGCTTATGCTAGAAAATTCTAGCTTAAGCTTCGTAATTTAAGCTGTTCGTTTTTTTATTCACAGGTTTCGACTAGGTAGCTTTAGCTAAAACTGGGACATGTATGACCGAAAGGAAAGTTTTTTTGCCTCAATTTGTTATCTGTTCTACAGGGCAAGTATTGGTTTCGGCTAAAAAATGTTTTTAACATTTCGTATGTCAGTTTCTGGGTCTATTGGTTCACAGTCCTATTTTTTGAGATTTCCCTTATGTTTAATTAACAACTCGCACAAGATAATACTGAAAATAAGACCTAGTCAAAGCTTTCTAGACAGGTCGAAAAAATCTTGAAATTTTTGTAGCTTTAACTATAATATTCTAGTTTAAGCTATTTTTATTCACACAAATTGAAGCTTAAGCTAGGAAAACAAGCTAAAGCTAAATGAATTTAGCTTTGGCTATTTTAAAATAGCTATGACTAGAAAACATCTTTAACTAGCTAGCTTAAGCTTATTTTTATTCACTAAAAATCAAGCTTTTACTTAAAAATCCAAGTTTCAGCTTTAGCTTTTTTACTTGCGATATAGGTACTATAGGGCAAGTTCTGCATTTGGAAAAAAAATCGAACTCGAGATTTTGATCAAAGTTGACATTACGATGATAGCGAAGACGAAAAAAGTGGGTCCGACAATTCCGTCTGTCTGTCTGTCTGTCTGTCTGTATGTCTGTACCTCGATCTAGAGCCTAAGCCACTGGACCTATTTTCTTCAAACTCGGTAGTTATGGGTCTTCGGTGATTCCCTAGAGGGGAAATTGAAATTTTTTTTTAGCTCTAAAACTACATAACGGTACCCCACATACACCCGTAATGCAAAATCTTGTTTATCTCGAAAACGGCTCTAACGATTTTGATAAAAAAATTATGTGTGATATTATGGACATGGACTACGTTTTGGTAAAAAAAAAAATTTGGGGCAAAATGTTATTAACGGTACCTGTCATAGAACCGTTTTTTTGATTTTCTCATTAACGGCTCTAACGATTTTAACCAAAAAATTTCAGCAGGAGTCCCCCTAAGTTTAAAATAATATTGTGTATAAAAATATTCGAAAAATTATTTGTTGGGTTTTTTTGAAATTTTTTTTTTGAAAAATCAATATCTTCAAAAAAATCAATATTATTAAATACTTAAAAATCGCATCCCACATTTTTTTCTTGAAAAATTTTAAAGAAATTTCTTATATAAAAAATTTATTTATTTAATAATAAAACGATTTTTTAAAGTTTGTTAGCATAAATTCATACTTTTCTAGAAATCAGACGGCAATTTCATTTTAAATTCATGTTTTATATTTATAAAATGTATCTTAAATTCCAAAGTACTTTTACATAAGAGCAAGTTCGTGCGATTCACAAGGCCCAATGTAAACGGTTTGATAGATAAGAGATAAATGTAAATTTGATGTATCGAGAATATTTCCTTGCAAAGTGCCAACCGATTGCCCAGAAAATGCATTTTCCAGAGAAGAAAATAATAAGCAAAATTTTTCGGATTTTTTAAATGTCATTTCTGAAAATGCATTTTTTCAGAGCATAACCTAAAAAGCAATCGTCCATCACTAGCATTGAATTAACTTGCAATGAAATTTGACACCAGTTGTTTTGTCTGTCATTTTTTTGACATATTGGATGAGAGATGAAGAAATGTTGGTGGAATCAAGATATTAGTTCTAAATTTCAATGAAAAGTACTAAAATCAGTCTCTTCAACAGAAGAGCAGGTTTATGTGACGTATTCATTTTATTCTATTTTTTAAGGATATAAGTTAACACGCCGCTTAAAGGTTCAAAATTTAAAAAAAAATCCTTTTAGGCCGTTGCTATGCCAATCCGTTTATATTTTTTTAACTCCTTAACTTGTCCTTAGACTCCCTGCTATATCAGCAATAAAGCAAACAAAATAATAGCTTTTACACAAATTGAGACTACACCGCTCAATGACACGTAATTACTTTAAGCCTTTGCCATGCAATGTCAATAATTTCCAACCCCTTCCTATGTAAGACATAAAGAGTAAAAGGCCTGACCAAACTCTACAGTGCGCTGTTATTTTGTCATTGCTAATTGATTATAAATAAAATTCCATACGATTTTTGTCGGGTTTTCGCTGGAAATTGATATCAATGATTTCAGCTTTTGTTATTGATGACTGAGTTTTTATGATATTTAATAAGCACTCTTTAATCTCTGACCAATAACCCCGCAAGCCAAAAACGGATAAACTTTTATTATTATTTGTCATTAATTTCTATTAGACATGCAAATCTATAGATAGCGAATAACGATGAGCCCGAAGGATCTAATTTATGCAAACTTTATGGCGTGATGTATAGCATCTGCAATCGGAAGTCGGCCATTTAAATTGAGGGAGTAGTGGTGTCATCGTATAGCCCAAGGTTAAAGCATTTTCCAAGAAGAAAACAGTTGTTTCACAGTTCACACATCGGAGAGCACAAAATAGTTTGCAGAAGTTTTTCTCCATGTTTAACGACTTAAGTGGCCACAAAATCACCATGCAAAGTCGCATCAGACAGCCATTAGTTGACCTTTAAGTAATTAGAAAATGGCCCGAAGAATGCATAGAGACTTTCCACCGCACCACAAACGACAGCCCCAAAATGGCATCAACTTGAGAAACAAATCACACAGCCCGAGGTAGAGGGAGTTTTTCTGGCAGGATGGATGTGTACCTACAGGGAGATGTGCAAGAAAGCAGCTGGAGGATTTAATTGACCAAAGGATCATAAAGTTTTGTCCAACGATGCTGAAAACATTTGACCCTGATTTCATGAGTCAGCAAGCAATTCGGTTTGTTCTTCTTTGGCGTTTTGTTGTTGCCAATGGTATCGCTTGGTGCGATTACCATCACTCGGTTTTAATAGCATCAAGGAAGCCGGTTTCAGCTCGCAGCTTGACGACTTATGACCAAGGATGTGGATAAAGTTTTTACACGCCTCGACGCTCACTCTTTTTCTCCAATCACCATACCATTAATGTGCAAGTTTTTGGGGCATTGGCTGAAACTCCTATACTCGTATATAGCTCGAATAAGGAGGTATTTTGACACCGTTGGCATATCCGACATGGAACATAGCCCAGAATGTTTTCAGTTCTAATTATGTTTTAAGGGGGTTAAGAGGCCACGCAAATAAACAGGAAGGCTTAAGGTTGGGGAAGAAAAGTTTGTGCGGGTGTTGGATGGTCAGTTGGTATTGCTCTTGTAGATCGTGAAGGACTTTTTCAATGACTTTTGCCTCGGAACAAGGACTTTTGGACATTTTTAAGCACACAAAAAACCCCAAGTTGGTGATAGGAATGCGGTTGAATTCGTTTGTTTGGTAGGTACAATTCGAGTGTCTGAAAATATAGATAATTCGTTTATTTTTGTGACGAAAGTTGGGTTAAAAGTTTAATATACGTTCTCTTGGAGGAATTTTTATGGGATTACGAGACTTGTTTAACGTGAGGCCAAAGGTGAATATTTAAAGAAATTTAAGGTTTTAACTCTAATCACACGAAAGAGGTTGATTGACTTTAGAACAAAAAGGTTGAGATAGTTTTTGTTTGGTAGATATTTAGATAGAGAATTTAATTTGATTTTCTTAAATCGATATTTAAAATTTACAAATAGAAACAAATTTAAGGAAGAGATTTTTAATTTACTTTTTTTTTACGAGATCCTAAATGTTTAATAAATATTCTTTGATTTAAATGTTTACCTTAACATTTTTACACTTTTTTTGTGTGTTATTTTAGTAGAGGGGGCAGAGTGGGGATAAGATGTAAATGGGGTTTTTGCTGACATGGGCTAGTTAAATGCCCACTTTACTTGATTTTATTTAATTTATTCGAGTCGATTTCGGCTCAGAGAATAATGAGGGCAGGGGTAGTTTTATCAATGAACTAAGCATGTAGCCATCAAAAATGATCCTGCCAAACCTAAAAAAAAAACTTTTAGATTGCTTGGCATCATTCATTATATATTTTACGTGCTCAAATCGAATGTTACTGTCCGTTTTTATGAATCAATTTAGAGGTAAATGTATGCTTGAAAATTAATAATTCAATTATTTCTAAGAAGGGAAACTAGCCTTCAAAAATATTTCATTGATTTCTTCCAGAAAAGGTCGTCATCTGCAGTAATTTTGAACTTTTAATTTTAATAATAAGGATAACGTATAAAATGTTGTATTTATCTAAAAGAAAATAAGAGCATCCAGCTATTTAGTTTATTAAATTCGGAGATATTCCATGCAATCACAAAGTGATAAAAATGGTTTTCTATATCGCTAGTTTAGAAATTTTCCGATCATCACAAAATATTTTTACATGAAAAAAACATTGATTTGGTTTCAAGGAAGATATTTTGAGACTATGCGCAAGAAACCTTTCTTTTCAGACACTGACATCCTACGATTAACGATTTTTCCAATTAAGATATACAAACAAGCTTGAAGAGGAATGCCACCTTCCCTAAAATTATTCAATTCTAATACTCACACTACAGGAATTGCCCATCAGTTTTTCTTTGCCCCTAATTTCGGACAAACTGTTAAATACAGAGATTCCTTCTTTAACTGCACAACACGAATGTGGAGTTTTTTGTCAGTTCTGGTTTTCCTTCCCATTTCAATATCCAGAACTTCAAAACCAATGCGCATCGGTACCTCCACTAAAATCCTTTCCTATGCTCGCACTTTGTTTAACATTTGAAGGGTAGTGAAAGTTCTTTAATGCGCGTGCATTATGTTAAGTCATAAACAAATTTATAAATTTTGAATGGAAAACTGACAATAAGTATTTTTCTAAAAATATAAAACTCTTAAGAAATTTTAAACTCTCTATTAAAAATTGCATTAAAATCCGTTATGCTGATAATGAGAAAGTCAGAACTTGAAAATGGTTAGGTACAGTCAGTAATGTCCTAATTTAAATTTTTGTATTGGACTATATAACCTTAAAATTAAGCAAACACACAAAAAAATATCAAAAATATCTAGGCTTTGCTTTCGAGCTAAAATAACAATTTTGTCTACTTTTGTAGATCGCATTAGTTTAGATTTTTTTTAACTAACAATTTTTTTTTGAAAATTTTAATACAATACTATCAAAACAATACTTAAAAATAAAAAAGAAAATGGTTCTGAAGGTACAGTTAAAAACAATTCTTTTTAATTTTTTTTAATTTTTTTTTTAATTTTTTAGGGAGATCCGGTTTTAAACAAAAAAAAAAAAAAACAAGTGAGAGTGCCAGGACTCACTGTTGAGATGTGTGAACGTCAACATTCTTTCGAGTGCCGAATTTTTGTTATCGAACATGGAACATACCCAATAAACATACAACATTGTTTTTTGAATATTGAATTTCAATGAAAATTATAAATTAATGGTAACTGTATTTTCTCTATTAGTTTGTGACCTTGGATATATTCAAATCAAGCCACTATTTTCCCACAATTTGTTCCTTTAACTTATACTTTAAACTTTAAAAAAGTCTTAAAATAGATGAATGTATCTCTATATATGTAGATGCATTCATAACGCATGGATAGAAATATGGGAGACTTTTTAATCTTTAATACTGACATCCTACGATTAACGATTTTTCCAATTAAGATATACAAACAAGCTTGAAGAGGAATGCCACCTTCCTACAGGAATTTCCCATCAGTTTTTCTTTGCCCCTAATTTCGGACAAACTGTTAAATACAGAGATTCCTTCTTTAACTGCACAACACGAATGTGGAGTTTTTTGTCAGTTCTGGTTTTCCTTCCCATTTCAATATCCAGAACTTCAAAACCAATGCGCATCGGTACCTCCACTAAAATCCTTTCCTATGCTCGCACTTTGTTTAACATTTTAAGGGTAGTGAAAGTTCTTTAATGCGCGTGCATTATGTTAAGTCATAAACAAATTTATAAATTTTGAATGGAAAACTGACAATAAGTATTTTTCTAAAAATATAAAACAATTTTAAACTCTTAAGAAATTTTAAACTCTCTATTAAAAAAAATTGCATTAAAATCCGTTATGCTGATAATGAGAAAGTCAGAACTTGAAAATGGTTAGGTACAGTCAGTAATGTCCTAATTTAAATGTTTGTATTGAACTATATAACCTTAAAATTAAGCAAACACACAAAAAAATATCAAAAATATCTAGGCTTTGCTTTCGAGCTAAAATAACAATTTTGTCTGCTTTTGTAGATCGCATTAGTTTTGATTTTTTTTAACTAACAATTTTTTTTGAAAATTTTAATACAATACTATCAAAACAATACTTAAAAATAAAAAAAGAAAATGGTTCTGAAGGTACAGTTAAAAACAATTCTTTTTAATTTTTTTTAATTATTTAGGGAAATCCGTTATTGTTGGTTTTAAACAACAAAAAAAAAAAAAAAAAAAAAAAAAAAAACAAGTGAGAGTGCCAGGACTCACGGTTAAGATGTGTGAACGTCAACATTCTTTCGAGTGCCGAATTTTTGTTATCGAACATCGAACATACCCAATAAACATACAACATTGTTTTTTGAATATTGAATTTCAATGAAAATCATAAATTAATGGTAACTGTATTTTCTCAATTAGTTTGTGACCTTGGATATATTCAAGTCAAGCCACTATTTTCCCACAATTTGTCCCTTTTACTTATACTTTAAACTTTAAAAAAGTCTTAAAATAGATGAATGTATCTCTATATATGTAGATGCATTCATAACGCTTTCCTCCAAAACACATACATACATACATATGTATAACCATCGCATGGATAGAAATATGGGCGACTTTTTAATCTTTAATTTCAAGACAGTGTTCACATTGGAATTGGACTTACTCCTCAGACTTATTTTTACGTCTCTGTAGTAGAGTTTCAAAGTAAAGAAACAAACCTATTTATTTCATAGTTTAAATATTATAAGAAAAAGAACGCTTCATGGGACTCCGCTACGTAACGTAAAATGTGTTAGACTTACATATGTTTAAACAGGGATGTTGTTTGAGACAACATTAAATTTTTACATTTATATTCAAACAGAGATGTTATCTGATACGAAATAGACTGTTTTTATACGAAACCAATTTTTAATCTCTGTTTCTCTTTTGGCTTTCTTTCGATTGCATGGATGCTTTTAAACACAGCGATTTTTACTATAAGTTAACTTTGTTCAAGCGAAAAGGAGTTATCTCTTTGCACTCCTTACTCTAATCAGTCAAGCGAATTTCACTGAGCGAACGTCAAATAGAAAATGAAATATACTCGACAAATAAAGGAAATTAGAAGGAAGAAATAACGGTAACTTCGCATTTTTCTCAACCTCAGCAATTGCGTTTAACCCCGCCACCACATACGTCTCTCACCATAATGCTTAAAAATTGCAGAGTTAAATCGCATCGTTTAAAAGCAGTCATACTACAACTATTTGCTCGGAGCATTAATAGGGGATTTCACATTCTCAAATTTTTTTGACAAGCACGGCATGATAAATATGTGATTGATGAAAAACAGGAGCGCTTAAATGCTGTCAAACATCACTTCTCATTAGTTGGCGGACCAACTAAGAGCATAGATGAAATTTTAGATGAGGAAATTTACCTGAATTTTATATTCAAAGTCTGCAAAAGTCTATCGCTATTGATTATAAAACTCATTTGATATATTTTCTTACGATTTGCACAGCACATTTTCATAGAAAATGAAATTTGCTCTAGGCTTGATGAACATGTGTTCACATTCTCAGATATGCTTGTCATGCAGCTAAGATATCAAAACATTTTCCAGCATTTTTAACAAGCCGCGTTCACATTTATCAAAATCAAGCCAATCATGTGTTTTTTGTCAAACATATTTGAGAATGTGGCCGCCCCTAATAGTGCACGAAAACATGATAATTCAGTTTGACTTTTGGATCCTGATTATGATTCTTTTTTTCTTTTTTTTTTGACAGGTTAGGTGAGAGCTATAGAAACGTAGCTTCGTTCCGCAACATTTCTTCAACTCACATCAAATATGTCAAAAAGACGAAAAAAGCCTCGCGTAATCAGACTGAGATGTCTTTTTTCTGCCATAGACGGTGTCCACACTGCGCTAAGTCCTCGGACTTTTTTTTTAGGTTTCTGTAATTTATATTACTCCCTCTGTCAGAGATTTATAAACCGATTGAAATTATTCCCACCTTGTAACTTGTAATGGAAATTGTTAAGTGGGAAAAACTAATTTTTTTAATCTATTGAAGTCGTAGTCATCATCCAGTTCAGAACGATCTATATTTTGATATAATATAGAATATTTAATTCGATGATTAAAATAGTTAAATGGTATGACAGATAAGGCACAAATAAAATTTTGACGTATCGAGAATATTTCGTTGCAGATGTCAACTGATTGCCCTGAACAACATTTTCCGGATTTTTAAATGTCAACTCTGAAAATGCATTTTTTGGGAGCATAAAAAAAATGTTATAATAGAATGTTCACTAACGTGAAGTGGATTTGTTTAAAACATTGACTGAACCCGCAAAGAAATTTTACACCAGTTTTTTTATCTTTCGTCTTTTCAATATATTGGTCGAGAGGTGAAGAAATGTTGGGGTAGTGAATATATTTAGTTCTAGTGTTGGCAATGAAAAGTACTAAAATCGAGGTTTCAGTACTAAAAGTTCCCAATGTAAACACGATGTAGAAAGTACGTATTATTAATCGCAGTAGCAGGACCCCATTTTTTCGTCTTCCATATCGTCGTTATGTCAAATCTGATCAAAATCTTACGCTCGATTTTTTTTAACGAATGCATAACTTCCCATATTGTACTTAATATCGCAAGTAAAAATAATGTAGCCGATTTTTTTTTAAAATTTATTCTTCAAATTTATTACAATTACCTTAATAAGACTGTCGATTTATCAGATGCGCTCTTTTCTAGGGTGTGCGATGCTCCAATTGAAACACTCGTGATGAATACTATGAATACTATGTACATGTAAAAATTTCCCAGATTTGCTCATACCGCACCTTGAATTGTTTAGCGCTTAAGCACAGATTATGAACTTTTGTATTCTCAGACCATGCTATTCTGTGCTAACTCTTATAATTTGATTTTCCTCGAAGTAAGTTTTGAAAAGGGTTCCTGGTGTAATGGCTTACAAGCTACTGCTCCAAGTTCAATAAATCAGATATAAACCAGAACCAGATTGAAGCATTAACCTATAAGGTACTTGAATAACGCCTATATATTGTAGTACCTTATGACAAAAAGGCTAATGAACTGTCGGGTCGAAGATTCAACAATCGATTTTTTCCAGGGGTAGGTACCTACTGCTTCTTGCGAGGAAGGAAAAATCCTTCAAAATAAAAAAAAGATTCTGACATCCTCAACCGTTCGCACTCGGCTGAAAATAGTTTCTTTTATGATCTGAGATTCTGAGATGGATTAATAAGAACACATTTTCCCGAGATATATTCTTCCAAAGATTTTACTACATTATTATTTGTCTAGAAAAATATTTTTACAAATTTTCAACACAAATAATGTTTTACGCACCTTAAAGCCAATAAATGAAAATCATATTTTATAATAAATCAAAATACCTACATAGGTAGATGATCAAACTTAATTTATAGAGGAACATTTGCAACGAAATTGAGTACAATTTGTCATAATTCCAGGACTTCATAAATTCCCTCTGACAACATCACCACTATTCACTACATATTTCCAAAAATCTCCAAAATAGAGTTCTCTATTTTCATCATCCTGCAAAGCAGATCCTTGCAATGAAACAAAAATAACATAATTCCTTGCCATAAGGACATGTATCGCTTAATGTTTTCACACGCGTGAGCATCACATTTGATTCAACATCACGTATTGCATGCCAGTTACATGTCCTTAAACCCTTTTTCCTTTTTATATCGTTTAACCCTATCGCTCTTTCTCTCTCGTTCTTTTTCGGTGGCATCAGGATGATTTGAAAATCCCCAACTCGTCTAGGCGTCTGCTTGCATGTCTGCCCGTCTCCTTAATATGTGTATAAAAATGTGCATATCCTTGTTGAGTGGAGTGCGTGTGTATCATCCGTCGTTTATCATATAGACCTGGCTAATAACCATCGGAGACACACTGTATCGCAATACTAGTAGCTGGGGGTGGTGGTAGATCTGTCGAAAATGGCTTAAGTACGGTTGTCGTTTTTGCTCTTAAGATAGTGTATCACTATTTAAACCGTAGCTTGTAAAGGGAAATGGTTTTCCTACGTGGCCTCGTTTTGTTATCATTTAAAATGGAGAGAAAAGACACAACGGTGTGTCTACAATATACACACATACATTTTATAGAAACATATTGCGGCTAAGGACCTGAGTTTTAGTTTGACGATTGAGAAGGGAAGATTTGTGATGAGCTATTTTACAGCTCGACGTGGGGTCTGAACGGTATGCTTAGGTAATGCTGGATAAATGAATACAAATAAGATCAAAACAATTTTAGTTTTTGGTAATACAAAAGGACTAGACTAAAAGTCTACAGAATTTTTTTTGTGTGAGTGATAGAGAAATATAATATTAGCGTTTTAAGAAAGGTGGTTTTTAAGACTTTGCTCCTTAGTCCTTACACAATTTTGATAAAAGTCCAAGACCATGTTGGCTTGAGTTGGTAGCTAAGAGGATTAACGTGTTTCCTCAAATCTCTACCTAGCCTATTCTTAATGTTAGAAATATATATTTTCATAGTCGCCCTGGTGCCTGCAAGGGTGAGGAAGGAAACACCATAGTGGAAACGCAGTCGATGTTGACAATCTGAAGAGATCATTTTAACCAGCTGCTTAATGGAGATGATGATCAAAACTCCGCCAGCAAGCAGCTACGTCAAGCAAATTTGGTTGATGATCTGGAGTTCCACCAACCCTACCTAAGTGAGATCAAGTTAGCCATCGCCAGGTTAAAATCGAACAAAGCAGCCGGTTCTGATGGTCTACAGGCGGAACTTTTTAAGTTCGCTGGAGATGATCTGGTTAGGAGTATACACAAACTTTTCAACAAAATATGGTCGGAGGAAAGTATGCCCAACGAGTGGAACCTTAGTACCATCTGCCCGATCCACAAAAAAGGCGACCGCTTTCTCTGCAGCAACTATAGAGGCATTAGCCTTTGAAACATAGCTTATAAGATCCTGTCTAGCGTATTATGTGAACGCCTGAAGTTATTTATTGATGAACTGATTGGCCCCTATCAATGTGGTTTCAGGCCTGCCAGTCTACCATGGACCAGATCTTCACACTACGCCAAATCCTGGAGAAGACCCAAGAATTTAATATCGATACACACCACATATTCATCGATTTTAAAGCAGCTTATGACAGCGTCAATAGAGAACAGCTGTATCGTGCCATGTCGAGTTTTGATATCCCGCCAAACTGATCAAAGGGCACGGTAGTGCCCAGCCAAGGTCTGGCACTACACCCTTTTTACAGGAACAAATTCAGGCGATTTTTGACCCCTCCTTATCTTCAGTACCAATGAAGTCAGAAACTTAAAATTCCGATTATTTGCTAAGCTAGTCAGGCACAGGCGCCTCAAAAAAATTTCAATTTTCTAGCATAAGCGGTTCCTCAGATATAAGGACTCAAAAATCACGAAAACCGTAACAGACTGACTCACTGACTGCTGACTGACAGATCATCAAAATTATGGAGCACTTCCCGACATCGTAGAATCTTGTAATTTTGCACAACGGTAGGTCTTGTCATGCAAGTAGAGGAAAAAATCGAAAATTTAAGGTTTTCCATTCCACTATCTCCGAATTGGTGTTGGTTGAATGGAGCACTTCCGATTACTTTAAAACGATGAAATTTGATAAGACGGTAGGGCTTAAATTGCATACAGAGAAAAAAATATACAGGCGAATCTATAAACAAATCTTAAAGGTTACTTAACTTTAAAATACCTCTAAACAGCTCTTAAATATGAAATCGGTATCTATAATCAATTTTCACATTTAAGTAACGTTACTTAAAGGCCTCTTAACTTAAACGCCATCAACCGCGTTTAAGGGTCACTTAAAGGCATTTTAAAATGTATTTTGACATATCGATTGTCATCTTTGAAATTTTGAAGTTTCAAATTGTGAGTTTGTAGGTATTGTTTGTTGTGATATTATATTAGAATTATAAAGTGCAACGATTTGAGAAACATACAATTTTTATTGATTAAAGTATGTGTACGCGCAAAGAAATTTCGTCCACGCTTCCCGCTTAGCCTTTGAAGTGTTTGTATCGATACTTTCTTCCTCGTTGTTGGAAGAGAATCTGTGCATAAAATAATTCTGTTTTGTAGTGTATTATTGCAAATTCTAAAATAAAAAAGTTTTCTTGTAGGAGGAATCCCAATTTTCAGATCTTTTTCTTTTATTTGTGGCGGCGGGTGTGGGTGTGTGTTCGATAGCCATTTTTTTTTATTTCACAAATAAAAAATGTGTCTTACAATTATTTACTGAAAGAAGGTGTTGCAAAACAGCTGTGTTGTATAAAATGAAGCAGCATTTGTTTTTTTTCTGTACTAGATTTTCACATTCTTTTACGTTACGTGACACAACCATCGTTTAGTTAAGTACCAATGAAAAATTGATTATAGATACGAATTGAAGTTTCGTCATTTAAAGCCGAATTAAATATTTAAGTATGCTTAACTAAATAACCTCTAAGATGCAGTTTAAGAAAATCTTATAGATACGGCTGATAGAGTTTGAGGTTTTCCATTCAGGGGCGTGGTATCCGCCCACTTCCTCAAAACTGATGTAAATTATATATTGCACACTTCCAATTGCAGTAGAACAATGAAATTTTTTAGAACGGTTGGTCTCAAATTGTATATAAAGGACCAAAAACAAAAATTGAGGTTTTCCATTCAGGGGGCGTGGTATTCGCCCACTTTCTGAGAAATTTCTTAATTTATATGGAACATTTCCGATTGCTGTAAAACGATGAAATTTGGTAGAGAAATTTTATTATTTAATGATTACTTACTAAAATTTGATGGGCTTACTTGGCAAGTTTTTTGTATGCCCAATTCGAAAGGTTTTAAAAACTTGACCAGTGAACCCATCAAATTTTGGTCAGTAATCATTAAATAATAAAATATCTCTATTACATTGTAGCTGTTTCAATATTATTCTACTTTAAATTTATTAAACCTTCATGAAGTAAGAACTTGGAGTAGTTTTAAATCTCAGTATTTTTCACGGCTGACTTGTTACACAAAGGTTTTTGTATAGAAGAACTTGGGTCTTTTTTTTAACATTTATATTTTTGGTGTGACACAATTTTCCGCGAACACATTTTTATTTTTTAGGAACTTTTTACTAATTGTTTTTTTTTTTACAAAAAACTCCATAACTCCTTGTAGTTAATCAAAGGCAGATATTTCAACATACACACATATGTATACTATTCGTAAATTGATTTAACCAAATTGCGAATCAATTTAACCTAGGCGCAAATAGATCTAACCCAAATGCAAACCGAATTAAACTATTAGTCAATCAGAAAAAACTATTAACAATTTTAATTGATTTGCAGATATGTATTTAAATAGTTTAAACCGATTTGGGATTGACTTTAATTTATTTGCATTTAGATTTAACTTTTTTGTGTTTGGGTTAAATCTATTTATGTTTAGGTTAAATGTATCCCCTATTTGGTATAATACATTTACGAATAGTTCTTATAACAATGTTCTTTGATATGAAAGGTATGACGTTCTGTTTCCGCAAAACTTGATTCATTTGATCAAATGTATGGTATCAGATAAAATATTTAGATTGAATATTTAACTAAAGACTTCCCTGAGCAAATAAATCTTAAATGGACCTCATCTTGCATTTACTAATTCATAACCTGGATTTTAAGTAATATTTCTTATAAATTAGAATACTAAATCTGATATTCACTTCGACTAAACGTTTCACTTTTTCTATTCCATATTTGAAATTCCCTAATCCCTAAGAATAAATCCTCAAAGCTTTTATCTACCAGCTCTTTATTACATTAGCCAACAATTTCGTCAGCAAATTAACCAAAACAATCACTTTGAATAAGATTTTCCAAAAAGAAGTGCTTTTAGTGCGGCATTTTTGAAATTAACAACCTTAACTTGGCCAGTCACAGGACTTTGTTTTATATAAACGATAAGTATATTTCGCCTCATGAAAAATGTAAATTTTACCCATAATCCCAAAACCACACTTCCCAGTCCTAAAGCCGCATATTATTTCTTTGCGCGCGAGCACCCATTGAATAAATATCAAATTAATTTAATCCACGCAAAAGGCACAATGGTGCCAGTAATGCCACCCGTTCCCTTCCACCTAAGTACAGAATGAAATTAGTTCATCCTTAATTATCGAAGAGAAGCCACGAAACTCATATTAAAAGGAATCTCAGCGAAGCATCCTTTAGCGAAGGAACTTCCGTCATAAAATTATCATAATTTCAACATTCACTGTTCATTTGGACGGGCCATTCGTTTGTGGTCCTTTATATTGAGTGCGAAGTAGCCTTCTCGAAATTCCAACATCCGAAATCCTGTTAACACAAATTCCCTTAGGGACATACTAACAAAACTGGTAGAATATTTTCACACCTGCTGCCCTAAAAACCATGACCGTGAGCGTAGGTGGCAAACAGCGTATTGGGTGGGCCGTCAACCGGTACCTGAATAGGAATCACTAACGGGACCGAAACCAAGAGGGAAGTGACAAAAAAAAGGACCTTTGTTAATCCTCCATTACCTACGGTTGGCCGATATTTTTCAATTTAAAATCACGTTTGACCTATGGCACTTTCTCTTTCCTCGGTTACAATGTAACAAAAGCTGTATATGTATATAGCTTTGCATACATAGACTACTGAGCGTGATAGTGTTACGGCTGAAAAGAAAAATCAAGCGTGGTATTAGTGTAGTGGTGTCTTCCGGTTACAAAACCACAACAGAAGCAAGGAAAAACCGAAAAATTGCAAAGCAGAGCTGAAATGGACCAACAACAGCAACAACAAAAAGAACGACGAAAAACACAGGAACTCAGCTCAGTACCCTGGGTTTTTAGTTACCTTTTAACGAGTTCTCTTTACTGTCATATCGCGCTCGGCTGCTAGTGATGGTCGTCGGTCCTTTGCGCTCACCCGTTTTTCACTTCCGTCGAACCCAGGACTCCAGTTGCAATATGTTAGTAAGTAAGAGAAGTGTTTAATTAGAATACGCCAGGAATCCTTGCTTGTTTATGTGTATTTGTATATGGTCCTTCCGCAGGGCTCTCGCTTGGCGATGGTAATCAGAGCCGGCTTTAATTATTCAAGGTTCAGCCCTGATGGATGGTCGCTAAGTTTATTGGATAGAGATGCATAGAATGGCAATGGTCAGGACATACATAGAAAATAGAGATCTTCTGACTGCGGACAGTGAGAATTTTGACAAAGACACTGTGTGGTAAAAAATAGGAAACTGTTGTTTTTGTTTTTATGTTTTGAAGGAATGTCTTTGTAATTTTGGATCACTTTGTTTTTCCTCTTCAAAGCTTTACAGGAAGGAGCAGGAGAAGGAATGAAGAATGTTTCTATGACAAAAATTGACACTAGGGAGGACTTGTTCTTTTCATTTGTTTTTTTCTATTAATTGGTTTTACTTTATTTAGTTCTAAGTAACCAAACCACGAATACAGTTATGGGATGCTTTGGCTTATGTTTTGATCACACTAAAGGGCAGATATAATACTTGTCTTCAATGACACTTCTTTTATCAGCTCACAGAAAAAGCAAATTTGCTTGTAGCAAAAGTAGATATTAATGCAACGCTATCAGAAAGTGTTATGAGTCATCCTGTAATTAAGACTGCATACGATTTTATGGGACAAATCTTCTTTCACAGTATTACAGTTGCAAAAGTACTGAAACATCTCGATGTACACAAATTTTCTGGTCCCGATGGTATCCCTCCCGTTTTTCTGAAGATGTATTTTTCAAAGTTAGCAAAACCATTGCGTCAGCTTTTCCATCTGATTTCTATCCGAGTAGATGGAAAACAGCATTTGTCCAGTCTGTCCCTAAATAGGTGAATATTTATCTCTTTCTTACTATCATTCAATTGCACTTACGTCCTTTTTTTCCAAGGTCATGGAAACGCTGATAAATTAACAGCTCAATAAATATCTTCAAGAAAGAAAGCATCTCAATCACCGGCGGTATGGCTTTCGTTGTAATAAGTCCACTGTTTTTCTGACGGTATATCTCGTCGAACAGTGGCACAAAATTTACAAAGTTTTGGAGATATTAATGTCGATTTCCTTTACACACTAGGGATTTTAGGGATTGCGATCCCTTGTCAAATTTTGACTTTTACGACAGATTTTACGTTCCTTCACACCAAAAAAATCGATTTTTTTTGACAGAGATCAAATCCTTTGAATCCGTATTTGGAGAGGGATTTACATGTATACGAAATACGCACACTAAAAAGACAAAATTTGACAAGGGATCGAAATCCCTAAAATCCCTAGTGTGTAAAGGAAATCGACATTAGATTCTTGATATTTCAAAAGCTTTTGATTTAGTTAGGCATCAAGCTCTCTTGTCGAAAATGCGTGCATTTGGCATTGATGAATTTAAAAAATAAAATAAAATTACGGTTTGGAACCGCTCAATACAAATTGTATTGGACGATTTTAAGTCTGAAGTTCATAAAATAAATACTGGTGTACGTCAGCGCTTCGTTTTCCCCCGACTCTCTTTTTCATATTTATCAATGATCTTCTCGATGAAACCTCTAATACATACAATTTTTTTGCTAACGACAGTACTCTCAGCTTCCCATATTCATTTCTAGATTCACATCCTTGTCCTTCGGGTATGGAACTGGAACGGTAACGTATGATTCTGAAGAATTGTCCAATTTAACAGAATTGGACAATGGGAAATCAAAAATGTCATGGAATTTGATGCTTGAAAAATTCAATCTTGTCTCTTGTAGTTGAAGCCCCCTACGCTGCTATCTATTATCGGCACTTGCCTTCAGGAAACCGAGCAATTTTCAGTGCTTCGTACCTATGTGTATCAGGGGCAATCGTGGTCGAATGATTGCGTACTTGACGTCGCCACAAACGCTGCTAAGCGCTTAGGTTTCTTTCCGAGATGTATGGTATATGTATGTCACCTCTTCTGATCTGGGGCCTATTTCACAAATCATACATTACATACAATGTATGATTTTGACAGGTTTGATGCATCATTTCTGTTTCACAGAATTGTTGTATGACCACTGTCATGCAACATTGTAATCGACTGGAATATTTCCAATGAGATTCTGTAATTTGATGTAATGCATGATAATCAATTTATTGTAATGATGTATGTAATGTATGTAATGTATGATCTGTGAAACAGGCCCCTGGCTGTATTCGTCCAAAGCTTGAGTAAAATTTCCATATTTCGGCAGGTGCTCCAACAAACTACTTGAGTCTCTTGGATAGAATCCAAAAAAGAGCTTTAAAAGATAAGTGATACATTTTTAACGGAAATATTTGATTCTCTCGAGCACCGGGGCAATGATTCTGTCTCTCATTATTTAACCGTTGTTTTTATAAATAGCGCTCCAGTGAAAATACCAGTTTCACTCCTCCCCTTTAACAATTCAATCGTAATACTCGAGTCTTAGGAATTGCACATGAGTTTACTCTTGAGCCAAAGTCGGACGTACATTAAAGTTCAGAGATTCTTTCTTTACCCGCACTTCACGAATGTGAAAGGTCTTACTTGGCTCAGCATTTTTCTCCCATTGCGATAATCAGAGGTATCTTTTATCTCAACTAGTAATATGCTCCTTGATTCTGTTCATAAAAGCTTAACAAGTGTCAAATCCAAATGTCAAATCTCAAACGTCAAATTTATGTATGGTTTGTCATTTGCGTTTTTCCTGGAACTAACAATATTTTTGTCAATATTTCTATAATAGCTTATCGCTTATTTTTTTTGAAATATAATATCTATAGAGGGTAGACATAATTAATTTACATTATGTATTGTACATATACATAAATGTTTGCAAGAGTGCATTTCGACTTGGCTGGCCATTTGGGCCGGCACGGAATACATTTAAGAACGCCATAGGCAATGCTGTCATAGTTACTGGTGACGGATATCAAGACATGCTCGAAAACTTTCTTGTGTCCAAATTGAATAAATAAGGACAGCAGAACATAGGGTTTCAAGAAGATGGTGCCACATCACATACAGCGACCAGGATCTCCCGATTTCATTTCTTCTTATGAAGGTACTTGTAAGGAAAGTGTACATACATCAACAAACCAACCAGTGGTTAATAGAGTTCGCCTTTGCGCCAGTAGCGCTCACTTAAAGAATATTATATTTCATACATATCTAATGATAAAGACCACATGATCAACCAATAAAATATAAATTATAAAATTGTATTTTATTTAAAACTCACCCTGTATAAGGTGTATTGGAATAATAACGAAAGGATAATAATAATTCTTTTTTATGACTTCTAGGTGCTCTGAACATTTTCAGAATGAAAAACGAAATACAAATTTAAAGCTCTGAGCTAAATAAAACCACGATTTTTGTTGAAGACTCAGTTTCTGCTCTAAACTTTTTTTTTTTATAATTATGACTACCCTTAAAATGTTTAAGCACAGTGCGAGCCTTTTAGGAAAGTTGGAGAGGATTTAAAAAAATGTTTTGAATGTCGGAATATTATAATTGGAAGGAAAGTATAGAGTCGGATAAACCATTCCACATTCGTGTAGTGCGGCTAAAAAAGAAACCCTGAATTTAACCGTATATGTCTGAAGTTGGGCTCAAGGGTGAAAAGTTAAGCGCCTATAGCCTATAATTGGTGATATCATAAATTGTTTTATTTATTTTGTTTAACACACGGTTACTCTCCATTTTGCCCTTCGGTAACTACGCACTAAATTCCTGATTTGTTTCTTTTTTCTTTCTACTCAAGAGGTAGTACGATGTACGAGTGATAGAAAAAACATTTTATGTTTAAAGGTAGCAGTCGCTTTGAATCGATCGCCAAAACATCAAGGTCAGAATTCAGCGCATTTACAATTTAACCAGGCACTAATGACCGAACATATATTTTTTTCCAAATTAAGGACTTTTTTTTTCAAAAACTACTTCACCATACAAATGTTGAAAAACCGTTAGGAAACATACATAAACAGTTACAGTAGGAGAAGATACAAAACAAGTAGTAAAAAAGAGAATATTTTATTATTAAATTTAGCAGAGACAAATCTAGTAAGTACTGCCCCTATACTTAAGATACCGCCACAATCTTGATAGTTGATAGTACTATAAGATTTATATACAATGTATTACTTACTATTCAAAATAATTTCAATATAAGACGATTTAAGCAATTTTCGGATTTTGTAATAATATTATTTAGGTCATTTTATAAAAATGCAATATATCGAAAAATCATGAGGTTCAACTTATATCCATGGACCGATTGATTCGGATTCATATTGGTCAGAGAGAAAGAGTAAGTAATCAAAACTTCACGTTCTGAACATTTTTTGTATCAGTTTCTGTAGTCACTCTAGTTTACAAGACAGATTGAGGGTGAACATAATGCACGAACAAAATTTTACCTAGAATATTGTACCTACTTGCAATAACATCAATACCAAAATGTCATGCTTTGATGGATGAAGAAGTTATTCCACTATTACTTTTGTGTTTTCGGGGCGCTACAGTTTGGTAGATTTTTAAGTAACCAAATAGAAATGAGCTTCATCATCCATAGAAATTTTGTAAAAAAAATCATGTGTTGAGTGTGTACTAACCCGTAATTAATTACCATCTACTTTTTGTTTGAATGACCCTACTGCGTCTTGCTCCGATCCAAATTCAACAAAAAGATATTCTGGAAATCCAGACTTGCAGTTCATACTGTACGCCAATTTAGCTATTAACAATGTGTCAGACTTTTATAACAATGTACCATAGTTGCCAGAGCACACATTCGACAGCTTAATTAACTATTTTTTCGTATAGTTGTTGGTTCTGTTTGACGCAATGATAAACAACACAAAACTACAATTGATACGAGTATATTCAAACAACAATCTTCATTATCCAACAGCCCTGCTGGCTATATAATGTTTGGAGTGGATTTGGTAAGGGTAGAGTGGCTTATCATGCATTAACCCACTCAACGAACCTAAAACCAGCCAATTAATTGTCGTATAGTGCATTCGAATCTCAAAATCAGCGTCAACAACACGCGACCGGTCGGCACACTTCCGGTTGCCATTGGATTATATTTGAAACCACTCAATGTCCAAAATGGACGCAATTTGATTAAATTCGCTACGACACCAAATTGACAACCAAAGCCAATTTATCTGTTTGCGATGCGATGATGATGATGATGGTGGTGATGTGATGGTGGATGATGATGATGGTGATCACTGGCCATATATAGCGGTTGTGAATAGACTGGCGCCCAATGTAGGACCCACGATGGTATCACAATTCACAAGGATAATTGCCACTGTTTTTTTTTTAGTTTTAAATTTAATTTTTGTTGTGTGATTTTTTTTTGCTATTTAATTGATTTCGGTCATATGATATATTTGAATTGAGGTGAATAGGAAAATGCGCCAACGAGTTTTTATATTCTTTGATTGCTTGCGATTATGCGATATAAAATATTTTACGCATTTCAAAGGATCAATTCAATTAGTTTCGGTTTAAATGGCGCAAAATATATTAGTGATTATTGTGTGTTTGTATGATGAGGTTAAAACAATTTTGGATATAATGTTTAAGAGGCGGAAGTGGATGTTGATAAATTTTGATACCGCATCAGATTAATAAATATAGATAATTCTTGTCCAAACGGATATAATATCGTTAGTGTTTTACGTATTATAAACAAAATCGGTTTCATTGGAGATTTTACGAAAAAAGTTGATTTAACAAAGATTTCGATAAGTAAAGCTAATTTTTATTTATGTATATTTGATTGACATTTTTGATAAAAGCTTGAAGGAAAAATAATTTAATAGATTCCCATTTTGTCGCTACTATTTAAACCACGTATTTCATTTATTAGGAAATATTACACTCTTATACTTTTTAATGGCTTTTGATATTAAAATAATTATTTTCTGGTTTAAAATATTTTGAAATTGGAAATTTCTAGTAAATTTTTATTATCTTGACGAGATTATGACAAAGACATATCGTCACTATAGTTTAGTTCTTATACCTTGTAGCCCAGAAAAAATAGAATTTTGTATTTGTATGTACGAGTAAAAACGTTTCGAAACTGATGGACAAAGTCTCATAAGCCCCGATATAATATTTGTAATAAAATATAATATATCTCATATCGCAAGACGAGCTTTTCTTGTTGAAATATCTTGTAACCTTGGACTCTGTTCTTCTTTCCAATGTAAATTTTGCCATGAAAATAACTCGTAGTTCAGAAAAATACCTCATGAACCGATAAATTAGAATATCTCTTAAATAAACACTAACAAGATGAATTTTTTTTAAATATCTCGTCACCGAGTGAATCATGTCAATAAAATACCTTGCAACTAAGAAATATATTGAGTTACCAAGAAATAATACCGCGTAAGCCGATAAATGCTATAGCTCTTAAACCATAATTTAACACTAATCTGTTAAATTCTTAAACCCTAATTCTCGCTTATAGTATGTCCCCTTGAAAAATTTACTTTTCTGTGCTTTGAGGTATTAGAACAACAGCAATGATTGGGAAAATTTAGATTATTGAATTTGTTTGAAACAAAAGTTTCAGTCGATTTTAAGCCTAGATAGCTTCTCTCTGAACTAGAGACTAAATTTTTAATACAGAGTTTTGAACTATGTGTCAAGTCTCTAGCTCACAAAGAAGTCAGTTGATTGCGAAATTTGTTTAGAAAAGAAAAACACATAAATCAAAGAGGAATAAAGTTGATAAGAAGATGTTAAAAATTAGTTTTTTTTTTAAGACAATTCATAAATACTTTTGAGTATTTAAGCAACATGAGCGCGACAGACGATTCATCCAATGAAACTATTAACTATTTTTTTAAGGAAAAAATAACTGTACCTGTGGTACAAAATTTTGAATCTATTAAGGGTAATCGTATTTTTATTTTTCAAAAAAATGCCAATATTTCTTATAAAATATATAATGTACGACTGGATCGCACGAATTTACTATGAGGTTTAAGTTACTAAGAATTTTATAAATGTATGAACAATTTTCATAATAAGATAAAACAGAATGTCATAATCAAATATGAATTTATATAAGAATAACAATTTTAAATCGTTAAAATAAGTTTTTATATATAAAATTCTTAAGAACAAATTTTGATACGCCAATTCTAAGTTTTATGATTGTGCGAATTAAAATTCAATTTAAAAATAATTTGTGACTGCATTTTTTTTTTCCAAAAATTCAAAAAACAATATTTTGTAAATTTTTTATAAACTTCTATTAAAAACTTTTATTAAAATCCGTTATGTCGATGATGTTGAGCTAAAAATCGGAAAAAAAATATTTTTGTTTTTGGTTTAATGTTCTGTCATATATATTAATTTCTTAAAATGTTAAAACCGAAAAAGTGTAGGTCCCGTTTTTGAGAAAAAAAAAGGATTTTCGAGCCTTAGAATACAAAAAAATTTATTGAAATCCGTTTAACAGTTTCATACTTATTTACTTATCCGGTTTTGTATAGCATGCACTTACTCGTAGTCTTTCGAGAAAGGAGTTTTGAACCCATTTGTTTGGCCAAACTGAAGTAGCAGCGGTTCGCTAGGGTAATTCTTAGTCGGATTTCCACTAAAGTGTCGTTCGTGGGATTGATGTTTATTCCGAAGTAGGTGAACTCCTTGACTATCTCAAAATTACTGCTACCAACAGTGACGTTTTGTCCTAGGCGATGGACAGCTAAGGCTTTGTTTGTTGGTAGCAAATACTTTGTTTTGTCCTCATTAACTTCAAGACCAACGCGTTTCGTCCGTTCTTCAATAGCTGTGAACGCTTCTAGCACATCTCGCTTGGAGCGGCCGATGATGTCGATGTCGTCCGCATAGCCAGCAGTTGGAAAGACCTGTTGAAGATAATGCTTTCCAGGTTAACACCACTCTTGCGCACTATTTGCTCTAGGACTAGGTTAAAGAAATCACATGATAGCGAATATCCTTGTCTGAACCCTGTGAACATCTGGAATAGCTCGGATGAGCTGTTACCCATTTACACGTTACACCACGTATTTTGTAATGTCATGCGGCATAGCTGGATCAGTTTTTTCGGGATCCCGAGTTTCGACATCGCCAATAGAAGCTCTTGGCGATTTGTGCTATCATATGCGGCTTTGAAATCGATGAAAAGATGGTGGGTCTCGACTTGAAATTCGTTGGTCTTTTCCAGGAACGGGCCGATCATAGTGTTGCAGAAAGGTTTTACACGCTCACATAGTACTGTAGATAGGATCTTGTAGGCAACATTAAGCAGGTATATGCCTCTGTAGTTTTTGCAGGACTTAGGACCTTTTTTTGTAGATTAACAGTTTCATAGAAAATCGGATCTATGGGCGATACCATTCATAACCATTTCTTGGAAATCTTGTTCAAACATTAATTAGCTTTAAGTAATTGAAATTTTTAGATTACACAAAAAAATTGTTGAACAGTTTGAAGAAAAAAAAATATTTCCAAATTTACGAAAAAAAAATTATGTCAGTTTCAGTTATTTTTGGTCTTAAAAAAAGAAAAAAACGTGTGGGGTGAAAAATTAAAAATGATATGATATAACAGACAGATGGATAGGCAGAATTTCGAGACCCAATTAATTTAGTCCTCCTTATCATAGTTTTCTCAAGACTGATCAAAATCTCGTGTTCGATTTTTTTCCGAACGCATAACGTAATATATAAAATATAAGAACGTCACACACATCTGCACTGTCATCTCTGAATGTAGATATTTCGCTGGGTGAATGGATTAATCAAATGACAAGGAGGGATATTCATTCAAAACTGGGTGGCTTTTCCGTAAGAAGATGTGTCATTAGAGGTTCTATCTCCCTTCTTTGAAACTTGATAATAAATGAGCTGCTTACAAGCTTACAAGCTGGGACGTACATGTTGATTGCGGGCGATGTTGCTATAGACTTATCAGGAAATCCATCTTATACGTTGAAAGCACTCTTAGGAAATGCTTAAAATATACTGATAAACTGGACAGATTGGTGTGGTGGAATGCTTTCGATAAAACAACAAACTTTGAAAAATTAAACAAGGTCCAACGCTCAGGCAGTAGGTGCATGGGTGAAGTACTTCGCACGACTACCTACGCCACTTTTGACATTAAGTTCCATCTTAAACATATTTTCGGCAAACCAACTACAAGTACAGCCATTACTCTAAAAGCTCCTTCCAAATCTATATCAGAGGACTGAACATTTCTGAAAGACGAATTGATCCATTTGTATACTAACTGATCAAAACTGGTGCAGGTGTAGAGAAATTTTATTATTTAATGATTACTGACTAAAATTTGATGGGCTTACTTTTGGCAAGTTTTTTGTATGCCCAATTCGAAAGGTTTTAAAAACTTGACCAGTAAAATTTTAGTCAGTAATAATTAAATAATAAAATTTCTCTATTACATTGTAGCTGTTTCAATATTATTCTACTTTAAATATTCGGTATTAAACCTTCATGAAGTAAGAACTTGGCGTACTTTTAGATCTCAAGACTTTTGACGGCTGACTTGTTACACCAAGGTTTTGTATAGAAGAACTCAGTTTTTTGGTTCCAAATTGTTAAAGTCTCTAAAAATAGAGCTGATCATTGTGATCGTTTTTCCAAATGCCTTCTGTAAAACTTCCGTACTGGTATTCGAATTGACCAATCCTGGAATGTTAATTTCTAAATCCTAATTGATGGTTTGTGATAAATCATTTTTTTTCTATTATTTTTGGACTGTCATGCAGAAGGGCTAGGGTTCGAT
Organism: Philhelius festivus; assembly: GCA_963931855.1. Taxonomy (NCBI): domain Eukaryota; kingdom Metazoa; phylum Arthropoda; class Insecta; order Diptera; family Syrphidae; genus Philhelius; species Philhelius festivus. Next base: position 89,876 of record CAWVOZ010000098.1, on the reverse strand, counting down.
TCTCAGCCGCTGCAAAAAAGTTTTTCAGAGGTGTACTGCTTTTGCGAGGAATTGACAAATCCTCTAAGAGTATCTTTTGTCATGAAAAGTACTGCTCATTAGCCGTTCGGAATCGGCAGAAAATTGTACGTGCCTTCGATTCCTGGTAACATGTCCACAGGAATGGTTGAGAGTTTTAAGTTCCGCCACAAACTTTATTTAATTTGATGACTTACTATATTTATTTAAAGCTGATTGCATCTCTCACTAAGCCACTTTCTGAATCGATTTCCTAAACATCGACAAGAGTTTTTCCTATCGATAGTTTTACCACGAAATTAAGTTAATTGATTCTTTTAAATCGGTATTTTAAAAACCGACCACTTAACGAAGATCTTTCTTGTTTTATAATATTAAGTTATTGTTTCAAACCCAAGAACAAAAAAATGCTTAATACGTACTCATGTGCAATGGGAAATAATTTAAACAAACACATCATCATGTCCTTAAAGTGAAGTGTTAATTTTTGAGCCTTGCGTATTTTGTATTTAAATTTATCAACAAGGAGATTATTGACATTAAAACCAAAGTGCATCATTGAATGCCAACTGAAAGCGAATATAAAATATATGTATTTATTTTATTTGCTTTTTTTTTTTATATAAATTTTTTACTTAATGGAAAGCCTCAGTTGCATTTAAATATTCAATATGACACCAGCAATAATGACAAAAATTTTCAACAACATATTTTCCAGCCAAAATCCTCCTTTTGCCAGGGAGCTTGTGTGTTGGGTCAGACAACACTGAATTCCCTGTAATACCTTTAATTTAACATTATCCTTAGTCCTTGTACTGACTGCGAATATAAAGTTGTTGTATTCTCTTCTTGTCGACTGTGTTGTCGTCGATGGTAACAGTCACTGTCCCCAGTGTTTACGCATTCTGTTTGTTGTCAATCTGTGCCATTCAAGCTATCCATCCAGTGGAAACCAAAATATCAATGCTGATGATGCCGTCCTAGTAGCTTGATGCTTATGCTGATGCTGATGGTGATGGTGATGCTGCTACAGCAAGCGAGGGAACTGAAAAATGATGGTGGTAAATGGCAATGTTGATGATGCCAACGAAAACGACAACAATAGGTACAGCAACAGCACATATACTTGTGTACATATCCTGGGACACATCTATCTGGTAAGCGGGCGGTAATCACACATAGCGGGGAGCATACTATAGAACAGACATTTAAACAGTGTGACCAACATAGAGGGCTTTGAGAAAAAATTATAAGGTTTTATGAAAACTGAAAACTCATGAAATGTAAATCAGACGTACTGACTTGAATAGCTTGAGAGGTTCGGATTTTTAAAGAAATCAACCAATTAAAAAATATTTTGTATTTAAAAGGGAGAAATTCGTTGTTCAAATAAATGTAAAAAAAATCTTAGTGTTATATAAATTTAAAGATTTAAAAAAATTGTTTCCTATGCCAATTTGAACTAGAAAGACACTTTAGAATCTTAAGAAGTTGAAATATTACATTTAAAATTTTTTGTTTTTTTGTTAATAGGTGCGTTTTATTATTCACAAATCTATCTGGATCCGGATCTGGATTAAGTTTTAACATGTATTACAAAAACAATTTGGGATTCTGTTTTCTATCGGGATCTATTTCAAAGATCCAAAAATCAGTTATTACACTGGCGAGTAGATGGCTTTTTATGGTAAAGTAGTGTAATCTATAGTGTAAAGAAAAGAGACAAGAAATAATTGAAAATTTACAAGCCCAAGGATAAAAAGAGACGGGCTTATAACACTGCTGTCACTAAGATCCGTATCGTTTTATTTTCAAGGGAAGATCCAGATCCGGATCCAGATAGATTTGTGAATAATAAAACGCACCTAATATTACCCTAAGGTGTAATAGTTAGGGATTTAGATTTACACATGTCGCGTCGAAGGTTTGGCGGTCGATTGCAAGCCTACTCCACCTAACAAATAAATATTTGTATTTCTTTTCGTTAAAAGTGTCCTTAATATGACAGAGACACAGTGTAAGCATTAAGAAAAAGGGACGGGTAAGAAAGGAGGTGTTGGTGTACATTAGATTTGAATTCTTAAACATTGCAATAACATGAAAAGACGTGGTAAGAGCGTAGTAAGGCATTTCACGTTCGCGTAGTACGGCCAATGTTGGGCTCAAGATGATGTGCATTCCTAGAAGCGAGAGTATTACGGTTGAACTGTTAAAGATGAGGAATGCTGCTGGCTATTTCACTAGAGCATAGTCTGTTAAAATAACAGTAAAAAGGAAACATTACAACTATGCTCGATTGACGTAAATGAGTCAATGATGTTATTTTCACCAATCATTATAAAAGATCTTCTTTTAATACTGTCCAAGAGGCTTAAGTAAGTTACTGGAGCACCATCCCAGAGATGGGAGTTATACTCAAGCTTTGGGCGTATAAAGGTTTTGTAGATTGAATCCAGATCAGAAGGAGAGACAAATTCCTTGCATCGTCTCAGAAAGCCCAAACAACTTGCCGCATTTTTGGTGACATCGCTTATGTGATCGTTCCACAAGATGTTGTAGGTGATGTACATAGCGAGAAAATCGAGATGTTCAATTTCATTGATGCAAGTGCCACTCATATATAGTGGCAAGGGGGTACATCTTGCTTTGACGATCCAAGACAGAATTGGATTTTCGAAGAATAGGATAGATGGAAAAGCTTAGGCAGGGGTTTTGCTAGCGTAGAAAAACACGTCTTCAGAATAATTTATGTATGTGATTTATGTATGTATGTTGAGATCTTTTAGGGCTCTTACCAAAGTACGAGTACGAAAAAAGATTTGTCCCACAGAATCAATAACTGGGGGAGTCATGGCACTATCTGGCAAGGTGGAATTCGCGGCGAACTGCCTTACAAACCAGTTAGATTAACCAATAGAACTAACGAAAGGAATGTCATTGGCAACAAGCTTAGAAACAGAGAAAGAGCAAGAATTCCTCATATTTTGTACAAATGATAAAAATTCTTACTGTCTTTGGTATATTATTGCCTTGATTATTGGACATGTAAGAATTTGGTCCATCGAATATGGGCGTTGTTGTTTTGTTGCCTTCCTGGCTTCTTTGAACTTTTTTCGGTTCTCTTCAGTTGGGTTGGCTCGAAAACACCGGAAGCTTGCTTCTTTTTCCTTGATAACCTCTTTGCTGGTCAAATCAAACCATGACTAAGCCTTGGGTTTGATACTTTTTAAAATTGTTCGGAATCGGCAGAAAATTGTTGGTTCCTTTCACTTCTACGAAAAAAAAAAACGCACACAAAATATTTGAGAGTTGTAAGTCCTGGTTCTTCACTAACTTTAGAGGCATTAATATTAATTTTTAATTTTGATTTATTCAATCGATAAAAAATCGAACTTGATATATTGATCACACCTGACGTTACAATGATTGGCAGCACGAAAAAAATGCGTCTTGCAGTTCTGTCTGTCTGTTCAACTACAGCCTAAAGGGCTGGGCCGATTTCACTTAAACTTGGTAGATAGCATTTTTAAATTCCTCCTTTAATTTCTTTTTTTTCCTTTTTTTAAAGACCAAAAATAAGGGTACCTTCCATAGGATTTTTTTCGAAATTTTATAAAATATTTTTTTCTTTCAAAAACAAAATTTCATTTAGTACAACCATTAAAGCTCCCTAAAAGATTAGATAGCATTCTGTATTAAAATTTTCAAAAACTTTTTTTTGGATTTTTATAAAAGTTTTCAAATCGAATATTTCGAATTTTTTAAAAACTTGGCAACCAAATTTTTTTTAAAACAATCTACATAATGTAAGAAAAGTAAATGTTTTTATCTAAAAAAAAACGGTAGATATCTACCCACCATACAAATGTTAAAAAATGGTTTTTGAAAATCGTTTGAATTGTATTTCAATTAATTTTGACGATCTATAATTCAATAAAAAAAAATTGAGACATCACTGGTTGCACCTACCATAGAACCATTTTTTAAAATTTTTAATTTCTCATTATCGGCTTCTTAAAAGTTTGAAAAACATTGCATTTCGAAACTTAAAAGAAAATTATTTTTGAATTATTTTTAAAGTTATTGTATTTATACCAGTTATTGATACTCAAAGTGTATTTCCTGGGGCCAAATTACCGCATCAGTTTTCGAGTAATACTTGACTGAATTATGTGAGTTTGGCATTACCGCTTACGTCACTCACTCGGTCACTGAAGCGGTAATTTGGCCCCTGGTTTTGTTGGCATGCTAGAGCCCGTTTTTGGATTTTACTGCCTTTTTGGATTGATGTTAGCTGCTGCCTCATTTTTATTGACTCTTCAAGAATACGCTCCTCTTAGTCATGTATACAAAATGAAATCGCTCTCGATAATTTGTTAACGAGATTTTCGAAAATAAAAACAAAGTCTTCAACGGTTTTTGATTTTTATAGTCACAATGTTATTAGAAAAATTGACTCAGTCGTTCGACGTCGATATCGTTATGATATCAAAATCTCGATTTATTTTTCGAATGTAAGACTTCCCACATAGTATTGATGTATGGCAATCAAATATTATTAAGAGTTTATTAACAAAAATGGTCACCCTAAATATGACAAAAATTCATCTGGCTCGCCAACAAACTCGTCGCTAACCCTTCCCACACCGAATTCACCAACGTTCCAAAACTACCTCTTCCTGTAAACAAATCGTGCGAACGAATTCCGACAACGAATTATTCTGGAATTTGGCAATCAATAGCGTCCAGTTGCACAAAACGGATTAAATCATTATCCTGGTCATCTCACAATAAAAAGGCTAAATATTGCGGATTTTCAATTTTCACTCGACGTGAATTGTAAGAGGTGTGTTGGTCGGTGGCGGCGGTACTGCGAGATGGTGGAGTGAAACCTGGTGAGAGCAGTGGCACCAGTTTTGTTGGTTTGCCTAGCTGGCTTGCTGGTTATTCGAAAATGCACTGCGGTTCAATTCGTGTTCCATTGTGCGCGATGGGATGCGTTTTTCGTTTGTTTTTTTTTTAATAGATTTTTCTTTCAATGGAATTCACATCTACTCACAGGCACGCACACTCGTTCAAATTATGCAAACATCATTTAAACCGCAGAAATATTTTACTGCAAAGAGTTTGTTTGTCGGTTGCGTTGTGAATTTTTTTTGTCGTGGTGATGTCTGTCTGAAACGGAAGTGTGTGTTTTTTTTACAGGATAATATATTAATTTTTTTTGTTGAAATTTTTCGTTATGGAATTTATTGTAAAAACCCTATTGTTGGTCTATACACTATAGTATGTATAACAATAATATGACAGGAGACAGAGTTTGGAAATTAAGCGGTTGAAGCCGTTTTCAACACTATTTTCTTAAAAATGTTTACATATTATTTCTATTATTTTATTTTATTGGACTATGTAATGCTCGTAGCTGAAATTTTTTTTTTTTGCAAAGAAACTACGCAGGAGTAAGTTGTATAGTTCATTGATTATTGCATTTTGAAGCAATTTTAATAAATCAAGGAAGTAAAATTGTTCAGAAAATTCCCCGTGAATATTGGTCGTCATTTAAGAAATCATCAATTTTGACAGTTTATGAATAGAAACTAATTATACATATGTCCTTAAGCGGGATTTAGGTTAAAGACTACCTATCTTAAATAATATTAGAAATAACAAATTCTTCTAGCATCCGCGATGGCTTGGTCTTTAAACTGGAGGTTCGGTCTTCCTTTTCACAGCGAACTTGGGTGCTGCGATTCGAAGACTCTTTTAGCTGGGGCATTGTTGTCCATTCGCTTAATATGACCGAGCCAATGTAGTCGACGTGTTTTGGCTTTTGGACTTCATCCACATCTTGGTACAGCTGATACAGTTCGTAATTATAATTTATAACTTCTCCTCCATTCCCTCTTCTCCAAATATCGAATTATTTTTCTTCTGAAAGAGCCCAACATTCGGCGCCGTAAGGCAGGACTGGCAGTATAAGGGTTTTGTAGATCGTGCACTTCGTCTTTAGAGTGAGGAGTTTTCAACCCATTTGTTTTGCTAAATCGAAGTAGCCATATAGCCATCGGTTTTTCTAGGATGATTCTTGTTGCGAGGAAAGAGGATGAGAAAGGATTATATAGGCAGGATCAAGGAAAAAGCAAGGAAACGGATCGGAAAGAAAACGGAATGGAACGGCAACATCGACATCAGCAGTGCCCTAATGTGTTGAAGGTCCGCCCGCGATATTTTAACTTTCATTTTAAGTCTGATTAATGTTTTTGTTGGGAGGTGAGGTTTAGTTCGGTGGCAAGATCTCCTCCCCACTCCGGCGAGTTGAAGCTGAGCATAACAAACAGGTCGCTTTTACCGAGCTAGTCATTCCATTTCGTTTCCTGCCTTGAAGCCGGTAGCCAGTGGCTTGTCTTTTTTATAAAACTTTAAAGTCTCTCTATTCAAGACGATAACCAAGACGTGCGTCGGTGTCGTGTTATTTAATCCATCAATCGGTATGTACGAGTTCTGCTCTTGCTGATATGTACAACTTTTATGAATAGAGCGGAAGGTAACGACTACATAAGAAGAAGAAACAATAAGAATTCGATAGCTCATAAGAAATATTGGAAGATTTCAGTGATGTTGACATAAAATGTCATTAATAGATTGGTGTGACAGTTATTATTTATTATTCTAGTAACTATAAATCTGACAGCTAACAGATAATTTTATTTACAATGAATACTGAATACAAAGACTTACAAGAGATAAACGTTAGAAAATGGCGCTGAACGTGCACAGCTCAAAGAAAATTCGACTTCCACATTGCGTTACATTGGAGCCATCTGCGACGACAATATGGGTAAAGTTTTTGAACGCTAAAAACACAATGTATCTTAATAAATTTTAAAATTTTGAAAACGAATGTTATTAGAGAAAACTGTTCATAAGGATAAAATTAATTTTTTAAATTCTTTTAGTAGTAAGAAGCAGAAACAGAATGCTATGCAAATATGAATTTATGCAAGAACAAAATTTTTTAGTTTTTACTGGTTTCTTAAAAAAATAAGATTTTAACATTTTAAAGAAAAAAATTTGGTACGTCAACTTTAAGTTTTTATTATTGTACGAATGAAAATTAAACTTCCAAAAAAAATATTAAGCCGTTTTTGAGATATCGAATTTTATAAAAAAAAATTATTTTTATTTCAAATGAAGCTGAAGATCGCTGCATCCAAATTAATGTTTTCATTTAGGATAGCAGATCTCGATAAGTATCAAAGATATTGGAATATTTTAAACGCCAAAATGTTGGGCGCAAATTTTCCTAGGGGCGATGTCCGTTACTTTTTTTAAATTGTATCTCGTTATATTTTATTTTAGTGAGTTTTAAAACTTTTAAGACAAAAAAATTTTTAGGAGAGGATATAGACCGCAATAATTTTTTTCTAAACTTTTTTTTTATAACTCTCATGTTTAAAAAAATTTAATAAACAAAAAAATAAAAAAAAAAGAAAAAACAAAGCCCCTAGAGTTTGGAAATTCTAATTTTTCCATGTACCGTTCTTATACCTACGGTTAGTTGATCCAAAGTTATAAGGGTCTAAACTTTTTTTTTTTTCAACTTTCATGTTTAAAAAAATTTAATAAACAAAAAAAATAAAAAAAAAAATAAAAAACATCGCCCCTAGAGTTTGGAAATTCTAATTTTTTCATGTACCGATTTTTTACCTACGATTAGTCAATCCAAAGTTATAAGGGTACAAACTTTTTGTTTTTTTTTTTTTAATTTCATGGTTAAATCATGGTTAAATAAGCTTAATAAAAAAAAATAAAAAAAAAGAGAAACATCGCCCCTAGAGAAACGTATATTCTACATTGGGTCATATTTATTTTATTTCTAAAAAAATTATTGCGGTCTATATCCTCTCCTAAAAATTTTGTTGTCTTAAAAGTTTTAAAACTCACTAAAAAAAAATATAACGAGATACAATTTAAAAAAAGTAACGGACATCGCCCCTAGGAAAATTTGCGCCCAACATTTTGGCGTTTAAAATATTCCAATATCTTTGATACTTATCGAGATCTGCTATCCTAAATGAAAACATTAATTTGGATGCAGCGATCTTCAGCTTCATAAAAAAAAATTGTTTTTAAAGTTGGAAATGCAATGTTTTTATTATTTTAGAAGCATCTCTATAAAAAAATTCATTAAAATCCGGTATGTCGAAGTCGATAATGAAAAATTCAAAACTAATAAATAGTTCTATGGTAGGTACAAACTATAATATCTTAACTTCAATTTTTTTTATTAAATTAAAGATCGTAAAAATTATATGAAAGAAACATTTTTCTTATCAAAATTCTAGGTGTCTTTTTCGAGAAAAAAAAAAGGATTTTTTAACATTTGTGTGGTAAGTACCTTTATTTTTAGGTAAAATAAATTTTTTTCTCACATCTTGTAGATTATATTGAGAAACTTTTATTTATCAAGTTTAAAAAAAAATCTAGCATGGGGTTTTCGAAATATTGAGTTTTAAAAAAAAAAATGAATTTTTTTAAAAAATCCAAAACATTTTTTTTTGAAAATTTGAATACACAATTCTATTTAAGTTTTTGGGGAGCTTTAACAAAAAAATGATGAAAATCGACAAAGAATAAGGCCTTCGTTGATACCAAATGGACGTATTTTTCATAAGAAAGTCTTGTGCCAAACTGTGTCAAATGCCTTAAAAACATCAAGCGCAATAATCTTACTTTCTCCAAAATAATATAAAGATTTGTTCCACTCTTCGGTGAGTCTATGCCATCAGATTATCAGTGGAACGATTGCATTGCTGCGAAGCCGATTGCCGGTCATTAAGAAGCTTTCGATTTTAGAGATATTTCTTGAGCTGATGATTTATCAGTGATTCCATGACTTTGGAAAGAAGGGAAGTAATTGCAGTTGGTCGATAGGAGGAGGGGGAAAAAAGGTCGTATTTTTTAGGAACAGGCTGGACAAATGATGTTTTTCATCTTCTAGGAAAGATTCCAGAACAGTGTCCAACTAGCGGAGCTAACTTGAATTGCGTACATTGATGTCGTCCGTAATAACGACTTCAATATGAAGATACAACAAAAAAATTTGGCAAATGGAATCAGACAGCTCGTCAACGTCAAACTCATTAAGAGTTGTATTGCTGTCAAGATTTGGACTCCTATAAATGAAACATTAATGAATGATGTGCTTGGGGACAGTAAGTTTGAGCCACATGAAGTTAAAATTCGTATTAGAACGATGTCCGTATTGAGGAAAGCTCTGGAAAGCAACATGATATTTTACTTAAATTAAAAGGACGTGATGGTGAAATAGCAATGGCATTAGGTTATATCCAGGCAGGCATAATTCTGAAAGATCAGTACCAACCTGAGTTTCACCTAGTTCCAAAACAGCTGGTCTTAATAGAATTGGCGTACACCTCAAAGAAATTCCTTCTTAGCTCAGGAATATTGGTAAGTTCAACTAGGAAGTGTAGGTCCAATGGATTAAAAATGCAAACCGTTCTATGTGTTATGCCCATAGCACACCTTGCATCTGAAATCAATGAAGGCATACAAACAGAATTGAACTATATATCAGATGTCACTTAACTATCCAATCCAATGCATCATGCGATAAGCATCACAAGAGACATGCAGTGGGTAGCAATCGACAGTTACTGATCAATTAGGGAAGCTATGACCTTGATTTTTTAAATTCGTTAAGAAAAAATCTATTACTGACCAACTACTAAAACTAAATTGTCTTTTTTGACCACTTACTGAAATGGTTTTTTTTTAATAACCCAAATGGGGTGCCAAATAGTTTTTTTCGCGACTTTGAAACTAATTTTAAGAATTCATAAAAAATTTATGGCTGATCAATGACTCTGAAAATAGTTGACTATTTATTAGGATCGAGTGATATTCCGGATGGTATATAATATTTGCGAATATCCCATAAATGATGAGCAAAAATCACGCTGGACCTTGCAAAAGCTTAAGCCTTGATTACAAATTTTCTATGGCTGGCAAATGTCGAAAACTAGTTGACCTTTTTTGACCAATTACTCACCAATTAGATGGCATTATTTTTTTACGAATATCCCATATTATGGGTTGTCAAGATCCCAAATCCCATTAATTAATATATTCAGATAAAACCTTTTATTAAGCTAATGCAGTTTCTTCTGCATCGGGAGTTATCTAAAAATTAAAGCCAGAACGTTCGCATTTAAAAAAAAAAACTAATTTAGCCACAGGGTCGCTGCTCAGAAGCGCTATTTATCCCTGAAATCCGTAAAAAAAGGAGAATACAACAAAATATGCAGCATAAACGCAAAACAAAATTTAATTTCCATCCGTGCAGAACTGTGTTATTTTTCTTTTGCTTCCATTTTATCATCGGGAATGCTTCTGTACTTTTTCTATGAAGGTATAATCTAATTTTCTATACTTTGAAAATAAAAGTAGAATAAAGGATGTGGATTAAAATCACAAGAGAGGGAAACATTGTATAAAGCTTTAGACACATCCATAGGTACGTGAGGATGTTTAAGGGTATAGAACAACAAATGCAGGGCTGATAACAATGATGGCTAATTAGGTATGTATATTTGCAGAGACTAACTTGAAAACTGATTATAAGGTCCTTGTTCTGATGGGTTTGTTTGTATTTCTGGTAAAATATTTTAATTAAAGCAAAGAGATTTTATTAGATCTTATTATTTCATTAGAAGATACGAGTAACATTATCTTATTTGGAAATTGCGTGCTTGTGAATAGTGGAATATATGAGAAATTGGTCAGTTTTAGTTGTTAACTCAAAGTTTTACTATAGACAATTGTTCAAAACTTATTTTAATAAATCTTTAATGCTCCAACCCAAAAGAGCTATATGAAAAAGTCGGTTTTTAATGTAAATATTCGACATTAGAGAATGAGATGCATTTATTTTAATGCCTACCAGAATTTATTTCGATTTAAACCTTCTTTAAAAAAGCAAAACCAGAAAACATAAGTCTGTATCTATCCATTTGATACAAATTTGTCGATGCTTTTATGAAAGTTTATAAATTTGAATCCGAATCCGAAATCAACATCAAAGTCCTTATTTAGACCTTTCAAACTCTCCTCATCACTTATTTTGAAATAAACTTCCTTAATATGTCACTGATTAGTTCCTGAGGAATCAAACATAGATCGGGACTTCGTGTATTCTCCCAAATATCGTCCAAAACACATTTCTCTTTCGCAAAGATGTTTATAATTAGTTTCCCTTTATTTCCTATACGAGTATACCTACTTCCTGGGCAACGAAAAGACAATTTTCTAAGCAACTCGTCCCTTCTGATATTATGTCTCCAACTCCAACTCTTGTTTCTATTCATTGGAACCATCATCAGCAGAAGGCGACGCCGGCAGCGGTGGCGGTATGGTGGAAGCATTGTTGGTGCCATTTTCAGTGCTAGTAGCAATATTTGGGTTTACACATGAATAATTAATTAGAATCAAAAATTTAATACTCACACTTTGGAGCTCATTAAATATTTACCCTTCGTGCCAAATTTGAATGCAAATCGCTGTTTACGAAGCTTCAACAAAACCATTCTCGACGTTTTCGTCCTCCGCCTCTTTGGCCTTAAATCCCGAATACCACCCTTCTCCAGTTACAGGAACGCCTCTTCCTCTACCAGCCTGATAATGGTGAGCCCTGTTTTCTATAGTCCCTCTTTTCCTCCATAGACCAAAATCCATGATGCCTCCTGCCTTGCCTAACCATATAACAGGCCGGCCGTATTATCAATTGATAGTGCGGTAGCTGGAGCTTGGTTCTGTATTGTTTTCTTATCCACAAAATTATTTGTGCGAATCCTTTTGGGAAATAGTGTATGGGTTTTGTTAGTTGTCATTAGTCCACTTTCATATCCTTGTCCCTCACACACATACCATACATACATACATATTACACGAACTCCTGCCAGTCTATAAGTGGCTATAGATATATTTACAACTTTTGAGCTCAAAATCATGGAAAAGCAGTTAAAGTCTCATGGACGATGGTCCAGGAAATGAATTACAACAAATTGGTACTGCATATTATAATGTTAGAGTACATAATAGAGGACAGTAAAGTGGGTGAGGATGGAGTCCTTAGGCATTTAAGCATTCAGTGTGTTACATGAGACTAAATTTTGTATCAGTGCTAACCAATAGGGATTACTTCAGGTGTCCGATGCAATAAATGAGATTCGTTTACAGAATGGCAATGGATATTTTCACATAAGTAGTTTTATGGGTTGTGTACTTTAAGGAAATTTAATTCAAATGAAATATTTATTTGAATTGAAATTGTGTCAACAATGTTTGTTTGTGTAGGTTTGTTCAATTTACTCGGTGATATTGTATTAAAAATTAAGCAAATAACTTTTGCATAAAGGGTAGGACAAGAAAGTCATAAATAGGAAGTTAAGAAAATTTATTTTCTTTAGCTTTAACTTTATGGGAATACCAAAAACGCACGTACATATCTGATGGTAACTTCCGTAGGTACATGTATAATTAAATACACGATGGAGATAAGGACACTAAAGTCGTCAATCAGAAACAGCAACCAATTGATCATAGAGAACTATCAGTTGTCCTGTAATTTGTTTTAGGATAACCGAATTAGGACCATTAATTCCAGCGATTCGCAAGAAAAGTGGATACGGTGAGGCCGCTCTTCAGCAAGTGTATAATAAGGTGAATTCTAGTATTTATCCAAATCATGACCTGGAAAACAGGGGCTCTGCTTCACCATTGCTGCCTTTGAGATGAAATTGCGATTGGAGATCCGCGGTTTTGCCGGGATCAATAATAATCATTTAGAAGATATTTGCTGAGCGAAACGGGTCCAGTATTCTGTTAGTTTCGAAGGTTGATCTCCAACTCAGCTTCGACTAATAAGAGAAAAAGAAGTCAGCAGGAGTCGATGGTTTATCCAACGTTCTACTGCGGCATCTACCAAATTGTTTAACAACGCACTGAATAATGCACATTATCCTGTATGATAGCTGTGGTATATCCTCTTCCGAAATAATGGAAAAGAACAACTCCAATTTGGCGAATATCCGGTCGATGAGTCTTCTTCCGAGTATCACTAAGGTATTAAAAAAAGTTATTCACCCCTATTACAGAATTCGGTGAATGAGCTAAAGTGACAGTTTGAATTAATTTCCAAACTTTTGCTATTACTGAATCCGACGAATGAAAGTTGAACGAATGTCGGTAACAATCCCTGCACCACTGACATTTTGTTCAACTTATATGGTATTACAGAATTCGCAATCCATTCGCACTCCATACAATTTCTATCATTTTACATTCGCACCAATTTCGAGACGAATCTAAGTGAATTTTTGATTAAACGAAAATAAACAATGGAGAGTACAAAAATGTAAGTCAAAAGCTTATCATACTGAATGCTAAAGTGTTTGTTTAACAAATTTGAATAGAAAACGCACAAATACCATCGTCCTTCATCCTGAACCGTCCTTCATCTTCGTACTAACCACTCTCAACGATGCTTGATTTCGTTGATCGAAAGCGATACTATTATCACAGCCTAGGCCAGTTGAATAAATGTTTGTAGCTGACAGTGTCGATAAGAAACTTCATAAATGATAAGTTAATTTTAGGAATCGACAATGTAGTTCATCCGACGAATTTCATATTTGAGTTTTACAGCAGATGCGAATCGAGTCAACTCACTGGGAGTAAAATTCTGCGAATTCTGTAATAGACATGATTAATAGAGCTCTGTCCAAATGGGCGGATGACAACAATATCATACCGGATACTCAGTTCGGTTTTAAGGTGGGATATGTTACAATTTATGCCGCGTCTAAGCTGGTCTCTGATATCCAATGGAAAAAAACTAAAAGGCAGTATACTGGTGCTTGTCTGATTGATTTGAAACAGGCTTTCGACACCGTTTGGTTAGAGGGTCTCTATCTAAGGCTAGCAAGACGCGGCATGTCGAGTAAGCCACTATTATATGTATATGTTTTGTGCCATGCTCAATGGTAGAACATTTGTTGTCAAAAATGTAATCGCAATATTCGATATTAAAAAAAGTTTTCAGTAAGAAGCGGTCAACTCGCCGATTCAATTCAACATTTACACCACTCAGACTATTTCGTATGCTGATGATCTAATAACGTACAGAACAGCTCCAAAAGTTGAGATCATCAGAATTCTTTTGCAGCGTGACTTCGATAAGATTCAGCGATATTGTGATGACTGGAAGTTCAAAATGAACTCTCAGTAATCTGCAACTATGAGGGATCCCCAAATTATATGAAAAAGAACCGGCGCAAGCTGGCCACATATGGACAGCCACTGTCGAGTCAAAGTGTAGTAAAGTACCTTGGCATCTGCTTGCATCAGTATTTGTATTTCGACAGACATATAAATGCTGCTCTGGCCAGGGCTAGGAGAGCCTTTGCCCTGAGGAAACGGTTGTCTTACAGCAGCCGGCTTGACAGGAGGGTGAAGGTGATTTGCTACATAACACTCATCTGGGCTATTATTGCTTATGGGTGCCCGGTGTGGTTGAACGTTGTCCCATCTGATATGGAAAAAATTCAGGTGTTTGAGAGGCAGTGTCTTAGACGTTTCCTTGGATTACACAGAATACCAGAGTCGGAGTACAAACATTATTTTTCCAACCAGGTTCTATACAATGGGGCCAACATAAAAAGGATTAATAACTTTTTGATAAAGCTGATTCGAGGTCACTTTGCAAGAGCGATGTCCTCAACCAACAGCCTAATTTTCGGGGCTTACTACCCAAACGATGATTACTATGAGAGTGTACGTCTTAGCGGCTTCATTACGCCCGATGCATTTCTCTACTTAGATAGTCGAGGGCTGGGCCAAGAAAGAATGGCGATTCCGCTAATCTACTACGTTGGCTGTAGGGTGAGACAGGGAAACCAGTTCTGGTGATTGTCGGATGATAGAGAAAGTTGACGAGGACTTATATTATATGTCTTGCCCGACTTACATAGGTTTAGGTGATTTTAGGTAGGGACAGTCAGGGTGGCATCAAAAAAAAAAAGAAAAAAAAAACTATATTATGTATGTATAAAAAAAAACAAAAAAAACTATTACTGTGCTTGTTCTAGTTTTAAGTAGTTTTAGTTTATTTTAAGTATGTAGCTTTAAGTAGCTTCTATGTAATTTAAGTTAGTTACACTGGTTTGTACGTTTTATTAAAAAGTTAAAGAATCCGAGTTTTTTTTATCATTTTCTCAAAAAAAACAAAATAAAATGCACGACTGGGTTGCACGAACTTGCTCTTATGTAAAAGACTTAAGAATTTCAAAAAATAATGTTATTAGAGAAAAACTATTCATAAGCATAAAATGACTAAAACCACATCTTTAGCAGTTGGAGCTTGGAGGTCAATATAGGATGCCAAGCAAATATTGGCTTATGCAAGAAAAACAATTATAAGTCTTTGTAGTGGTTTCTTAAAAAAATTAGCGTTTATGTATATACAAAGTTTTTAAAACATTTTTAAGAAAAAAATTTGCTACATTAACTCAAGGTTCTTATTATTAAACGAATAAAAAATAAATTTTCAAGAAAAACAAAAAGCCGTTTTTGAGATATTGAATTTTCCAAAACAAAAAAATAGATATTTTTTTAATTCAAAAAATTGATTTCTTAAAACTTTTTAGAAGCTTTTAATAAGAAATTTCATTAAAATCCGTTATGCTGATAGTGAGAAATTCAAAATTCGAAAAAATCGTCTTATGGTAATAAATTAATTCCATTTTTTTTTTATTAAATTAAAGATCGTAAAAATTAAACGAAGGAAAAAAAATGTATCAAAATTCTCCGAACCATTTCGAGAAAAATACGATTTTCTTAAACCATTTTTTAACATTTGTATGGTGAGTACTGTTATATTTAGGTAAATTTTTTTTTTTAAAATCTTGTAGATTATATCTACTAAAAAACTTTTATTTATCAAGTTTGAAAAAAAAAAAACGAGGATGGGGTTTTCGAAATATTGAGTTTCTAGAAAAAATTCGATCAAATATTCACATTACGGCAGAACTTGGAAAAAACCCAGGAGCTACAAATCAACACATACCACCTTTTCATCGATTTCAAAGCCGCGTACGATAGCATCTATAGGAACGAACTATATAGAGCAATGTCTAGTTTTGGCATCCCTGACAAACTTGTCCGCTTGTGCAGGATGACGATGGAGAATGCACGCTGCTTCATTAAGGTCGGAAAAGATCTTTAGATTAGGCAAGGCGATGCTTTATCGTGCGACTTCTTCAACATAGTTCTTGAAAGAATAGTGCAAAACTCACGCGTCAACACAAGAGGCACAATCTTTCAAAAGCCCGTCCAATTACTCGGATACGACGACGACATTTACATTATTGGAAGAACAAAGCGTGATGTCAGTGGCGCTTTTGTGAACATTGAGACGGAAGCGAAGAAGATGGCTTTAGCGGTAAATGAGGGCAGGACCAAGTATATGCTGTCATCAAGAAAGGACACACAACACCGACGTCTTGGACAAAACATCATTAAAGACAGCTATAACTTTGAGGTAGTGAAGGACTTCATATACCTAGGCGCCGCTATAAACTCTGAAAACAACACCAGTGCTGAAATCAAACGGATAATAACTCTTGCCAATCGCTGTTTCTTTGGACTAAGAAGGCAATTGAGTAGCAAAGTCCTCTCTCGAGCAACTAAAGTGTCCCTCTATAAGACCCTAATCATCCTGGTTCTTGTCTATGTTGCAGAGACATGGACTTTGTCGAAGGTGGATGAGAGCGCTTTAGGCTGTTTCGAGAGGAAAATTCTTCGTGTGATCTTTGGCCCCGTCTGCATAGATGGGGAGTGGAGGAGAAGATTTAACCACGAACTGTACGGGCTGTACAGTGAAACTGACCTAGTCAAACGTATAAAAGTCCAGCGACTGAGATGGCTTGGTCATGTAGAGCGAATGGACCTGAATGCTCCGGCCCGGAAAGTCTTCGAATCAAACCCCGAGGGACGGCAAAGTAGAGGAAGACCGCGACTCAGGTGGCGCACACAAGTGGGGGGGGGGGGGGGGGGGACCTCAACCAACTTGGCGTGCAAAACTGGAGACAGCTAGCTAGGGACCGAGCTAGCTGGAGAAGCTTGTTGGTTGAGGCCCTGGTCCACCCCGGACTGTAGCGCCACCTTAAGTAAGTAAGTAAAAAAAAATTCAAAAAAAAATTAAAATTTGATTATGTAATCTAATAATATTCAAACTTTGGAGAATAAATAAAAAAAAGGTTCCAAAAATAACCATTTTTTGGAAAATTTTACTAACTAAACTAAATGATTTTTTTAAAAAAATCCGTGGGATAGTTTTTGGGAAAAAAAATATTTATAAGATTTCGAAAAAAATTCGCATGACAGGTACCATTATATTTGGTCTTAAAAAAAAAAACAAAAAAACGTTGGGGCGGAAAGTTAAAAATACTATCTACCAAGTTTGAAGAAAATCGGCTAAGCGGTTTAGGCTGTAGTCGAAAAGACAGACAGGCAGACAGACAGATAGACAGACAGGATTGCTCTTTCGCTATCATTGTAATGTCAACTTTGATCAAAATCTCGAGTTGGATTTTTTTTTCCGAATGCATAACTTGCCTTATAGTATCTACTCGTATAAATTGCAAGTAAGAATTGATATAGTTCAATATAAAAATAAATCTTAGGGCGAAAGGTATTATAATTAAGATATAGTTTAGCTTAGAGCGCCGCATAGGGCCAGTAAGTTAGTTTTAAGTTATTGAATAAGTAGGCTAGTTTTCTTGAATTTTTTGTCTATCTTTAAGTTATAAGTTGAATAAAAATAAAAAAAATGAATTGAAAAAAAAAAAACAAAAAAGTTTTTCAATTTAACTTGAAAGTGTAAAGACTAAGCACCACTAAAAAGGAGTCTGAAGATCGGCTTGGCATCCGTGAAACAGCAATAACTCCAGCATATACTATACAATTGGTGGTAGTCCAGTCAAGTTTTTGTTGTGATATTCAAACCAATAAGTTTCTTTGTTTTTTTTTGTAAGTTAGTTTGGGTAAATTCATAAACCTTCTGATAGACCTTCACTTGGAGCCTTTTCTTTTCGGGATTTTTCTTTTAGTTTTAGGAATCTTTCGCCACAATATTTCGATACATTAATTTTCATCTTAAACTGTCTTTCTTTTGATTTATAACTTTGGTCATTTGCCAAATTCCTACCATATATATAAACTTATTATAAAGATTTATTTTTCCCATAAGAAATTAAATTTGGTATTGCGATTTCATTAAGACAGCGATTTCCTTTGCTTTATGTTTTGGTAAGTTTTTACTAGCGGTTAGAAACTTCCTGGCACATATTTTTGTACGGCCCTGTACTTTACATACTTTTTAGTCGGCATATTGATCATCGAAAGCTATCGTTTTATTAATTCAATCTAGATTAAGCGTTCGATTTATACAAGTTACTAACCCTTACCGGTGATAGGATTTTTAACTGTGACCGTGTTGTAAAACGAAACACGGTGGCTCGAGATGGTGCTTCATTACCAAAAAGTCTTGTTGACTTAATTCACGTCAAAAGCCACAGAAAAACATTGCACGAAAATGTTCACGACTCAATTCTATTTTTCGACTAACACTAATATTTCAAATAACTGTAAACAACACAAAAAGCACTTGTATGAAAAATCGTTCTGAATAAGATAATCATTAAAAATGTCAAACTTTACGATAACAATATCAAATTTGACTTATTCGCATTGCTGATGCCAAAACTTAAGACTTACATATGTAACAACTAGTCTTAATCACTTTGGATATTATGGGTTCAAAATTTTATCCAAATCGTCCCAGTGGTTTTCCATAAAATTTAAATAAAATCAATTTATTTAAAGTTAGAATTTATTTAAGTAAATGTTAAGTTAGATTAAAACTTTACAACTTTTTTCAACATCAAGCCATTACCTACCCTTTCTCCAAATAGAATTAGTGAAATTCAAAAGTCCTTCTCGAAAATTTGATTGATGGTACAATCCTAAGTAAATTATATTTGATTTTCAACAAATGAAGTCCTCAATTTTAACTTAAAATTGCCAATTGCCACTTAGAATTGAATAGAAAATTCTTACACACTATTTGAGATACACATTAAACATATCAAAGTATTTCTGACACTTAAACTTTTTCCAATTTTAAAATTGACTTCAAAAGTAACTAACAACTATTTGGATATAGCCTTTCCAGTCATGTGTCCAGTATATCTTAAAAGACTTTTCCAACTAAAAAACTCAGACAATTTGTATTAATTTGTTCGTTGAAAAGGAAAAACAATATTTTCAAACCACCAACAATCTGTATTGCTTCCTTAAAGTGATACCAAAGAAAACACACATACACACACAAGGATTGAATGGAAAAAATGTTCCTGCTAAAGTCTTTCGTTCTTTTCAATAGAAGAAAAATATAGAAACTTAAGAAGATGAAAAGTTTTCTTTCTTACAATTTCTTCTTCACATTGCTATCGTTGCTTTCGCTAAATTTATTTCCAAAAGCTAATCTTTGTTGAAATGGGAGAAATAAAAATAACAAAATTCCAGCTATAAAAATCAATGGTATTTGGGAGGGTAACCAATGTTTTGTCTACTGATGAAATATATAAAAAAATAATAGTTTTACTTTAAGGAAACAGAACATTTAAAGTAGCAAAATATGGCAAGAGTACGATAACTTAGGCGCCAAGAAATTATAACGGTTTTTTGTAGAACAGTTCAATACAAGCATTTTTTACTATGGGAGGGGGGGGTCTATCTCCCCCCGTTTGGGCAGGAGGGGCAATTTTATAAAAAAAACTACTAAAATGGAAACAAAAATATTAAAAAATAACGGTAATACTTACAATTAGGTATTATACCTTTTTTTTAAGCCAATACTCTGATCTATTAGAAAATTTTTAAATTAAGTAGAATCTATGCACAGTTTTTGAAAAAACGAGTTTTAAACTCAAATTTTGGTGAAAAAAAACATAAAAAAAAGTTTAAAGTTTAATTTTTCAAAACTGCAAAGTTATATATTATTATTTTTCCTAAAATTTGTTGCTCTAATATATTCTTATTCAAAAACTGAAAACGAGATGATTTTATGTCATCTAGTTTTTGAGAAAATTGAAAATAACTAAAACTACTTTTTTATGGGATATTTGCTTTTTTTGCTTGCTTACGCATTACGGCGTATAAACAGTGAGACATGTATGGGGGGGCATGCTGCCCCCCTGCAACCCCCCTGCCTGGGCACACTATAGGATTTGGGGTAGGTGCGAGGTTGGGTGTATGCAAGGTTTCTTTTGCATTTACAGAATCTGGATTTAAAGAAACTTTGAATTTACCCTATGGTCTATATCCAATGTCTACTAAATATATGTATGTACGTAGCCCAAAGTTGCACATTTAAAATGTTCAGACATGAAAATTTAATACATTATGAAAAATTCACATTACCTAGGTACTACTGTACGAATGCAGCAAATTTATATAATTCCTTAATTAATATGTATGTTTATTGTTTGTGTCTAACATTTTTAATGCTAATATGGTACAGGTTATTGTTTACCAAGGTCATTCGTTATTCAACCTTTGTAAGAGTGAAGTATTTTTTTCTTTGAATAAAGAATGGCGACTAAGCATCCACTACTTCATCCTAAATTAAATAACTTTTCAATATTTCAAAAAAAATATTTCAAAAGCATCGCGTTCTTAGAAGAAATTGGTCTAATTCCAACTAAAGCGTCAACTCCCCTCAACTCCAACTCAAAAAGGTGACAAAAATTGTAAGAATACAATATTATTATTATTATTTATTTAATGATTTAAAAGTTTCTCTGGTGCAATCCATATAAAAGATAATCTCAGAGCAATAAACCCATCTATCGGCACATTTTTCCATGGGCCTCAATATTGGCTAGAGATTCGGGATGTGCTTGCTATAATTTTTTTTTTGTGATCAAAATGCCTGTAAACACGGTTTTAATACATTGAACATTGAAAAATTGACTTGACTATTTTTAAGTAACACCTGACTTATTCACAAACTGACTGACTGAGACGCGAAATGCCATGCAATTCTACCTCCTCTGGTGCATTCTTGGTAACCCTAAATGATTTGCTGTACTTTTCCTACAAATGAACCACATTAACATTAATCCTCAAAATGAAATCACCGTAGTTAAATACCAAAAATCAAAAATTTCATAAAAAGTAGTTTTAGTAATTTTCGATTTTCTCAAAAACTAGAAGGGACAAAACCATTCGGTTTTTTGTGTTCGATTCAGAATTAATAGTAGCATTGACCACAAAAAGCCAATTAAGCACTTCATTTTACAATTTTGAAAAAAATTGGTCTAAACTTTTTTTTTTCCATTTTTTTTAACAAAATTTTGAGTGTGCATGCAAATTTTTCAAAAACTATTGACATAAATAATTTAATTTAAATTTACAATTATAGAACAGACTTTTGGCTTTCAAAACCGGTATAGTATTTTATTGTAAGTGTTGCCGTTGTTTTTTAATATTTTTTTTTTTCAATTTAAGTCATTTTTTCTAAAATCGCCCCTACCTCCTAAACGGGGCGAGATAGCCCCCCCCTCCCATAGTGAAAAACGCTTGTATTTGACCCTTCTACAAAAATCCGTTATCAATTTTTGGCGCCTAAGTTATCGTACTCTCCCCCAAAATATTTATTGGTGTATTGCTTTCAGATATGTATGTATGTACATATGAAGATTTTAAATTTTAAAACAAAAGTAATTAAACTGATAATAATTTTTAAATCACCTTTAAATAATGTTCGTACATATATCTATTTATAAATCATTACCATTACTATCGCAACTTGAGCCGGAGTCTGGTCTCCTACAAACATTTTAAGAAAAATACTTTTTCTGCTCTACCGCTGGTATCGCACTTTTCTTTAGGCTTTATACTCTCTTAATTCTGTAAAGAATAATGGTACGCATCCCAAGAAAAATCACTTCTGCAATCATATCAGCACTGCCATCAACGTCACTATCGAGTAAACATAGTGACCAGTTAAAAATTCTAAAAAAGTTATTCAGACCGTCCCACAGTGGCGGAAAATCCCAAAAACGTGGCCAAAACTATTAAAAACAAAAATCAGAATTGTTATTGTTTTTGTATGCCAACTTATTAACAGATAAGTTAAGTACATGATCTGATTAATCCCGATATTTTTTTTGCATTTATTTAGTCAGGCGATGCGACTAAAGTGGGAATATTTTAATAAGCCGCAGTTAAAGATTTTCTTTGTGAGAGAAGGTTGGTTTTCTTGATCTTTTTTTTTCGCTGTGTAAATTTTTTGTTTATAAAACAATGTGGAATCTATTGCTGGTGGTATGTTTAGTGAAATGAATGAAAAACAGTTAAATAATTTCATGTTATATGTTGGTGTATAACATGTTCCAGGAACGCCTTTTGTGACTAAAAAAAAAATGTTGAATTTTATGTAGTAATGAAAAAGTTTATGTTTCCCGCGAGATCCTGTGATGAAATGTAGCTCTTAATTTACCTTGATATCTCCTTTATAAGTTATTAGTGGTCCAGATTCTCACGCTAGAAAGGTTGGTCGCGCTCCTTAATCGCGGCTCAAATATATAGAATCCTTTCAAGGAAGCAAATGGCAAGTAACCCCATGAAGGGTACTTTAAAAATGATCGTAGTCGATAAGTTATTAACAAAAAAATGTTGCGATATTTTGCGATGTTAAGAGATATTGTAGACGGAATCTGTTGAACACACTAAAAATGCAAGTTCGCATCAATAAATAGTTTTCGATTTTCTTATTTTTTGATATAGACTCACAATCAAACTTAATTTTTTTTATCAAGAAATTAGCTAAGTGAGGTTTTAAGAACTTGTTCATCACATGATTCAAAAGAAAAAATTGAGTTTTTGTCAGAAAAAGTTGAAAACTTCACCCACATTCATACATCTGATGAAACAAAGAAAATATTGCCTAAATTTGTAAATGGATATAAGGATCGATGGTTATCTTCATCTAGAAATTACCGAGCTTTCCAAAATAAGTTCAAAATCTGGTTGGAGTTCGAAATACCGTTTCCATGCCGAACCCATACAGTAGCTGGACGTCAGAGAATTAGCTATGTGGCCCAAATTGATTCTTCCACTGAAATAAAAGATGTATGCTTTTCAACTCCATCGCGCGCCGGAAAATACCAAAAAGCTTATAAAAAATTGGATGCGAAATAATTCAATTTACTGAAGATGAGACCTTGTCAACATTTGTTCAGGCCAAATTAACAAAGTTTCAATACAATATTATTAGAGATGCAGCCAAAAAACATGGTGCCAATCTATGTCCTAGCTATGAAGCGATTACGGAAGCCAAAACAAATTTTTTACAGAAAATTTAAACATAAAAGAGTCACTTGTAGAATCACCACTTCAAAGTTTACTCTTATTTTCAAATGAGGTTGCGATGAAACTTCGGGCATGAGCGTGTTTTTTGTTTATTTAAATTTAAATTCTTGTATTTAATTAATTTAATATATTTAATTTTAAGCGATTAAGTAATATGTTAAAGCCATTTTAGTAAGTTACTAAGGATTTTGCTAATCTTATGATTTTAATATCTTACTATCTCTTAACATTTTACTAAAGTTAAAATCACAAACTGGCTACTTTAACTTTCTAAAAATTTATATGATATCTGTCATTTTCCACAAAAAAATCTCTTGGCAATTTTATTTTATTTGTGTTTATTTTATGATTCATTATTGATCTTAAAAGTAAATAAAATAATATAAAATGTTCTCGGAAGACGAAGATTTTGATATACATACATATACATTATGTTTGAAGACAAAGTTTTATGCAGTAAAAATTTCCTAATGGAACACAAACTATATATCTATGTACAACAATTAATCTCATAGGAGCAATGTATGGAATGGTCCAGTCCACAATAGGGAAAATGATAAAAAAAAAAAACATTTCGAAAAAGGTTTTCACAAATAAACAAATAACGAAATAAATTGTAGGTTGTCCCTTTGACTTTTGAGTTTCCAACATTTCAAATTATTAGGTCTGTTCCGCAGATTTGGTCTTGTTTGTTTTGTTATTTTCCAAGAACTGTCATGATTTAAACATGTTCAGATGTACCGTTTTTAATAAAAGGGAATTAGAATTTTACTAGTTAGTAAAACGAAAAAAATGGTTTAACATTTTCGAAGAGCTAAGAAATTTCTAA
Organism: Philhelius festivus; assembly: GCA_963931855.1. NCBI lineage: Eukaryota > Metazoa > Arthropoda > Insecta > Diptera > Syrphidae > Philhelius > Philhelius festivus. The sequence continues at coordinate 65,512 of CAWVOZ010000098.1, read as the reverse complement.
AAGTTTAACAAATTGCTGGCTAGTAAGATAAAGCCATTAATAATAGGTTGTTTAAAATTTTGCCCCATTTTCGTTATTATTTTTTTTTAAACTAAATATAATCAAAAACTGTTCCTCATGCATTCGTAATAGTTTAATCTGATAAATAAAAGCATTTATTACATTGCAAACACAAAAAATAATTTGGCCACGTTTTTGGGATTTTCCGCCACTGTGCGTCCCAGGTGGCTTTATCGTATTGCCAAACGGTCCTAGTGGGATGTTTCTCTTTAACTGTCGGATGGAATGACGAATGAAGGCGAAGATTTTCATAAGTTTCAAGATTCAGCTTTGTCCCGACCAAAGCCTTTGAAGAGCTGGACAATTGAGAATTTAACTCCGGGTAAAGGTTTGAGAGGAGAACAGTTGGTTGAAATCCTTAACATCCAAGACCGAAATACAAACTTAGGGATTCGGATTTAACCAGAATTACAAGTTCTAGTTCTATAACACTTCTTTGGTAGAAATGTCCACCATGCTGATGTTGTTAAGTTAATTTCTTAATGGAAGACAAAGGATATACACAAACAAGCAAATAGTAAAATAATTTGTAGGTTGTCACTTTAACTTATGAGTTTCTGACATTTCAAATAATCAGGTCCGTTCCCTAGATTTAGTTTTGTTTGCTTTGTTTTTTTTTTTCACGAACTATCATTGTTTAGACGTATTCAGATGCACCGGTTTTAAGGGAATTAATATTCTACTAAATATTAAATCGAAAAAAAAGGACTACAATTTTTGAAAAGGTAGTAAATTACTAAATGTTTGGCAAATTGCTAACTCGTAACATGCTAAGCTGTTAACAAAAGCTTGTTTAAAATTTTGTGCCATTGTTTTTAAGGTACTTTTTAAATATGACTAAGACGTTAAAACAAAACTCGGTGACGTTAAATAATTCCCAAGAAATTAAGCCTAATATCAACATTTGGCCTTAATTTATTTTAATTGTGTAAATTTCATTTTAGAAAACGAAATAGGGCCAATTTGGCTTATTGTTTGTTATTAAGCTGCAAAACGACGCGCGTTGTTTGTTGTTCGTATTGTTTGATTACGAAGACTAAGAAAGATGTGCGGCCCTATTTCATCAGACAATACAATAATTTAGACCGTGATAAGTTTTCTTAACCAACACTTCTTTAATGGCTCTATTCTGGTTTGATCCGTTGCTTTGCTTACGGTATACGCCTCTTGATTTAGAAAATAAAACCATGAGCGACCCGCCGTATTCAAAGGATTTTGACTCAAGTTAACAGTTTTTTTTACTTCAAGGTAAAATATAAACTTCGCATTGTTGTCTAAACTAAAACTATAATATTATATTTCAAAAGCCTTTGTATGGCATTCTTCGCTAAATTTATCAGAGTTTGTAATATCACAGTTTAAGGTATCACAGTTGTTATCGTATCACAGTTAAAGGCAACTTTGAAAGAAGTCTTAAAGTAGTTGATATATCTCATGAGGTTCACGACTAAAATGTCGTTTAATTTGAGAACAGACGGATAGGTTAGGTTAGGTTAGGTTATTGAGCTGACAATTGATGTCGCTATCGTCACACTTAGATGAATGTAGATCCATTGTGTTACCCGTGAGTGTAATTACTCTTTTCTGATAAAAATCTACTATGTATTTTGTTAATCAGTCAAGCCATTTTGAGGCATTGACGAAGTTCAATATGTGAATTCCTGAAATATTGGAAAGATATTCTTGATTGTCAAAGAAGTTACTACCAAGCCATTTCCTTCTCTGGTGGTATAGTGAAGGGCAATTACAAAGAAAGTGTGATGTGTCTTCATGCACCTCTTCATCACCACATCCTCTGCATAGGTCATCTGTACTTAGTTTCATTTTGAATTTATGATATTTCAGTAAATTATGTCCGGTGATTATGCTCGTAACATGCGGTCTCCACTAGCGATGAATCCAGAGCATGCTTTAAAGCATGCGTTCATTATCGTAAGTAGAGACCGCCATCGCAGCTTTATTTCCATAGCTTGCGATAGAAAGTATGTTCTCATCGCATACCATTCATCGCTTGCTTTATCGCAAGGAGAACTGTCATATTGTTCTGGCGTACCCAAATTTTATTTGAGTGAGTTTGAGTTTTGCGTGCGAAGAAAGCTTTTGCTTGAGATTTACGTTTTTCTTCCAAGTTTAAAAAAATGTCTGATTTAAAATTGTCCATAGAACTCATTAATATTAATTCCTAATTTGAAAGCCTTTGTTATTTGATCCATTAAAATTATTCACTATACTAAAAAAGTATGCGATGAAATACCCAGCAAAAAAAAAATTGCTCTCTGCTTTCTGCTTTGGCTATTGCGATTGCGATGGATTTATCGCTAGTGGAGACGGCGGCGGCGTGTAAGAGAGCGAAGGGACTTCTTACTAAGTTGCATAATCTTCTCTGCTTGTTAAATCAAGGCCACACTTTCCTAGTAGTATCACAGGTATCAAGTAGACTCCACCTTTCATTGGATTTCTTTAGGATTAAATCTGAAATTTTCTGTTTAATGTTGCAGAGTGGGATACTTACCATCTCTGTTTGATTAGCGTTAAGCGCTGATCCCTGTCTTGCCAACTCATCGGCATTTTCATTACCTGGTATGCCGCTGTATCCCGGTACCCAGCAGAGTCTAATATTGTGCTGCGTGCCAATAACCTTAAGCTCTTCGCGGCCAGTAAGAAACAAGCTTCGATTTTATCACAGTGGCAGAAATCACTTTTATTGTATAATCTGTAATGATACTACCACCCAAATATTTCTGAAGAATTTGAGCATGTCCTATTGCGCTGTTTTTCCAGATATTTTCCTGGCTTAGCCTTGTAACTTAAGCTTGTTACTTTACTATTGTACCAATCTGGAACTGATGAAATTGATTTCTCAATGACAAGAGAAACAGAAAACAATCGAATAAAGTAATATATTATTCAAAAACCATGAATTAACATTTAAACAATTATTAAGATAGGCTAGTTGTTTATGATAAATCGGGCTTTTTTGGTCACTTCCTTCTATATGCAAATAAAACTTTATTTCATTACTTTTTCCCTACGTTTCTTCGTAATTTCTCGACTTCATCAGGGGTAGTTTAACATGAAATTAGTACAAATTAATCTCCAACATAGTAAAGCAGCCAGCGCCAACCTTGTCTACCTCATGGAGAGTAGGCAAATAGACATCGCCCTTATTCAAGAACCCTGGATCGCAGGTGGCAAAATTAAGGGCCTGCACTCAAAAGGACTTACACTGTTCAAAACTGCACAAGTGGTATCAAACAGTAATTTTAGAACTTGCATTGTAGCTAGGAAACAGTTTAATCTTTTTCTTCTATCTACATATAGTAATCTAGACCAGACTGTCGTGAAGCTAGAGCGGATCGGGCACCCACCACTCATCCTGGCATCTTGCTATATGCCATATGACGGGACGGAGGGACCACCTGCAGACCTAACAGTCCAGCTAGTAGAGCGAGCAGCAATCGAAGGATGGGACGTGGTTCTAGGATGTGATGCTAACTCACATCATGCTCAATGGGCAAGTACCGACACCAACAGTAGAGGTGAGTCTCTTTTTGAATTTATTATAGAACATAATTTACTGGTAGCAAATAGGGGCAATGAGCCCACTTTTGTTATAAAAAACAGGGAAGAAGTGATTGATATAACTGTTACTAATAATTCAGATACAGTTTCAATCGACCAATGGAATGTTCTCAAAGAATAATCATTCTCAGACCACAGGCTTATAGGCTTCTTGATAAATGATGCAGTGGAAACTCCGAAACCTTATAGGAATTTCAGAAACACCAACTGGGATCTCTTTAATAGGGAATTAGAGAAAAAACTCAAAAATTTCAATAACACTGCGATTCAAGAACCCAAGCATATTGATCAAACATCAGAAGAACTCAGGGTGATTCTTAGTAGCGCCTTCGAGAAAAGTTGTCCACTGAAACATATAGGGAAAGGAAAAAAGAAACCACCCTGGTGGACGGTAGAACTCGGTAACTTGAGAAAAGTAACAAGAAGACTTTTCAATGCTGCCAAAAACACTAGAAATGATAATGACTGGGAAGTATATAAAACCAGTCAACGAAAATTTAAAGCAGAAACGCAACGAGCGAAACGAAGCTCATGGAGAACTTTTTGCAGTGAAATCGAAGGGACAAACGAATCTGCTAGACTAAGGAAAATTCTTTCCAAAGATTCAATCCCTTTAGGATCTCTAAAAACGCCCACTGGGTGCTGGACAGAATCCTGCAATGAGACTCTTGAGAACTTGATAAATACTCACTTCCCGGGTTGCGGGTCAAATGACAGCAACCTGGAAACAGAACCCTACACGGAACACATTATACCATCGGATATTATAACGGAAGAAAAGATAAGATGGGCAATCCATTCCTTTTCTCCGTATAAATCCCCTGGCCTTGATGGCATCTTCCCAATGATGATACAGAAAAGCGAAATCCAAATAATACCGCTCCTGAAAAACATATTCCTTAACAGTCTAAAATGGGGATATGTTCCTTTATCATGGCGCGAAGTAAAAGTGGTTTTCATTCCAAAAGCTGGCAAGCCCAGTCATACAGAAGCAAAAGATTTCAGGCCAATTAGTCTGACATCGTTTATTCTTAAAACGTTTGAAAGACTGATAGACCTACATATTCGTGGCACTCTGAAACTGGTTGATTTATCCCCAGCTCAGCACGCCTACACAAAGGGGAAGAGTGTAGAAACGGCACTTCACAGCGTCGTTAGCACGATTGAGAAGACATTGAGCGACAAAGAATATACCCTTGCTGCGTTTCTCGATATTGAAGGAGCCTTCAACAACGTGAACAATAAAGCGGTAAAGGCAGCTCTAGTAGACAATAAAATCGATAATTCGATAATACGTTGGGTTATGTGCATGCTAAAGAACAGGCAAATTAACTCGGAACTTGCAGGGATACAGATGAGAGTCTCCACATCCAGGGGCACCCCACAGGGGGGAGTTCTCTCACCACTCCTTTGGGTGCTGGTTATGAACACAATTCTCATTAATTTAAAACACTGTGGTGTAAAGATAGTAGCCTACGCTGACGATCTTGCGTTATTAGCTACAGGTAAATTCTTACCCACTATCAGTGAACAGATTGAATACGCCCTTTCTAAGGTTAATAGATGGACTAGAAAGTGCGGCCTGATGGTTAACCCGTCAAAAACAGAATTAGTCCTCTTCACAAATAAAAGGAAAATACCAAACTTCAGAATACCTTCAATTGAAGGCACCCCGCTGAAGATTTCAGATCATGCAAAGTATCTTGGTGTGATTCTAGATAGGAAATTAAACTGGAGTCTTAACACTAAGGAAAGAGCGAAAAAAGGTATGATTGCATTCTACTCCTGTAACAGAATCTTTGGGAAATCCTGGGGACCTAGTCCAAAAATTATCAGGTGGATGTATTTGGCGATAATCAGACCAATACTAACCTATGGTAATTTGGTATGGTGGAATGCAACGGAAAAAAGCACGAACCTCAAAACTCTGGCAAAAGTACAGAGACTCGCGTGCATTGGGATTACGGGTGCCATGAGATCCACACCAACTGCAGGGTTGGAGGCGATACTCAACCTGAAACCCCTAGACCTTTTCGTACAAGAATCCGCAGCATATAGTGCCTTAAGGCTAAGCCAGACTAATACCTGGAAAAACAGCGCAATAGGACATGCTCAAATTCTTCAGAAATACTTGGGTGATAGTATCATTACAGATTATACAACACCCGAGCTTGACTTTTATAAACCATTCCAAACTGCCTTTCCAAGCAGAGAAGAATGGCTGAACAACCAACCCTACACCAGTGAATCAGAAATAGCAATCTATACTGATGGCTCCAAAATGGACACAGGTGTTGGTGCAGGCTTTTTCTCAGAAACTCTTGAGCTAAACAACTCACTTAGGCTCCCGGATCATAGCAGTGTCTTCCAAGCGGAGGTCCTGGCAGTGACAACAGCTGCTAGACAGGTATCAATGATGGCGATACCACGGGCTGATATCACCTTTTACATTGACAGCCAAGCGGCAATAAAAGCGATTTCTGCCACTGTGATAAAATCGAAGCTTGTCTCTTGCTGTCGCGAAGAGCTTAAGGTTCTTGGCACGCAGCACAATATTAGACTCTGCTGGGTACCGGGACACAGCGGCATACCAGGTAATGAAAATGCCGATGAGTTGGCAAGACAGGGATCAGCGCTCGACGCTAGTCAAGCAGAGATGGTAAACATCCCACTCTGTAACATTAAACAGAAAATTTCAGACATAATTCTAAGGAAATCCAATGAAAGGTGGAATCTACTTGACACCTGTGATACTACTAGGAAAATATGGCCCTGCTTTAACAAGCAGAGAACTGACAAAATTATACAACTTAGTAAGAGGTCTCTTCGCTCTCTTACGAGCATAATCACCGGACACAATTTATTGAAATACCATAAATTTAAAATGAAACTAAGTACAGATGACCTATGCAGAGGATGTGGTGATGAGGAGGTACATGAAGACACCTCACACTTTCTCTGTCATTGCCCGTCACTATGCCACCAGAGAAGGAAATGGCTTGGTAGCTACTTTTTTGATAATCTAGAAGATATTTCTAATATTTCAGGAATACACATATTGAACTTCGTCAATGCCTCAAAATGGCTTGACTGATTAATAGAATACATAGGTTTTATCAGGAAAGAGTGATAACACTCACGGGTAACACAATGGATCTACATTGATCTAAGTGTGACAATAGCAACATCAATTGTCAGCCCAACAACCTAACCTAACCTAGGGGTAGTTTATTAAATATGAAAAAACTTTTGTTACATTGAATAGTAATTATTGATAGATAATAATAATTTTTAACTTTGAAATTTTAGCAAAGCACTTAAGAATTTAGTATCTTGTGATAGCAAGGCATTTAGTTTTTCAAGGCAATTTTTTTTAGTCTGATTCTGTCTAGAGGATATTGTGTGGAAACTGATTTCTCTGAAAGATTAAAAGTCTGACGAATCAAATTGGATACTAGCAGAATTGTGTCAACGTTTTGAAGTTCAATTCCTTACAAATCTTATCAACAACATTTTGGAATTAAGAATTACCTACATATACTGTAACGTTTAAATTAAGAGTTGAATTTTATAAAATCAAGTTTTAAAATTTCTTCTTCCTCCATTATTACAAAACTCTAACTTACTAAATGCATTGATGTACTTGAAGAATTTGAAGCGTACTTCAAATAGCTTTATCACGTGTTTTTCTTAAAAATTATTGATTGCTTTTTTTTGGAGAGAAAAAAGATAATGAATGGATTTTGTTGACCTCAAGATACCTATATAGCTTCTAAGATAGATTTTTTTGAAAGCTCTTTAACATGAGTACATTAGATTACAGTTGGTGTCCATCAGGTAGATTAATCCTAATGTTGTTGAAGTTTTGTTTCAGGCTGACCGTTCCCTTACTCAGTTTGAAGCATACCAACTGAGATTTTGAGGAGGTATTTATCCAATTTTTGACTCGCCGAAATCGTTATTATTGATTTGAAGTAGGTACATTACCCAGTCATTCCCAACTATGAGATGCTAAGCATCTTCAGGTTGTGGCTAGTCGGATCTCGGATTGTCCTCATTGGTTTTTGATTATCTGATTGAATGTGGAAATCCGAGTTGAAAGATATAGGGACAATGTAAAAACCAGTATAAAAAACTGCAAAGACATTCATTGAAACAAAAATAACATTTGAAAAGATTTACACCATGTTTATTGGTTCGGAAGATAGGACAAATTTTATTCATAATACCTACCTTATCGTACTCTTAATTTACCCAACCCATGTCCATATACTACATACATTTCCAATAAGCTCTAAAAAAAGGAACTCAAATACTTTTTATACATATACATATACATATACATAGTTTATAACTCAACCGCAAAATGTCAAACGCAAAAACCTTAGATACTTTAAATTACATAGAAATCCCTCTGAACACTTTTATTTATTGCACAAAACAATGTGTTAAACAACTATCATTATCAAGCGTTTTGCAGTCATGTTAATTCAACTTCCGCTGCAACTTTGTCTCTACGCGACAAAAAATAGGGCACATGGGTCACACAAACCCTATACTATACAATCGTTGTCTGTTGGAAAATTTATTTATAGATAGATACTTTGGTCCTTGTATTCAGTGGTATGTCTTTGTGGTCACAAAATAAAGAAAAAATCCTTGGAGCGACAAATTTTAACACTCAAAATGTGAACGGAATTTTGTTCGTTTAGTATAGTTGTTGCCACTCTACACCACTCCACACCACACCAAACCCGACTCGACTCCTTTCCTTGTGGCATTCATCAGATAGCGAATGAAAAACTTAGGGCAATAAATAAGAAAAGAAAACCTGTTTCCTCGCTCATGTAAGCTGATGCTATTAGTCTTCAGCAGTGTAGGTCTTACTATATTTAGGGTGCATTGGGATATAAAAAGGCAGATAAGTAACTTTCAAACAACAAAAAGCATCATATTGTTTTTAGTAAAATGAGCCCAACATTCTGAATTAAGTCTCTGGTAATAAAGTAAGACCCAACAGCCTAAGATTTGTGTTGAACGAGTTCCTATGTCTTAAATATAAAGCATTTCTGCAAACTGTAAACGCATTAAGAATTGTTGCTTGGAAAACATTGACGATTTCGGGAAATCTCATGAGAGTTTGCATTTTTTGTTTAAAAATTATTCTCGTATTGTACCTGTAGTATTTTAATTTTTAATTAAATCGGAAACCTAAAATAATTGTTTATAAACAATTATCAGGCTTATTTAAAATAATGTACTGATATTATAATAATGTCCAATTTTTACCCAGTCTCTCTTAAAATATAATAAGACTACGAAGGATGTGAACTGAGTTTTCTACTCTTCTACTGATGGTGTGTCCTTAAAAGATACGTTTGAAGACGATAAAAAAGAACAAAAAAAATTACCACATTTTCTAAGAGCCTACTTCGCATAGTTTTTCTTGTTTTCCTCATAGAAAATAAGATTTTCCTGCCTTATCTGTCGTCTGCATGCGGTGGTGGCAACATTTTGACAATCCTTGTGGCGAAATGCTTTATTGTTTGCAGGGGTAGGTCAATATCTAACTTGGCATTTGTCCGACTTAATTTTAAGCTCAATTTACCCATGTCTCTGATGAGACAATATGCCAGCAAAAAAAAAATAACATACCTACAAACTAGATTGCAGAAACTTGTTTGTGGGGTGATTTTCATTTTGATATTGTTAGTGAAAACATAGTTACTCCTCTTATTTTAAACTACCTGCTTTCAGATATCTCAAATGAAATTGTCGAAACCGATTCCGAAGAAAAAAACGCAAGATTCAAGAAAGCTCTACTATTCAAAATTAAATTAAAACTCTTTTTAACGGTATAGGAAAACTTCTGAACAATTGTGACATCATTTAACTAACACAACAACTAATTCACTTGAACTTTCTAATAAGTTTGTCCCTTCAACTCCATCTAAGCATCTCTTTGATTTTTAATGACAATGCGTTGATCTGTAACGCACCCGATCGAAGGTCTGGGATCAATTCCCAGCCGCTGCCACCTAAAAAAATAAACGGGGGTTTTCAGGGGAGAAGTGACAAATCCTCCAATAGTAGTGAAAAGTGATTCTAAGTCGTTCGAACTTGGCTTAAAAAAGGACTTGCACTCTGTTCTTGTCGCTAATGTTCAAACAGGAATGGTGGAGATTTGTAAGCAACTAGGTCTTGGTTCTCTATAAGCTGGGATTTGACTACCTCTAAAATATTTGAGCACAGTGCGAACGTTAGGAAAATATGAAAGGGTTATGAATATGGAGAGGGTATGGCGGTGTATATTGGTTTTAAAGTAAAACATTCTTCATTCGTCTTGTGCACTTGAGGAAGGAATCTCTCTATTTAACAGTGCGTCCAAAATAAGATTGAAGGGTTAACTGATGGGCATTCCCTGTTTTCTGATTGTCACAGTTGAAACATTGCGACGGACGGTGCTCACGAGATTCAAATATTTCCCTTATGGTTCCATCACTCCTCATTTTTAAAGCTTTTGACGAATATAGGCTTTATAGATTGCAGTCAGATTCAGAAGCAGAGAACAACTGCTTGAATCGTCAAAGGAAACTTACGCACTTGTAACGACGTCGAATAAGTGATCGTTCCACACAAGGTGTCCTGTGATACACATGCGGAGAACTGGAAACTGTTCTATTTCCTTAATACAAGTTTCGCTCATAGAGAGGGGCATCCGCTTCAACAAAACAACTGGAGACAACAATAAGTTTTTGAAGTTTTTAAATTCTACTCGGATTTTGATTCCCAAGTGAACATTGCTGTTTAGATCAAAATTTAATGAGCTCATCTAAAGAACTATGATATGAATCTAGAATTGAATATGAAATGCTGTTAGTACTGTCCTTAGTAAAACAGTTAAATGGATTGAAAGTTTCAGACAGCAGATCATTGATGATTTTCAGAAAGAGATTCGGAGACAAATCGGAACCCTGTGGTACATCAGCATCTTAGATTTAGATTTACTTATTTATTTCGTATTCTTATACACATGAATTAAATCAGAATTTAGCTCCGTGTATACCTGGATCGGATTGAAATAGGATTTCTCGATCCGATCCCACTAAACGAGCTGAATCAAATCGAAAATATGCTTGTATACCTGAATCGAGGAATCGAAGAATCGAATGTGAGTACAATAACAGTTTGTCATTTCGATTCCATTTCAATTCGATTTCTGGATTCAGTGCCGCCATATACGTGGATCGAAATCTCAATTCGGATTCGATTCGATACCTCAATCTACTCTTGTTGGGTATAAGATACAATAATCTTATAAATTAGTGCTAAGTTATAATTAGTTTTTATTACAATGAAAACAATAGTAGACGGCTTTTGTTACAGTATAAGAGAAAAAAATTTAAATTTAGTATGCAAAAAAAAAGAACTTAAAATAAGCAAACATTAATTCACATATTATTTTAAAAAAATACTCAATATAATAAATGTGCTTTGAGTTCTTTTTGAAATCTCCTCTTACCTGCAATGTCTCTCATATGTCTTGGCAGAGAGTTCCAAAGACGGATAGTGTTAACGAAGAACTCACGTTCAGATGTCAAACAAGAAAACCGCGGTTGAAGAATCATCGCTGTTCTAGTGGAAGCATGGAACGTAATTCTGTTGATTTGAGTATGTTGAAGAGCATTTAAGCAAGTCATTAAATTTTAAATCACACACTATCTTTGAAAAATGAGAATATCTATCAAACGTACAAAGGCCGAAGACGTGTCTGATGGCGTTGTTAAAGGCAACATTAAGTTTTCTCCTACAGGATAGGATCCCATAAACTTCGCATCCGTAGGTCAAAATTGGAATAATTAGTGATTCAACAAGAATAATTCGAGTTTTTATTGGAGTATATTACTGAGATGAGCATAAGGTGCAAAATACACCATAAACTTTTCCTGCGGCTAAGCTTATATGGTAACTCCAAGTCAACTTATTATTAAAAGTCATTCCAAGATTCTTTGCAGTAGAGACATTTCCAAGTTAAGTAAAAGAAAATTTCTCTCGGACCAGTTAGCGATGTTCTCAAGATCAGAATTAATTCGGCTTACACAATCTTCAATAAGTCCTAGAGGACAACTTATGTGTAGTTGAGCGTCATCTGTGCAAAAAGGTTAATAGAGGAATTGGTTATAACAGATGGCAGTTCTTTGATATATAGGGAAAACAGGATGGGCCCCAAGATAGAACCTTGAAATACCCTGGAAGGTACAGCTATAAAATTTGACAGAACATTATTTATGAAAACAGCTTGTTCTCGACCGGTTTGGTAGCAGTAAGTGAAGAATTAAATTTATTTAAGAGTTTGCAGCAGAGAACAGAATGATCGACGGTATCAAATGCTCGTGAAAAATCAAGTAGTAAGAGAAAGGTTATTTGGTCCTCATCAATATTTTGTCTGATTTAATCAACAACAGTCAGAAGAGTGGTATAGTGCAGCTATGTTTTTCTCGAAATCCAGATTGCGTAGGGTTAAGCATGTTGGCAGTATTAAAAAAAAATTAATTTGTACCTGCACAATTTTTTCAAAAGCCTTCGACAAAAATGGTGTTACCGGATTTCTAAACGCGAATTTGAATGGGAATTATAGTTTAAGTTTATGACGGCGGAACTACAATCCGCAAAACACAAAACAGATAGAATAATTATTTAATTAAACGAATTAATTAAATATACAAAGTCGAAACGAGCCGGCGGCGCGGCGTGCGAGAGAAAATAAAATTAATGACAACTGTCAACTCAAAGGTGGGTGCGTTTAGAGATTTCGCAACGGGGAGCATAAAAAAATGCTGCCACCTAGATAGCTCAGCGATGGGGTGGGTTCAGCGAAACGGTGGGCTGTATTAATTGGGGGATGATAAAAAAATGTAAAAAGTGAATTAAACCGAGTTGTAAAATAGGGTGTACCAAAGGTAAAGTGGGCGCCAGTAATTTTTTTTGTTTTAGTTATGAACTAAATAGGAAATTACAAACCTTGAACCAATTAGCTGAAAAAGAAGTTTCTTTCCAGGAAAAATAAAAGAAAGTTTTAATTTTACCTGAATAGGATTTAGTGAAAGTTTTATTTTCAAACAATCTGGGAAACATTTATGAATATAGGTATAAAACCCAGAATTTTTTCTACGACAAGTATGAATTTACAAAAGTATTTGGTAATTGGCAGATGGCCAATTTACAAAGAAATATATGGTTGAAAAGGTGAAAAATGAGAAATTAAAACGAGAACAATGGTATTGTGCCACAACGGGACACGAAGAAAAATCACGTTAGGTAAAATTCCCGAACAACAACGGAATCTAAGAACGGTCGCGAGTCCCGCAATCTCGGGAAGACAAAAGACGAAACGAAAGCCTAAACGGGGTAAATCTAAGGCACTTAATAGCCTCCCAACAAAACAAAACGAATCAAAATTCTCCTAAGCACAATTCTACAAAACAATGTATACTTAGCTTTTTTTTCAGCGGATCCTGTCTCTTCTAGTCAGTCTCACCCCGGGCTCTATCTCCTCGAAGAAGGGATGCTTTCTTCAAAACAAGATTGAAATTTTGTTTTCCTCTTTGAATTCCCCAACTGGAATTCCTCTAACAAAAATTGATTGATCTTTCAATTCCACAACGAAAAAATTTTTTTTTCGATTTAATAATTTTTCCTTCTAACTTTTCCTCGACTCAACTCTTTTGTAGCTTTTTCAAAAGTCCTCTCAAAAGGCGAACTTCTTTCATCCATTCGGCCACGACATATATGCCATCCTCTTTTGACCTTTGGTCCGTGTTGGTATTCTGTCGCGTTTGCAACACCCGGCTTTTTCGCTGGTGTGCATGCCGCTGTCGAATCCAGCCACGCATATATGGTCTCTTTCACATTGGTGATTTGAACACCAACCTTGGCTTAATGGACGAGTTCAGTTCTAATCCGTCAATTTCAAATGGTCTAAAAAGTTAAACGAAAAATTATTAAAGATCGCGAATAAAGTCCCCAGCCCAACCGGCCCAACTCAAAAACTTGAAGAAAGCATTCTGTTAGATGGGATCCCATGCCATTTTCCCAACCAACATTATGAGACAGGATCCGATGTTTCACGCGAAATTTTACATATTTTAAACCCGTAGACTTTCGCGCAGACAATTAAGGATAAAGGGAAAAACATCGCAACGTGATTTTACTTGGTGAGCCAGACACTTAAAATTGGGCAGAAGGCCATACTAAATTTATGTTGGTGTGAACTTGAAATCACACTACCGTTGAACATGGGTCAAAATCTTCATGTTTTGCAATCCTGTGTGGACCATTTGTCGCACACCCACATCTCTTGTGGACCATCTGTCGCACACTGTGTACCTGTGTATTTTTGCCGTTGTGACTCATCCGTCACATATAGGTATATGGATTTTGGTGACCGCCTGTCACTCCACTTTGTATTTCAGAATCGAAGACCTAGTTTGATTGCATTTCCAGAATGCTTAAGAGTAGGACTCTGGACGGTGGGAACCAGGTTTCAACTGAGCTCTACAGCATTTTGGAGCCGCAATAGAAGGAAAGGTTGAAAAATGGATTGGGGAAAATAGAATAGTTAGGTGAAACTTGTTGTGGTAAATTTTACCGCAACAATGGGAGTATGGAAATAGGCCGAAAATCATTAGCACTTGAGTTCTTAGGAACGGGTATAATTTTTGCAAAAATTAGGCAAAAGTAATGTGAGGCAGTACAAGACGCAATATTATTTTAAGGAACTTAGGGTGGACACCATCAATTCCGACGGAATTGGATTTAACAGAGAGTATGCTTTCTACTACGTTAGCTTGGCGAATTCCTGAAAATTTAAACTTGTTGCCAGATTCAGAGCTATCAGCTAAAGAAATAATTTGTTGGAAGGTATATCGCTCTTCGTTCGAGAAAGATGGAAGAGCTACAAATTCTTCGTTGATATTGATATTGTCAATATTGTTGAAAAGTTGACCTTTCGGTTTATCCAGACCTATAGTGAGTAAGTTGTTCAACTACATCTTTTCCACGATGCCTTATTTGAAATTTGCTTTAAATTACAATTTTAAAATGCAAAATTACATTATTTTGAAGCTCTAAGCATGCAGGTAATCAATGATAAAACATTGAAAAAAGTTAAAGTGATCTTACGATTTGCAATTCCAGAAAGATCATTTTCCACTTTAAGGAGAATAAAAAGCTAATTCTGTGAGCCAGGAGCGCCTGAATGGTCCTGCTTCTTTGAACATATGTACATAGGTACCTTTGAGTATATATAATATGGAGGTCTCGTTTCTATTCCAAATGCGTGACTATCATAGGGGGCGCTACTCAAATTTGTGTAAGACAAAGTTATTGCCGAGTGCTTCATATCACATGTGACGGAGAACTATATGCGAGGAGAAGGTAAGCACAAATCGGAGGATACGGCTGTATCCTTAACTTACAGAAAGTGAGATAGCGACCCCTATCACAACTTCAAGTACTACAATGTATTAGGGATAGGAACGAGCCCTCCATATTATATATACTCAAAGATAGGTACACACATACAACTTTCTAATGAAGAAATTTTTTTAGAATTCTTCAAAACACAAAGAAAACTGGCATGGTTTTTACCGCAATATTTTCGGATTTATACGAGGTGGCGAAAAATAGATCGCCATATCAGAAGATGTTATAATTTTTGCAAATGGCGTCGTTCGTCTATCGTATTTGACATTTGTAAATTAGACAACTGCAGGATATAAACAAATAAGCAATTGAGCGCTATATTCCACGAGAGCGTGGAATAATTGTCTTAATTTTTTTGACCAATAATCGGTCGGTGATGTTGGCGCAGCGAGAGTTTCGACGTCGATTTCCTAATCGTGCCGCGCCAACTGGGCAAACATTCCGGCGCTTAGATTCTCGAATCAAACAGACTGGTCGTTCAGCCGAGAATATCGCGGCTGTGGCTGAGAACGAAGAAGGGACATGCCCAGGCGGACCTTACACCAAACTTTAGTGAGAGACTTACACATGTTCCCGTTCTGAGTGCAAACAGTGTGTCAGTTAATGCCTGCTGACCGTCCATCGCGTGTGATGTCTATCAAGCCATCCTCAATCTCAATAACGATAAGGACGATTTTGTGTCGAAAATCATCACGAGCTTCAAGGCGCATTTCCAGCTAAGCAGTTACGTTAATAAGCAAAATCTTCGTTTCTGGGGCACTGAAAATCCGCGTGTGATGCCCGGAGAGCCATTACATCCACTCAAAGCTACTGTGTGGTGCGGCGTCACGTGGGAGCACGCCATCGGCAATCTTGTCGTGGATCTGACATTGGGGCTTATAGTAGTAAGAGTTCTATATTTTCAAAGCTCTTCTATGGCTCAAAAATTCAGGTACTTAGCACTACAACTGTGCTTCCAATTGTTTATTAAAAATCGAATTAAGCATGATTATCAACATAAATAATACCCATTCGCAAAAAGTTGAGTTAGTTTCCAGCTTCATTACTTGTCCATTGATTTGATTTGAATCCAATAGAGTGATTTAGAATAAATTGTTCTGTTTACCTGAATTTTGACCATCACGGTTAAATATGTCCAAATTTCCCAGGTAAGAACGATTGAGTTGTCTTGCATTGCTAGTGATCACTCAACCATGACTTTGTCTTGTTAATGTTGTGCCATCTATTAACAGACCTAGAATCAATTATGCTATGCCAAACCTTCATTGACAATTTTGTCCAATTCTCCAGACAAAAGACCAATAACTCCCAACACAAACACAGTATAACCATAACATTCTGTTTTGTGGCTAAGAGGCTTACCTTTAATGAGAAAACTTGCGGTTCAATAATTTCTGATGCGCTTAGAACATTAGATGCCACCCAAAACCACCTGCTGGACACACAATGTTTATGAACTGTCATTCATGTTGAACTTCACAAAAGTACCGAATTTGCTAGCAAATGAAAAGAAAAAAATGAGCAAGGACACAAAAAATCACCCAACTTCCATTGAAAGCATCATCCATATTATGATGTACTGCTTTTTCAATAAAAAGACGATAACTATTCATATCCTTTAGGTGGAGAAAATGATATTTCCTCCAGACAAGGATTTTAGTTAAACGACTTGTTATTCAATAAAAATGTAGTCCTTACATGTTTGTGAACTGATGCAGACACAAACACACTGTAGTTGTTGTTGTTGTGGGGCAACACACACACACACACACAAAATTGAACAAGAAAACGATAAATATGTTTATTGCTGAATTTTATCAGAAAGTACATTTCCATTTTTCGGATATAATAGCTCCTATAAAACGTAAAAGGATCGTCAGCGTGGATTTTTTGCCAGTTTTGCACATGTTATGGTTCCTCCGTAATCCGAACTGGATGTGGAAGGATTTTGGAAATATGTATATAAACAGCCAAGTAGGAGCAGACAAATGCATCACCATAGGATGGAAGGATATATCTAATATGGAATCATAACCCACTCAGAACTACACTAGTTCCTACTCGTATATGTACAACGATGGCAAATCGATGCCAAGGAGAACCAACAAGGACCTATCATGGCTATAATATGCAATTGAAACGAAAAATAAAAGAAATGTAAAGAGAGATTTATGATATTTCGTACGGCACGGATTTGTTTTGAATGAAATATTCTTTTGATGTGGCAGGAGACATTATATTTTGTCATTGTTTTTAAATTTAATATTAGATAGAAAAGTTCTTGCGGATGTCTTTCAGTGGCCTAATTTTAAATTCTTGTGTTCATACAATTGTGTTTGAATATGAACCTAGACATTAGATCATGTCTTAATTGTTTGTACATATTGTCTATCATTTTCCAAAGATTATATTTTTAAAAGAATTTTCAATTGGCCCTGTAGATTTTGGCGGCCATGTTGTGTCGGTGACATCTGTCAAATCTGTTGTTTATTATTCAGTTACTGATACCAAATCACAATGGCTAGTGACACGTACATATGAATAGAACGTCCAAATGATAAAACTTTACTATCAAAATCAGTGCAAACATTGCTCCCATTTTACGGTAGATGTGGTGTCCCTTCTCAGTCGACTCTTCAACGTTTGAGACGATCATTTCGTTAATCAATCAGCCAATATTCGTACGTCAAACGAAAGCAAGATCGGATGAGAACATCGTTGTGGTCCGTGAAAGTGTGCAATAGAACCCAAGACAGTCGATTCCACGCCATGCACAAGAGATAGGCCTTTCGCAGACTTAAGGCTCGGTCAAACAGAACGCGTTTTCAACGCCGCGTTAAGATTTTTTAACGCGACGGTAAGATTATTTTGATGCGACGTTGCAACCGCCGCGTCAGAGGACGTCAAACAGATAGCTTAAGCTTTCAAGCAATGAACAAACGAAACAATAATTCCTTAACAAAAATAATTTCAAGCAGCTCAGATTCGGAGGGGGAATTATTGCTTCTATTTGCTATTTTACGAAATTCCCGTAAAAGAAAAAGAATTTGGGTACATGCCAATTAACAAAAAAAGAAGAGTCGCACATCTCGAAGGCCAACAAACAGAAGACCTATCAATGCGGCATTTATGATGAGAGACAAATTTGTCTCATATTTCAATAATAATAATTAAATATGTATGTATGTAAAACAATGTTCTTATACGATTTATCACCCATATCGTATAGACATGGGTAATTCCTCACCAAATCAATTAATTTTTCCATCTTGAAAAAATTTAAAATTCCTTTGACTGCCGCAGCGTTAGAAATAATCTGTAATTTCACACAACGTCGCGTTTCACCGCCGCGTTGCAACGCCATGGTGAATTCAACGCGGCGTCAAAAACGCGTTCAATGTGACATGGGACATGTATTGCAATGTAATACAACGCTTCGTTTGAACGCGGCGGTGAAACGCGGCGTAAAAACGCGTTCTGTTTGACCGAGCCTTTAAAGCGCAGACCGCGCTCAAGGGATTATGATTACCCTTTAAATGTTTCAACACAGCGCGGAAGAGAAAGAAGGATAGGAAAGATGTGTGGCACGATGTTCTGAGACTGTTGGTGGTTGTCTCAGATATTTTTATCTCCAGGGATGGCGGCTGAAATAAAGCGGAGAAATGTCGTGTCTTATTTCTATGTCGCTTATAATTCACATTATTTTATTCGTGTTCATCCTTGTTGGGCATACTATAGTTTAACTCAATTACATGTTGTTAGTGTTATGTCTGAACAACATGTAATGAGTAAGCCAGCATCCCATTGATGACAATTTTTAGAAGGTTTTTAATGGAATTAAGACGACATAGACGACGGCAGGGATCGAACCTGTGATCATGAGGTTGACAGGCGACCACACAACCATCGTGCCACGGCCACCCCTAAATTAATTAAGTAACGATCGCTTAAAAACAGATGTAAGCCCTTAACAACAAAATTATAATTCAGACTGTCCACGAATCGGCCTCGTCTCGAAAAACCAAGGATACTACCTTAAGAGCGCCCTGCAAGTTGATATGTCTTCAATAAAAAAAAAAACACGAAAAACTGCAATGATACCAAACCGAGGTCAACCGAGGCTTCACATAGTTGTAGGCATCTTCAATTGACTATTCTATTATGTTAAAAGCTATTCTCCAAAACTGCTTGTGTGACCATACAGTCTTTAATTGTTATTCACTTTGTAAGCTTTCTCTACTGCTGAGTGACATTTTGTAATTAAAAAGGTGTTCCAAGTTCGGGAACCAATTTCAAACTTTTTTTTCATATTTTGTGGAGGAATAATTACACATTAGCGGTTTCTTATTGCAACTTTATAGCCACCAGAGCAACATTTTACACAGTAAACAACAACAAAGGAAAAAGTGGATACATTAGCCGGTAAAAATAGTGCATATAAACATGGACACACAGTTTTGGAACATTTGCAACGGAATGACACTCAATTTGACTTCAGACAAACATTTTGTAAGTGCAGGTTGACAGTTTTTGAATATTTGAGGATGTGTTCGTTAAAAGTCAATGCCGCAAAATTTTAAACAACTTAATATTAAGGAATTTAACTTAACTTAACTTAACAATTTGCTAACTTTTTAATAGATTACCAACTCTTTCTTAATTTTAAACATCTTCTAATTAGTAATGTGCTAAGGCTACTTTTGTAATAAATTGCTTCTGATGTATGTACATAAATGCCAAAGAGTCATATGAAGTTAACAGGATATTACAAATAAAAATGGTAACTTTAATAAAAGGGTAAAGAAAGTATGATGCTATATTCGACTTACAAAATCGTTGTTTTAACCTTAGTTTTATGCTAAAAACGCTTTAACATCGTACTAATCCAACTAAAATTTGCGTCAATGCATTCAATACTTGAAGTCACTAAAAAATTATCAACAGGCGTTTAGTCTGTGTCAACGTTCTTCTGGCATCTAACTTCGAATCTGAAATCAAATAAGTACGTATTTTCTACTCTTTCGCATTCTGGTGACGTGACAGTTCGTACTTAATAGTAAATTCGTATTGGCCGACCATTCACACAGTTCTTTCTCTATCTGTCAGATGCGATGAAAATAAACTAGAAATCAGAAAAAGTTAAAATATAACACTTATATTTTTCGCCCTATAAAATCAATTGAAGTGCTTTGAATTGACATTTAGAATAAAATCTATAAAAAACGTTTACAATTACGATGTTCCATTCTATCAACTGTCAAAATAAGAGGTTTTCCATAGAAATAACCCAAATGTCATTCTCAGCGGCAATACTCATGCTGGATTAAGTCGACATACATACATACATACATCTTACATGTTGTCATAGTTTTTTTTTTCAATTTCATAATGTGTAAATACCGTAAGATATGGCATTATGTATTTCCCTCAAAAGAAACTAAAAAGTGCAAATAACATTTAATCCTGACGTTGTGTCAATATTATGCCACATTTCCACGGTTCACGGTTCAGAGATTAAGCGTAATTTTACCATAATCTTCACCAAATTTCGAAAAAATACAAGTTTTTTACGTAAGTCTAGTAGATTAGTAATTAATCTTGTTAAATTTTCATTCGACTTATTGTTTTACAAATAGGATATACGAGTACATCCAAATCGTGCTGAAGTATCTCGATCAATTTTCTTTGTTTGGCGCTAAATGAAAACATTTTTTATATCTGGCTTCGACTTCATAAGAACAAATGAACCCCATAAGCATTTTGATAGGTATTGTCAGAGTAAATCTTCTTTTAAATCTTTTTGTGCGGTGGAAATACCGCATAGGTTTATTTGATCTAAACTAAGTTAAACCTTTGATGGAAACATATACCAAGGTTTCTTGAAAATGTATCCAAGTTTAGTTGAACTAGTTTTTCGCATCGGTTTTGAACAAAAATTTGTGAGACATTTTAAGTTATCTAACACATTTAATGAAGTATTTTTCATTGACCAAAAAAGCCTAAGGAAGAGGATAATCTCATCCACCAACAGATAAATTAATGCATTATCGCAACCAATTTGTAATTCATGACTAATGTAAGAAAGTTTGTTGCTGATTTTTTGTCCAACTTTAAAGCCGGTGTATTGTGAAGTGGTGTGTTGTGTCGAAATCCTTCGCATTCTTATTTCGCCATAACACACTATGCCGCTGACGGATTTTCCAGTGTATGATAAAGAGCTCTGGAAAATTGAAACAATTTTGTTCAGTTAGGAGCGTTTGCAACACACTAATCTTGTTTAGTTTGCGCAATCCACACCACAATACTCCATACGAGGCAAGTGTAGTTCCCGCTTATTAAAACGTGACATAAAATTTCGTATGCTTTTTTAACACATCCAAGCTCATTCAAAAGTGGATGGGTTATTTTTTCGTTTTCGTTCAAATAAATATTCTAATAAATAGATACAAAATAAATAAAATTTGATGAGATAAATTTAGAAATGATATAAACATAACATAATAGTAGATAACTAATACCTGTTTTGGTTCCTTATCCATTTAAATGTATACTTTGTGTCCAAGAAAAAAATAAATATTTATTTTCTGTCTCAGGCACATATTTTAACTTTAAAATATAAATATAAAATAACGCATTTTTTTGAACTTGCTTTGAGTACCAATCAAAAACAGGAACAATTTTTAAAAACTTAAAAATAATTCGATGAAGTTTTAATGAACATGCCCGAACACCATTCAAAATTCATCAATATCTAGTTTTTTCTTAAGATAAAAAAAAGGAAATCAACAGTGTTTTCATTCGAAATCAAATAAACCTCCACCGACACCCTCTTCAAAAACAATGTGTCTAAAATAACATTCAATAAAGCGGCACACCGGCAGTTATATGATTGTGGGTATTATATCCATTGATATCCCAAGAGCTTAAGTATCATTTCATTTAAGGATTTCCCCCAAACTCAAATCATTGTTTAAACCCCCTACTGCCGTACAATATACCTTTGGCAAATTTGCACACACAATCCTTGTCACAAATGGTAATATACACATCCTCCAGGTGGAATTCGACTTCGACAACGCGCATCGTCCTGAAAGATTTTCAATTCTCTTCTTTATCGTGGAGTTTGAAGTGAATGAGGACGATGATGGTTGTGGGGTTCCCATCTCTAATGGAAGATGAAAATTCAAATTGAAAATTGCAACTAACCCGCCTTCTCTTCTACCTTAGCCCCATATACCATATAGGGTTGGGGGGCATACTACAAAGCGCCATATGTGTAACTTTTGTGGCAAATAAGTCAGAGCTCACCATAGGGTTTGTACTTCTCAAACCAAAAACTTAATTTAACGAGAAATAAATTTCCCAGAACTTCGAAATGACAGCGTGCGCGAGATATTGGTTGTTTTTGTCGCCAGCAAGGCGGGGGAATCTAAGTTATCCTATTCACCATCACTGCCATCCTTTTGGGAATTCGCACACATGTGGCTTTCGCACAAGAGGTGCATTGCCAGCAGCACGGTGTGAACGAGTGACTTACTTACATTCATGCATGTTCTATGAGTAAAATCCTTGTCGTTTGTTGAAATGACAGTGAAATCGTTGCACTAATGACAATTTAAAATGAATGTTATAATTTGACAAAGGATCAAGAATAAATACGATTACAACTTAATTTCATTGGGGAATTAAATAATACAGTTTTGAATTGAAGAATGTTTTGAACGTTTTCTCGTATACCTTTATAATGGTGCAACCAAACATTATATTGTCGCGATCAAATTAATGGAAGAAATTAGTTTTTTCTTGTTATGTTTTTATGCGCGATGAAATTTAGTTTTCTATGTATTTTGGTTTAACCAAAAGTACAGAAACTTTAGTTGAAAAAATAGATTTTATACAAAAATAAATACGTTAAGTTTACTAGAAGCCTTTGCTATTAGTTAATACGTCAAAAGAATCTTGGACGATTGTCGGTAACATGCACTGCATCACCGACTTTTGTTCAACTCATCTGGTTATACTGAAATCACAACCTATTTATATTCCATGCAATTTCTGTCTTTTCATATTGGCCAGAGATGTGAATAAATGCATTACTTCGGTACTGCATTCAGTTAAGGCTAGGGCCGCACTTGCGGTTTTTTGTCGAGGCGATTAAAAAGTCGTAGTCGTTACAAGTTATTGTCATGCACGCACTTGCGATTTTTTTGCGCGCGATTACTAAATCGCAAAAAATAAAACACACTACTTTTAATGTGAGTGCACGCATTTGCTACAAATAAGTATCGACAAAAAAATCGCTTGAAAAAGTAGAACTTGTTTCATTTTTATAATCGCTACGATTTTTAAGTCGCATGTGCGTGCGTTCACATTCAACGCCATGTGTATTATTCATTGCGACTAAAAAATGATGGATTAATAATCGCAAGTGCGTGCGTGCCACTTTCTCTTTGCGACTACGATTTTTAAGTCGTAGTATTTTAAATCGCAAGTGTGGGCATATCCATTTGAGTACATGTGTTTCATTTAAGTTTACGACAATTGCATCGCAAGAAAAATGAAACAAATTGCGACTTTTAAATCGTTATGATTTGTTGGGATCAAGTGCGTTCATTCTCAATTAAATTCATGTGTTCTATTTTTGCGACTAAAAAATCGTGCGATTGAAATCGCAAGTGTGGTCCTAGCTTAAGTCGCAGTCATATGACTGAAATTTTGAATGTAAGTTAATATTTCACTTGAGTACTTTAACTTTAAAATTGTATTCATCAGTTATTTTTAGCATTCATTACTTGTAAGTTGAAAGAAGACTGCAGTACTTTGTGACTGCTTGCATTCTTTAAGTAAGTTGTAAGTCTCCTATATTTTCTAATTCTTTTCATTCTCATTAATTTAACTGTAAGTCTTTTGACTTATCTTAAGTAATTTAACTTGCAGATTTGTAAGATTTATTTATTTTTGTTGGAATTGTCTAATAATTCATTGAAATTTGTATGTACATCTAGAATACGAAGATACAATATCCCTCCAATGAAAATCGTCATTTGACACCCTAATTGATAAGAAGCGAAATCTAAGGAAGTAACATGCATGTCTATCTATCTATATCTATTTGCACGAAACCTCCCCCATCGCGCAAGGAATCTTTCCATAAATACTCATATTCTTGTTAAAATGTGTAATAACTGGAAAATACGCGTTAATTGTTTTTTACTGTTATAAAACAAAAATAAGTGTTTTTATGTAGTATCATTTATGTATATATTTTAATATATATTTTTTTATAAAAAAAAATTTTTCTTGTTTAGAAAATAAGTTAATAACAAAAACATAAATATGGTTTTTGGTTAAACTAACAAAAAAAGTTATTTTTACATTCAGTTATAATTAAACAAAAAAAAATAATTGTGCAAAATTTATTAAAAAAATTGATTAAAAAACTTTTCAAAATTAATTCATTTCGATTCACAATTATTTGTAAACATATAAAATACATATGTATATTTAATATAAACATACAAAATACGAGTACTTCAAACATTTAAACCAAACTTATCACCATTCACTTTCAAGAGCAACAATTTTTCCAAATTGTTGTCTGAAATTGCTCCACGCTTGGGAGCATTTAATAATCCTGCCACTGAGAATAGTCGTTCAACAGCTGCAGATAACGGTACAGGTGTATTAAACCTCAAAAACGCTTCCTTTATGTTGGGGTACTTGTTTATCGATTGAATGGATGTAGAAGACTGAGAAAGGTATAAGTCGAAATTTTCCTTTTCGACAGACGTGCAACTAGTAGATGCATCTTCCATATCATCTGTAAAATGAAGGTTATTTCTGTTAAATTGAATAGAAATAGAATAGAAATAGAATAAAGTACAATTTTTACCTGACACGAAAAAATCAAAATATGCATTCTCAGGTCCTGCTTGCATGGCTACTTTGTTCTGTGGTGCATTAGTATTAGTAATTTTGGACCGAACTAGGGAACTGATTTCGCAAATTTTAGTTTCCCTTAAATTTGGGTTAAGCGCCGAGATCCATTTAAGCTTAACGGACGGAGAGAACACAGATGCAACTATTGCATCATGAACTTGAGGTGTTAAATTAAAATAATGGAAAAACCTTTACACCAAAGCATCTTCCATGGCCAGCACCACATTAATTGGGATAATCTTTAAACTATCATTTATTTGTATTTTTCGAAATTCAGTTCTTATTGTCGCCAAAGTTGGTAGCAGGAAACCAAAAAGCATTCCATTTTCTTTTTGGAAAAAGTCAAGTGCTTCGGCAATTGGTTTCATTAGCATTGAAAATTCTTCTAAGTAATCAAACTCTATATTAAAAAATGTTTGAACTTCCAACTTTTTGCAAAATTCATTGATGTTATTTTTTTGTTTTATAATATCCTGCACAAAGTCGCAGAGGGAATTCAATCGTGTGACAACTGGATATTTCAGTTGAGAGACCAAAGCCTCAACAATTACCTCCGAACTCTTCGGTCTGTTGACTTTATTCCACAGATTAGCACACTTTTGTATTATCTAAAATATAGTATTTTAGGCATTTAAAAAAAAAAACGATTGGATACTACAAATTATGAAGAGATATCCTTGTGATCGAAAAGGGAGATTAAATATGGACTTGACTCTAATAGTACAAGTTCCTTAATTAAGATTCTAAAAAAACTGTATAGCATTTTTGAGAAAGAGTATGAATTGAAGTATTGAATTGAGATTGACAATGTATGCATCAATAAGATAAAGAGCTGCTGCAAATTATTTGACAAAATTAATAAGCCCTTAGGATTATTCCTTTTTTAAACTGTTTAAGTTGTAATAAAATACCACATTTATAAACAATTTAATTTTAAGCAGAAATTATTGACATTGAACTTGGAAACATCTTGTATAAAAAAATTGAATAATACTGTCTGTTTAATCATATACATATAAATATTAAAAAAGTTAAGTTGACAAATTAAATCGTGATTTGTTACATAAAAATCTCTTGCAAATTCGTTTTGATATTGATTAACATTACTTACATTTTCGTGTTTTGTAAGGTTTCGAGGGTTTTCTCGAATAATGCGATTGAAATCTGTTGACGCGAGAAGGTTTAGGGTGTGTGACGCGCATTTGATATGCCTTGGTAATGCGTTTTCAAACATTTCATTAAAGAATTCTAAAGATTCGTCTTCGTTATCGCCGTCAATGCATTCGATGGAGTTGTTCAAATCGTCGTCGTCGTCGACATCGCTGCATACAAGATTTGTGATGCCGAACTTCTTAAATGCTTTCACAAAATTCGAGCCGTTATCAGTCACCGTTGCAACAACGTTTTGGCAGTTTAATCCGAAAACGTCTGCACGCAAGGGTTACTAACTTTCTTTCGAAAGGTTCATTTAACCAATGACACGTATAACCAAAAAAACTACGATGCTTGGTTGACCACACATCCGCTGTAGAACAAAAATATTTGTTTTTTGATATAATATCGACGATGTTTTTGTACATTGATGTATACATTTCGTCAATTAATTTAACAGCAGTACGCCGACACATTACTTTTAATTCAGGATTTGCAAACCTTATCACCTTCTTGAATGTTTGGCTTTCAACAAAAGATAATGGCAGAATATTTTCTGCCATTATTTCTACAATTAATTTGTCAAAGATTTTTTGTCTGGAGGAACAACTTGTCTTTGACTTGTTTTGCTGATATGTTTAAAAAGCCCCTCGATGTTTAGCTTTCATATGGCGAATAAAGTTAGACTTTATTTGCTTTGAACCTTTTAGTCTAGCTTGTCAAGAACCACATTCCACAAATATCCCTTTTGTTTTCCGCTGAAATTCTGTGTCATTCAGCTAGAGTAGGGCGAAAAAATGTAGCTTCAGATTGTAAAATAACTCCATGCAAAAACGGACCGAAGATGTATATTTAAAAAATGTTCAAAAAAAGACATATTCATAGCGCCAAATGCATGTCGTGTTTTCTCATATAAATGGCGTTATAAGATCCATTGGTTGGATAAATATATAAAAAAAAAAAAATCATAAAAAAATTGTATAAGTTGTATATGTACTCGAATTTAAAGGCTTAAATTAAATTACAAACCATCTTCTATTATTTTATTGTTTTGTATGTTTAAATAATATATATTTTAAAAGATGCCAATAAAACTTGTGTAATAAAAAAAATTAGATTTTGGTGACTAGTGTAATTTATACGAGAAAGTAAAAACAATTAATTTTACATTTTACAAAATATCCAACTCACTTTTTTGACGATTTTAAAATCCTGGCCACAAACAGTAGTTTTTTTCAATTTGTTGATTTTTTAAATTACCAGAACTACTTTCTATGGATACTATCGGTGGAGAACTGTCTGTGTCCCCAGATAGGTCTGATGAAGTACTCGGAGACTCGAGCCTTCTTTTTTTGCTTCTCTGGGACAATCTTTATTCAAAGCAAAGTACAGTCTTTTTTTATTTAGACTATGATCACAAAAGCTTGGGTCAGCTTCATAATCGTCTGCTGAAAAGTCCATGTTTTTAATCCACTTTGCGCACTATTTATTTCTTTCAGAAACCACTCACAAATTCACACGCGACTGAATTCACTTGCACGAAAATACGAATAGAGTCGAGCTTTCTTTGGTTAATCCTATGTTGCTCCAAATCCAATCAACTAAAAATTTACCGATGTAAATGTGATAAGAACGTTTCTTATCACCAAGAAAAAAGTGACAATAGCATTTTCAGCAAGCAGATACCTAAAAATTTAATTTAAACGATTGGAATTGGGTAACATGTGCATAGATATAGATTAATGTACCGTTCATTCTTTTAACGCGATAAACCTTTTTTTTTGCTTTGCTGTTGAACAATAAATAATAAAAATGCATTTTAGATTTTTAATTTAAGGCTAACATTTAATTGTTCATTAAAAAGACATCAACATTATGATAAGTTTGCTTTAAATGTTTGAAGTATTTTTTTGTTTATATTAAATACATATATATGTATTTTATATGTTTACAAATAATTGAGAATCGAAATGAATACATTTTGAAAAGTTTTTTTAATCAATTTTTTTAATAAATTTTACACAATTATTTTTTTGTTTAATTATAACTGAATGTAAAACTAACTGTTTTTGTTAGTTTAACCAAAAACCATATTTATGTTTTTGTTATTAACTTATTTTCTAAACAAGAACATTTTTGTTGTTTATAAAAAAATATATATTAAAATTTGTATATACATAAATGATACTACATAAAAAGACTTATTTTTGTTTTATAACGGTAAAAATCAATTTACGCGTATTTTCGAGTTATTACACATTTTAACAATTATATGAGTATTTATGGAAGGATTCCTTGCGCGATAGGGCAGGTTTCGTGCAAGTAGATATAGATAGATATACATGCATGTTACTTCCTTAGATTTCGCTTCGTATTCTAGATACAAATTTCAATGAATTACTAGAGACAATTCCAACAAAAATAAATAAAACTTACAAATCTGCAAGTAAAAATACTTAAGATAAGTCAAGAGACTTACAATTAAATGAATGCAGTTGAAAGACTTATGACTGCAAAAAAGAATTAGAAAATTTATAGGAGACTTACAACTGACTCAAAGAATGCAAGCAGCCACAAAGTACTGCAGTCTTTTAACTTACAGTCAATTGACTGCTTCTTTTAACTTACAAGTCATGAATGCTAAAAATGATTGGTGAATGTAAGCTTTAAGTTAAAGTCAATTAGTAAGTTAAAAGACTTACACAATAAGTCTTTAAATTCAATTAACTGCAGTATTGATTTAACTGGAAATGTCACATCTCTGATATTCGCGCCAATTTGGAGACGAATCTCTCTAGATATTTTTAAAGAAACACATTAAGTGCTCGCAAATATGTAGTTCTAAATGGGGTTCGATGTTTAATATCAACAAAAAATGACAGCAGTGATAGTATAGTTCGAAAAACGCTAAGGAAGTTCAGAAATCGATAGTGTATGTAGTTCATTCGATGAATTCACTAATTGTAATAAACGCGAATTCATTATGAATTTAGTCTAAATAACTTCTTCCAGAATTTCTTCAACTTGAACATTATAAACGAATCTTGTTTATAAAAATGTTTCATGAGATTATGTTCTAAAGCGTTCGATTTTCCAAATGAAAATACTGTAGTATCATTTATTTTTTATTTCAATAAAATTATTAACTACATTTTTCAATTGATTAAAAAAGCTTAATAGGGATATAGCTTAGTTTAACTTACCCGTATTGCCAAATTGCTGGAAAAAAAAAACTCCCATGCTCCTTGGTGGTGTAATCTTATTAAAGATCGTTAACCAGCTCCAGTGCCAATATCCTTGTTTACATTGCGATTCACACCATTCCATGACGATCGTTTTTTAGGTGAGATCGGTGAGCTGAAAAAAGTCCTTCATTGATATACCATAGCTTAGTTCTACTTGGCTATCGTCTGCGTGCAAGTTTTTATTAAAGTTGTTTTATTATAATAATTGTGAACAAAGGTGTATTAAAAATTTATCCCTGAAGAATCCCGGAAAGAAGTCTTAATGGATCTTTTGAATCCTTTAAAGATAATGTGATACGTATAGTACTCTTAAATGGTACACTTGGGATCACTTCTTTTCGTCAAGTTTTCGATCACTTTTGTATCCGTAAGTGGAGAGCTTGCGAATGCTCGGTTCACTTAAGTGATGCTGAAATGTTAAATGTCATAAAATGGTCAAATAATGTCATGTAGATTAAGTAAAAAGCTGACCATGAGATGTTCAATAAAGTGTTCCAACAAATGTGGTCTAAGGAGATTTTATTTCGAAACCTAAAGCTGAGTTAGCTTAATTAAGAAAATTGGTGAAATGATATCTGAAATTCAATTTCGCAAACAAGCCCTATAGATCTCACAACGAGTGAATTTGGCTATCTGACTCATATTGATAAGTGAAGGGTATTAATGTAGCTTAACATTGAGTTTAAGAAAGTTACTATGACGCCATGCCAGTTAGAAAATCTGTTTAAATGCCTTGTAGAAAGATGGAATGGGTAGGGTTAAAGATAAATATGTACATTTGTGCATTTTAGCATTGGCATATGTACTGATATCGTCTTTTATGACGCAGTCAAAATTATTGGTTATTAAAATTAATAGCACAGGCCAAAGATGGCTTCCTTGCGGAACATGAGAGGTTACAAATATGGGATCGAATTCTGAAGTTCTAAAGAGTACATTATAATGACTAGCTCAAACAAGATTGAATTCTTGCAAAAAAGGAAGATTGAAAGCCAAGCGATTAAAGTTTAAGAAAATAAGACTGTGCTAGATGTTATAAATAGGTTTTGGAAAGGTCCGTTGCAATAACATCGACTCCATCAGCAAAAGTGCTTAAGGGAAATTGCGCTTAGTTTGTGGTATCTATCTGATTGGCTTAACATGGGAGAAAATGGTGTAAAAGAATATTCTCTCTATCGATCGGTATACGATATAAAAGTTTTTCGACTGGGAAGACAAGATTTCTTCTGAAATAGAGATCTGAAAGATAGCTAGATAGATTTTTAAATATTATTGCCTTGTACTTATTAAACTTTCCTTCAACGTGTCTAAGTAAGCAAAGTTATCTGTATCAATGGTTTTTGCAAAATTGTTTTTTTTTTACCTAAATGTGATTTTTTCTAATTGAAAAATCTCACGGAAATTTTTTATTAAAATTAAAGTATCTGTTTTGAAGAATAACTAAATTTCAGTTCTTAGAACATTTGTTTTAGTATATTCTAAAAATAAATAAAATAGACGACGATGGCCCATATCATCTGAGCCTAGTGGTTAAAAACTTTTCACCATTTTTTGTACATGCTTTCGCCGGAAGTAAAGGGGACACACAATTTTTTGCCGAGTGCAAACTTCTTATATGGGTAACTCCTTCCATAATAAGAGATACTCTTGGAGGATTTATCACTTCCTAGCAAGCGGTAGTACCCCTCAAACCCATTTTTTTAAGTGGTGATGTAGTTGCTACAATAAAACCTGATACACTTAGACATAAGTTGGACCATTGTGATACCACACTGAATCTAGGAAACTTTCTCTCTATTGGGTAAACCGCATGGAGCTTCTTACGAAATGTGCGAGGCTACCTATATATTATTTATAAGATCACGTCAATCATTGCAGTGCGAATCTGCTAAATTGATTTTCGATAAGGGCAGGTATATGTTGCAGTAGAATGAAAGAAAGCTTCGTGTGAAGTATTAACAAAATTCAAATGCTTTCCTCAGATTCTTTCGGTGGCATGTTTCCGAGTGGTCTATTTTCATGACTCTTCCACATAGATCTGTCTGAATTTGAGCTGAGTTATGTTGACCTTAAAGGAAACCTTACAAAAAAAAGTATAGCGCTATGAGATCGGTGGCCAATTAACGTCGCAAGTTCATATGGTTCAATTTGGGCCTTAAGAAATTGATGGAGGCCGCCTCACCAACCAACAGATTTGGCAGATGTCAACAAAATAACATGACTTCCTCTACCCGCGCCAATCAAAAAAACCTTTTAGCAGGACATGTACAGAGAAGGTGATGAATCTATTCTTATACGTCTTCATTCATGCAGCTTCTTTAGAAGTCGTTTGAATAAACAACAAGCCACTTTCCGTACTTGGGACCTTTGGCTCGATGCCTCAAGAGTCCAACAGCCCAAAACAATATTTCAAGGATAGAAAAATTTGTATTAAAGTACCCTTAGTTTTGGTGCTAGATATACAAGTTCAGGGACTGTCCAAAAAAAGCTAGATATTGTAAAAAATCTACACTTAAGTTTAGACAGAATTGCGAGAACCAATTTTGTCAACGCTCATTTAAAGTTTGATGAAAATCTCGAGTTAAATATTATACCTATATATGTACATGAATTGCTATTAAAACAGGGACAGATAAATCATATTACTGGAGTGCTTTGGGCTATAGGTGACTTGCCCACTAGAGTTAAAGAACCAGCTCAGCTCTAATCTGTGTTTCTTAAAATCTTTCCAACAGCTGAATCGAAAAGTTCTTCCATCAAAAGACCTACCATCAAACAAATAGACAATCTGAATAGCACATTAATAAATTAGGGAAAACAAATAAATAATATTACTTGTACATCTCTTAAGGTTTTTTTTTGTCAAAATTTCAAGCTGTATCCTTTTGGAAGAACATCTTAACAATTCAACAATGTTAGCCCATTTCAATTACCAAAGAATAATAATCACAATCAAAACAATTAGTACCGCTAACTTCATTAGAATAATCGGCTAAAATGGTAGGAAAACTTTTTAGCTGCGGTAAGTTTTCCATCGGCCAATTAGATGCTTTTAATTGTTTCAAGTTTTTCCTCGAAGAAAATTCTTATCCTTTTTCCCATCTCCCTGTGGAGCAAAAGGATTCCCCAAGTAGAGTATAACCAACAACCGGTAATTAACTTTATTCACTCTGATATAGACGGTGGTGGTGGTGGCGCTGCCGGCAGCATCCCACTGCGAGACTGTGAAAAGAATTTAAGGCAAAAACCATCTCAGGAATAATAAGTTGGGAAGTCTTCGTCTTGGCTGTGTCGGTGTCCTTTTCTGTTTGGGGTTAGTTAGAGTCCATTCCAAAGAAGGGATACCGTAATTTATAGCCACGAAACAGATACATAAACAGAAGTTTTTTCCTTCTGTTAGGGTGCCGGTCTGTGCAAAGCAACCATCCCCACCCTTAAAGTTGTTGTTTTCTGGTTAACAGGGACATGGATGGTGGCCACTGGAATCAAAGTGATGACGGCCTGTTTTAGGGTGTGATTTAATCGAAATCAATTAACCGTAATGGGACAGATTAAGCGAAGATTTGTGGCGTGAGTTTGCGGGAGTGATGGTCACTAAATGACAGGATATTCTACCTTTGAATACAAAATATTCATAATGGGAATCGGGAATCTGGTTGTCAAATAAAAGTTCAAATGAAATGATGAAAATGGACGAATAAGGGAATGGGAAAAGAGGATACAAGTCTTGTCCGAGCTTATTTCTGTCATTTGCAGTGTGTCCTTTTTAACTTTTATTCAGTGTGTATAATCTTTGTATATACACTCTATAGTATTCCTATGCAACACGATTTTGTAGTATTACATGCGGATTTAGATGTCGCAAAATCGCTTATTTTATATTTGAACCTGACCAAAATAAACAAGGAAATTTTTTTGGGAAATTTGATTTTGTTCCCTTATGCATTCTTGCAAACAGTCAGCCAATGTGTGGATGGCTGCGGCGTGCGCGACGTAAGGGGATGATCTTGGTGGTTGGTTTTCTTTGCTTATTTCACAAATATTTTGTTTCGTTTTCTTTAGCTTATGGATGCAGGTGTAAGAATGAATGCGAGCATAATATGTATAGTAGGTTTGTACGGATTTGATTATCTATAAGTGTGTATTGTGAGTTTTACGTATTTTGCCTTGCAATTTTGGGTAGAATGTTTTCTTTGGATTTTTGGGTTGAATTTACAAATCGCTAAATGTAGGACAAATGCAAGGATATGGAAAAGGTATCTTTTCGGATATTTTGTCCTTGCTTTTTTGGTGATCTTGACATGATTTTGATTGTCGCAGAGAATTTTATTATTTAGATATATGCTAGTTTTTCACTGTTTTGGTGGATTAAAAACAAAGATACTCGTAAATGTTTTTCTTAGCTTTCTTGGTGTCATGTCAAAAAAAGTAGACAAGTTTTAAGGACAAATCGAAGCATCTTTAATTCTTTATAATCTTATAATTATGTATGTATGTTGTTTAGCAGGTATTTAAATATTATAGGTACCTACCTTTTAAATAAGTAGAAAGGTAGCTATGTTTAAAAGAAAGAATGGCGCAAAATTTTAAACAGCTTAGTAGGTACCTATGTATTAAGGTATTAGTAGGTATAATACTACTTAACAATTTGCTAACTTTAAAGTAGTTTCATTAATGGCAGTTCGTGAAAAAAAAGTAATTAAACAAACCTTTTAACCTTTCTAAATATCAAAGAGTCTTATGAAGTTAACACTATATACCTACTAACAGAATAAAATAGGTAATACTTACGATGATTTTAACTGTAATAAAAGGATAGATTATAGGTATTCGAACAAAATTTGCAACATCAACGTTTTTAACTTTGTTTCATACTAAAACAGCCTTAGCATCGTATTAATTCAAATAATTGATTCAATCTTGTCAAAATATTATCAGCATCACTTAATTAGACAATTCTACAAATAAAACTAAAATGCATAAACTTTTTAATTTAGGTTTTAGGTTCTGATTGAGTACAAAAAAATAATAGATAAATAAATAATTACTGAGTGACCGTGCACTAATCGATTTTTAACTCATTGATTTTTTGACCGATTTAGGGTAGTGTTAAGGTTTTGAAGGTAAGTGACTTAAATTTCTTTCTAATGATGTAGGTATTTTTTGTAGGTATACCTACCTATTTCTTTTATCGCAATACAAAATAGGTAGGTATGTATGTGTAGATTTCATTGAGGCTACGTAAAATTTCAAGTAATTTTTCCAGTTTTTCAAAGTTTTAAGCCAGTAATATAAATGTAAACTTATGTAAATGTGTGCATGTACTATATGCACAGATGCATATGAACTTATGTGTACCTATGTATTTGTTGGTTTTAAATTGCTTTTAAAACTGGCCAAAAAAAGCTATTGTTTATATTGGAAAAAACGAAATCGAAATAACAAAAAGTTTTTTTTGAGGCGAATCAATTTCAATACAGGATATGGTTTGTGGACTTAAAAAAAAACTACAACAAAATTACTAAATCTGTATTTTTTTATCGGGTGAGTGGAATATGAGGTACCTATGTCTATATACATATATATATACATATATTTTGAGATATCCGTATATCTTTTAATATAAAAAATTGTACTGTACTGTATAAACTCATTATAGTGAGTACATAAGGCTATGCAACCCTTATAATGCCTCTAAACGCAAAATCGTTATTTATAAAACTTATGTGACGTTGAATAGAGGCATTATAAGCTAAACGCGTTTGGAGGTTGAATAGTGCCTACATAAGGACATTTTAGTATTGAACTGTCACATTCACTTTGAAATCACATTGAATTATAAAGATTATCAACAAAAAAAAAATGCCTTTGACTTGATATTGAAACTGAAACTTTGTTATTTTTATTTATTAAAACAAAAATGTTATACTAATATATTAAAAACAAATTGAATTGAAAATTGTTTAGAATTAAATAGATAAATATACTTGTTGGCGATGTCTCTCCACGCATCCTTCTTCATCCGGTGTGTTAGTGTTGTAATTATTATTTTGCATTATTGAATTTTATCCTCAAGAACTTGTCTGGAGGAGTATTCCAGCTATAATGAAACGAATAACAATTTGATTTCCAGTATTGTGCTAGAGATAATAACATACTTTATCTGA
This sequence comes from Philhelius festivus, assembly GCA_963931855.1. Classification (NCBI taxonomy): domain Eukaryota; kingdom Metazoa; phylum Arthropoda; class Insecta; order Diptera; family Syrphidae; genus Philhelius; species Philhelius festivus. The sequence continues at coordinate 29,883 of CAWVOZ010000098.1, read as the reverse complement.
TGAATCAAAGTTAATTGTTGGAATTCTTTAAGCTTTTGGTAGTTTCGTTTTTGTTTATTAAATTCGATAGACAGACAAGATGTTTTTGTTTTTGTTTTTTGACAAACAGCTGAGTGTTATGAAGGCTAGATGTAATAGATTATTACTTTTTGGTACTTTATTTGACACAAGCTCATTATAACTATGCAGGGTAGGCAAATGTTTTATAAATATGAATTTGCATAGTGGATGAATAAGTCCTTATGCATTGCATAACTATTCACGCGTTTAGGGAATTCTAATAAATACGGCTGTACATATGTATGAACAAAATTTAAGCTGAAATTTTAATAATTTTTAATCAAATTGAATGGAAAATATGATAGAAAAATTTTTTTTGTTTTGTTTTTGAAACTCATACTCATACTTTCAAAAAAATAAGTTCAATAAGTAGATGATGATAGTAGAAGATAAATACTTTTGTTCCTTTAATTTCTTGTTGCTTTTTCTGGGCTGATAAATATGTAAATAAAATATCTTGTAGTGCAAACAAATTTCTAAAAAAACATCCCGAAATGTGTATAATCGCAGCGCATAAAGATAATGTTACTTGATGCGTTATTAAGTTTTGTAATTTTCATTTATTAATATTCATAAATAACTTAAACTAATTAATCACATCATTTGATTTAATTTTTAACTTTTAACAATTTGGTTTTATGATAGTTGATAATAATTAAAAGGTAAGACTACGACCACAAGCTAGAACCGCCATGAACTTCAGAGCTATAGAAATAGGATAAGTAGGATAAGTATGTATATGTATTTTATGTCAGTTGTACGAGTAAGTATGTAGTTGTGAATTTATGTACATACAGCGGTCACTACACACTGTTGCAATTTCAAAAGATCCATATTATGAATGATATGAGAAATCGAGATACGTACATATGCCATTTTGGAAAATGACTCTAACAACAAACCATAAGTTCGTAACAATAGTTATTGTAAAGATGTTAAGATTTGTTCATCATTTATAAAAAAAAACACTAAATTATCTTTGACTCATTGTACTCTCCACTCGTTACAAAAAGTACATAGAACAACTTAATTGTAACTATATTTATGTACATACTTTTCTTTATCTTCTTAAATAAATACATACTTCACTTGTGTTCTGAATTCAACCGAGGTAACGTGTTTCTTTTAACAAAAGATTTATTCAGTCAAAAAATTATAAAAGAATTTGAAAACAAAAGTATCAGGACAACATACAATGCCAACAATCCCAAAATGTTTATCTCACTGAAGAACTGAAGATTCATAAAGAAAATTGGCCTTTAAGACCAATCTGCTCTTCCACAAATGTCCATTGCTATCAACTTTCAAAATATATTGTGAAGATAATTAATAAAATTTCTGAAAACTCAAAATATAACTTAAAAATGACAAAACATTTTATTGAAACAGTTCACAAATAATTTTGGAAGAAAATGATGTAGGTACCTATACCTACCTACTTGATTTTTATTTGGTTTTGTTGTTCAATCTCAAAACGGATTGGAACCCTTTACCCAATAAAAAAACCATATCTGGGGTTTTCAAATTCAAAATCATTTATTTCTCCTATAACAACACTATTTTGAAAAACTGCAATTTAGAAATATATATACCAGGTCTATTTTACTATTATAAGCTGTTTTTTTCTTCTGCGAGGGCTTCGTCATTCTCCAATAAGCTCGTTGTTGAAAGATCAAGTGTCAAGTTCATTTCAGTGAAAAAAGTTCGATTTTTTTATAAATAAATTTTTTAATTTAAACAGGTTAGTTCGACAGATTGTGATTGTTCCGATGACGAACCCAAATCAAACAGAAAAAAAAGATCAAAGAAAAATCTAGGCCTGAAATACCTACCACTAAGAATTAGTTAAAATAAATTGGAATTATAATTTTCATGTATTCAAACGGCAGTTTATCAGCAAATAGTTACAACTCCAGTTTGAAGTGGCCTAAAACAATACAATCCCTCAAAATCTCATAATTGGAGATACAAAAATTAAGTCTTGACTGGGGTATCTGCATTAAGTTATGATTTGGACATATTTGCAAGTGATCAAAGTAACACTCGTCCTGAGGGCGCTCCTGATTTGAGTGTTGGTGGAAATGGGGTTACTCATCTCACAGCAACTGTACTCAGACATGTCAACCATAAAATCTTCTCTGACAATTGGTCCAACAGTCCGAGACTCCAGGTACATATTAACTTAAATGTAATAACAAATTGTTTCGAAAAAAAAAACTAACAATAAAAAATAAACTAGGAACAAAAACAAAAAAAATAAAAAGGAATTTAAGTCAATTTTCTTAAATGGTAAATATACCATGATTATTATTAACCTTTTCCACTATCTGCTACAGGTTCGATAAATTCAGTTGGCTTCAATTTCTTAAAGAGAGTTGATTAATATTTAATACATTGTTGCAAATTAATTTTGCCTTCCAGTTGCTTTTCTAAGCAAACTTCAATAAATCTTCCTTTAAGCATCTAGACTGTTTTGTTGGTTCGTACATCTGAATGGTGCCTTTCATCTTTTGAGATTTTGCATACTCTTAATCTAATAGAATATCCAACAATTTGAAAAAGTTTCCTTTTTTTGGAAGTTTTGAGCACAAATAGCTATATGATACTCTTCAATCGAGCTGGTCGTTCTGAAAGTTTTCATTATTTAATGAAAGAGTTTCTATTCCAACCTTTAAGATAAAATTTTGTATTTTCATTTCTTCTGTTATTATCTTTGGACTTTATTTCATTTCAATTTTGTACTTTATTGCACTCTTGCAAGTGCAATAAAGTTCAAAATTAACATAAAGATACAACTAAGATCGAGTCAAAAATATGTAAATAAATTATTTTTAATTCTTAAACTAAATGAAGTCAATTTAAATTTAGCATTCTTAATTTCAATTCACGGTTGAAAGTGCAAAACAAGGTATAACTTGCCTACCTTGTTAAAGTCATCAGAAAGAATAATCATTTAATAGGTATTTGGTTAGTATAAGAAACAAACTTCTTCGAGACGTTTGAAAATAACCAAAACAAGTGTTTATAATCACAAACACAGAACAAACACTAGACCAAAGTGATATACCTAGGTAGGTACCTAACATATTTCAACATAACAACATTGAAATCATAATACACACATTATATAGACAATTTATTCATAGCAAACAATATATCAAAGCATCTACATAATTCCAAATTTCTCAAATCGTTATTTAAAAATTAAAAAAAAATGACAATTTTAAAAATAGTATATATATACCTACTTACGATGCTTCAAGAAAATCGCTCGATCCGCTTAGGCTGTAGTCGAACAGACAGACAGAATTATGTAGGTACAAGACCCACTTTTTTCGTCTTCTTCTATCATCGTAATATCAACTTTGATCAAAATTCTAGTTCGATTTTTTACGAATGTGTAACTTACTTTATACAAAGTACTAATAAGTTCCAAGTAAAAGTCGTAGTCTTAAGACTGATTAAAATATCGACTTCGATTTTGTTTACAAATGCATAAAATGCCATATTGTACCTACCTACCTACCTATGTCACACGTAAAAATGTACATTTAGAGGCCAACAAGTCTACCATTTCATCACAAAAATTACAAAAATACCTAAACATATAGGTATTCTTCACCCTTAAATGAAAACAGAGAAATCCTTCAAACAAAACTCTTATTTGAAACCTTGCTTGATACATATATTTTTCTGACCTACACAAATTCTCAGATAACTAAAAAAAATCCTTGCCATCGAGAACGCGATGAATGATAACCCCATCCTCCAAGTAAATACCTACATACGCACGCGTACAAAGCAAAAAAAAAAACAATAGTATACCTACCTAATAAAATACTGAAAGCTAAAATAAGATTTTCTTCACAACTGAAAAAAATCATCAAACACCAGCTACCAGAACAAAACAACAAAAACATACAATTAATAAAAGGTAGGTCAAGAACCTCAACAAAAAAATCTTCATAACCAAATTTACAAAAACAAAACTAAAGCAATCTCTCATCCCTCACGTCTCACTTCTTACCAGACACCACGTATTGAATATCTATACACAAAGGTATAGAAAGATAAACAAAAATCATCCACACAAGAAAAAGTCCTTTTTTGATCCCCTTTATTTTATAACCGCCATTTATTTAAAATTTTGAATAGTTTTGCACTCTGAAATAATCTGAAATAGTAAATGTGCCGACGATAGATGTCCTCTTAAAATAAGGTTTTGTGGTGATTGACAACGCAATCAGCTGTGAGAAATGGAAGAAGTTATTAGAGAGAATTATTAGTTCCCATTTTTACTACACGAGCGTTACAGGCGAGAAAAAGACTTTTTGGATTTTTAACGACCAAACACATCAACGAAAGGAGAAGAGTTTTTGCAGTTGCCGACATAAGACGTGTCTAGAATTATCATTGCCTTTTGCAAATTGTTAAATGTATTTTTTGATTGATTAAATGCCTTCTGGATTAAATTGATAAATTGAATAGCGTATTTTATTTGATTTCTAGTAGTGCTTATCTAGTAAGCCCGCTACAACTGGTGACCCCGACGTGATCCAGAGTTATTTAACACTCCAATCAATTTTCCTTCGATATTTTTTTTTGGTCTTGTATGCCGTACAATCTCCGTAAACTAAAAGGGCGTCAACTCAAATTCGCGAGTGCGGAACCATCGTCTGACGAAGACGCCACTCTTTTGCAACAACACCAAGACCAATCCGTTATGTCTAAATCTGGAGAGGAACCAAATATGGAGGTCATCAATCAGCTCCGCGACGAACTTCAAAAAGCAAATGAGACTATAGAACACTTCAGGAAATTGAGTCTTACCCAAACTAGTGTCGTTTCTCCAACAGGAACTATGCCTCTCGAAGCGGGTGTACCGCAAGCCCAAAATCAGTCGAACAACGCACCACAAGCATTCGCAAATCGCTTGGAGCAACGCCAACCTCTTGTGCAACGCGTTCCTTTACCGAAATTCAATCCTCAGTATCCACAACTTTGGTTGACTCAGGTAGAAATGTCATTCCAACTCGCTGGCATCAGCAATGACGACGAACGCTACGCCAATTTGCTCGTTAGTCTGGAGGGCGATGCCTTAAGAGCAGTTGGTGATCTGGCTAGTAATCCACCTAACATGAACAAGTTTGTTGCACTGAAGGAACGATTGGTGAATCATTTTGCTCCCACTCCTGAATCGCAACTACGACGAATGCTACGAGGCGAAGACATGACAGGTAAAAAGCCATCATCCATCCTAGCACACATGAGGCATCTCTCTGATGGGCGCTGTGACTCGTCGATCATGCGCACACTCTTCTTCGATCGACTCCCAGAAAAAATCTGCACAGTTCTTTTGGCAACCGGACAAGAAGATCTAGACAAGCTTGCTGAAATCGGTGACAAAATATTCGATATGTCCACCACGCATCACTTATGTCCTATCTCTACTTCAGCGACAACATCAGAATCAATCCAATCCATTACGAGAGAAGACGCAACAATACTGGAGGAACTCAAGAAGTCAATCGAATATCTACGTAAAGAAATTCGAGTTCTTAAATCAAGCAAGCACCAGAATATCAGATCAACATCACGCAACAGGTCACAGAGTAGACAACGAGGCACAAAAAGTGAGGAAACCGACCTATGCTACTTCCACCAAAGGTTTGGCAGCGAAGCACGGAAGTGTAAAGCTGGCTGTCGCAATTGGACGGAAAACTAAAATTGCCGTCGGGTGTACAGGCGGTCACTCACGGCAACAGCGACTATCACCGTCTACAAATCACGGACAAAACAAACGGAATGTCCTTCCTGATCGACACTGGAGCCGACATTTCCGTATTACCTAAAAAGTATGCGAAGAACAACTCACCAGTCTCATCTCAACTTTACGGAGCCAACGGTACCACTATTTCGACGTACGGTACTAAAAGTTTGATACTCGACCTAGGACTCAGACGGGAATTCCGTTGGTTATTCACAATAGCCGACGTAAAACAGCCTATCATCGGAGCAGACTTCATCCATCACTTTGATTTAACCATCCGATTAAGTCAAAAGCTGATCAGCGACAACAAAATCGATCTCAGCGTGCAGGGTCTTCTCGTCAGCAGTTCACAACCAACACTCAGAACTATTGACGAAAACAACCGATTTGCCGCTATACTAAAAGATTTCATCGACATCACACACGACAAACAGATCTGCGTTCAAGAGCACCTGGTACAGCATCACATTGTCACCAAAGGACACCCAGTTGCGGAACGAGTGCGTCGGCTGGCTGGCGAAAAACTCAAAGCAGCAAAAGAGGAGTTCCAGAACATGATGCTTCAAGGGATCTGTAAGCCATCCAAGAGTGAGTGGGCATCTCCACTGCAAATGGTACAAAAGAAATCCGGAGGCTGGAGGCCGTGTGGTGACTACCGACGCCTCAATCACATAACCGTACCAGATCGGTACCCAATTCCGCACCTGCGAGATTTCAGCCACCAACTCAGCGATTGCACCATTTTTACAACCCTCGACCTGAAAAGGGCTTATCACCAGATACCCCTCGCTGCAGAAGATCGACCAAAGACCGCCGTCATAACACCATTCGGCCTGTTCGAATTCAACACGATGACCTTCGGCTTATGCAACGCCGCGCAAACGATGCAACGTTTCATGGACTCAGTGTTAAGAGGACTTGAATTCTGTTTCTGCTACATTGACGATATACTCATTGCGTCGCCAAATGAAGAAACGCATCGTCAACATTTGCGTATCGTCTTCGAGAAGCTGCAGCAGTTTGGCCTAGTCATCAACGTCGCGAAGTGCTTCTTTGGACACTCAGAGGTAAGATACCTAGGATATACCGTCGACAAATCGGGTATTAAACCTCCAACTGATCGTGTCGAAGCACTTACAAAATATCCAAAACCAACGACGATGGATCAGCTGCGCAGGTTTTTGGGTTCGTGGAACTTTTATCGAAGCTGTATACCAGGCGCTTCAAAAACGCAAGCTCCCCTGATAAACTTAACGATTGGAGCTAAGAAGAATGACAAGAGACCAATTCAGTGGACCCCCGAAGCAAGCATAGCATTTGAAGAATGCAAAAACAAGTTAAGGGACGCGGTACAACTAGCACATCCTCGCTCAGATGTGCCTTTGGTCCTACGATGCGACGCCTCAGATATTGCAACCGGAGCGGCACTTGACCAACATGTCGATGGTCAACTACAACCTCTTGGTTTCTTCTCGAAAAAACTCAGCCCGAGAGAATCTAAATACAAAGTCTATGACCGAGAACTCCTAGCCATCTATAGAGCAATAAAGCATTTTCATTACCTCATCGAAGGTCGAGAGCTCGTAATCCTAACCGACCACAAGCCGTTGATTTACGCCTTCGACCAGAAATCCGACTATGCATGCGACCGCATCGCACGACAGCTTGAGGAAATCGGCCGCTTCTCAACGAGGATTGAATTCGTTTCTGGAAAGGAGAATATCGTAGCCGATGCGTACTCTCGGGTAGACACTATCAACATGCCTACCGTAGTCAATACAACAGACCTAGCCAACATGCAGAGAAACGACGATGAGTTAAAGCTTCTTCTTCAAACTCCCGGCAAGAACTCACTTCACCTACGGCCGCTACGAATCGACGACACTGATGCAATTGTGTACTGCGACGTTGGAGGCAAGGACATCCGTCCGTATGTGCCAATAACTCTCCGCAGAAAAGTTTTTAACAACGTACACAAACTATCACATCCCAGTGGAAGAGCGACGAAACAGCAAATCTGCGCAAAATTTGTATGGCCAAGTATGTGCAAAGATATACTTTCGTGGGCCAGATCTTGTATACAATGCCAACGTAGTAAGGTAAGTCGTCACGTCAAGAACCTACCAATACATATCGACATGCCTAGCAGTAGATTCGACCACGTTCATGTCGACATTGTCGTAATGCCACTCGTAAACGAATTGCGATATCTCTTAACGATGATTGATCGATTTACGAGGTGGCCCGAAGCGGTACCAATCAAGGACATCACAGCCGAAACTATCGTCAGCACCTTCTTTAACAGTTGGGTTTGTAGATTCGGTGCACCCAAAACAATAACGACGGATAGAGGAGCACAGTTCGAATCTGCATTATTTGAAGCACTCACGAAAATCATCGGAACCACGCGTATAAGAACAACTGCCTACCATCCATCTTCCAACGGAATGATTGAACGCTGGCACAGATCATTGAAATCATCAATAAAGTGTCATGAAGCAACAGATTGGGTGAGTATCCTTCCAACAGTCTTGTTAGGTTTACGCACGAGCTTCAAAGAAGATATCAAATCGACTGCCGCTGAACTCGTATTCGGAACAACTCTGAGATTGCCAGGCGAATTCTTCTTGCACGAGGAAGCAGCATTGGAACCCGAGATCTTCGTGGACAGATTCCGAGAACATATGCGACAGATCAAGTCGACTCCATCAGCTCATCACTGCAACACAAAACCATTTGCACATAAAACACTTTACAGTTGCTCCCATGTTTTTGTGCGAGTTGATGCAGTTCAAAAACCATGCGAACAACCATACGAAGGACCATACGCTGTCCTTGAACGTATTTCGGACTACGTATTTAAAGTAGACATCGAGGGAACACCGACATTAATATCCACAGAACGTCTTAAGCCAGCATTCTACGAAAACTTTGTCCAAACTAATGAAACAGACGATCCAAGATGCAGTTCAACTACAATTCCATCACGGCACGAGTCCAGAACACAACAGACGACTCCATCAGCATCAGCTCCCAGTTCAGCACCGACCAACTCGACACGACCATCACCAACATCATCGAATCTTATGGGTGAGTTAAAAACATATCCTGCGAGAACAAAAGTAAAACATTTACGATTCGCGAAATAAAATTAAACATAAACATTCGTCGTCCGCTGTCACTTGGGGAGGAGTGCTGTGGTGATTGACAACGCAATCAGCTGTGAGAAATGGAAGAAGTTATTAGAGAGAATTATTAGTTCCCATTTTTACTACACGAGCGTTACAGGCGAGAAAAAGACTTTTTGGATTTTTAACGACCAAACACATCAACGAAAGGAGAAGAGTTTTTGCAGTTGCCGACATAAGACGTGTCTAGAATTATCATTGCCTTTTGCAAATTGTTAAATGTATTTTTTGATTGATTAAATGCCTTCTGGATTAAATTGATAAATTGAATAGCGTATTTTATTTGATTTCTAGTAGTGCTTATCTAGTAAGCCCGCTACAGTTTCATGAGAATACTATAGAGTGTATATACAAAGGTATAATGTATAAGTCTCCAACTATATAAGGTCTTTTGGTGAAATTAAAAGGAAGGACAAAACATGTGGGACATGTTGTCTTTTGTGTTTGTCGGTTCCTGTTTTGTTACTGGGAGTTCTTCGTTTCACTTAATAACTCCTGCATTGATGGTCGGCCCTTGGTCTACTAGACCGAGACGACCCAAATGCGACGCAAAAAGGTTGAAAATTCATGCAAATACAAATACCGCGCCCAACCGCTCAGTTCCGTTCCGTCGAGACAAAACCCAAACAACAATTACATAGAAAACTGTCATGAAAGGACTGCGTCAGCTATAAATCCTCTGACAAGGTCTGACACCCTACACATACCCTACACATTTACACTTCCGAACAATCTCTTCGACTATAGTGTGGTCTGGAATCGTTGGTGGTTCTTATAAAATGTCTTGCCTTGAAGTTCATTTCTTGGAATAAAATGTAGGTCCTCCGTCCAGTCAAGTGTTCATAATGAGTTTAATAGAATGTGTTATTGCTGCACTCGAGGAGCGTATTGATTTGCATGCGAATTTGAAATCAAACAAATAGAAAAAAAAAAAAAACGGGACAATGAAAACACACAAATGGCCATGAGTCAGGGATGAGGGAAGAAAGAAAACGTGCGCCCCCTGATTTCCATTCGAATTCGACTCAAATGTGGTGTAATCTCTCCCCCGGTCTTGTGGTAAATTGCTTTGTATTGTAGAGTTTTTCATTTTCCTTTATTTTTTCTATTTATTGTTGTTATTGTTGTGGGCGGTTTAAATAACAATAATCCCGAAATTGCTATTTTTTCTTTATTAAGGGGGAATTACATTAGTGGAATATCCTAGCGAGTTTAAGTTGCAAGTAAATTTAAAAAAAAGAAGCTTTTGTGATAAATTGGGTTGAAGTTCAGTTTGTTGAATTTGAAACTAAGAGAGAGGCAATTTTTACCGAATTAATGTGGATCTAAAGGTCTTCTTAGCTTGATATATATGATCTCAGACCTAAGCATTGAAAAAAAATGTTTTGTTTTATTTAATGTTTTTTGAGAAGATACTACTAGTATTTTAGTATTGGAAGTGTAGTGAAACTGGGACTGATATTGGTGAGCAGGCCCGGATTAAGGAAAATGGGGGCCCGGGGCTATTTCAAATTTGAGGCCCCCTAAAAAGATATAAAACCCAAGCAAGCCAACCCCTCATAACCCAGAGCGTCCTAAACCCCAAGCGAGCCAACCTCCAATAACCCGGGGCGCTAGGAGTCCACGCTCTCAAGGAGTTGACGCATCGAAAATCCAAGAAGCTATCCCCCAAGTGCTCCAACCCCCGATAAGATTAAGAATTTTTGATACCCGGGGCTAATTATTTATCAGGGGCTCCTCTTTTTAACGTTTTTGAAAAATTAAATGTGTCCATTTCGCAATCGCAAATAAAAAATCGTAAACCCAAAAGTGTTAGGTAAACCCACATAACCCAATTCGTAATTAATCCAAAAACCATGAACTCAAAACCGTCAGACCTTTTTTTTTTTTGATTATTCAAAACTCTAAAAACTAAAAGTAACAAATTGTGTAGTAATTAGGATTTATTATTCAATTAAAGAAAAAAAGAAAAGCAGCAGAGTACATTTGCATACTCGCGAGTCGCGACTGGATTTGAAGACGTTACCGCTATATATTTTCACGCGTCAATAACATGCTCTGACATGTATTCGTAAATTTCGTTTGTTTTTTTTCTTCTCGAGTGTCGATGTTTTAGGGTTGGGTACGAAATCCCGCATCACAAAATCCCGATTCACAAAATCCCGAATCACGAAATCCCGCCGTTTCAAAACTAAATTAACAGCACAGTATGGATTTTCATTTCCATAGTAATGGTGACTAGAATCAATCAGAAGCAAAGAGAACGAAATTCCCTACTATTGTACTGGAATATTCAATACGAAGAAGACCGCTCTGATTTCGTTAATTTTTAACGAGCTCTGATTGGCTTAAAGCTGAAGACAAGTAAAGTATGAAGTCTTGAAAGTATCTTGAGTCAAAAAAATAAAAAAAAATAAGAAAATTACAAAAAAATATCCAAAAAAGTTTAAAAAAAAATCATCTGATACATAACTCCCTACATTACGAACATGCAATTTTTAACTCGCTGAGATGCCTAGTTTAGCCAGAAATCACGTTTAAAAGTACATTGGATGGCACGCTCCGCGGGACTTAAAGATTTTAACTCCCTTTTTCAGGGACACCCCCGCTCACGCGACTCCGTCGCTCCGCTTAGGGTATGTTAAGTCACCTGGCAGGCGCCAATGTAAACAATTTTTTCGATTAAAAGTACATTGGGTGGCAAATATTTGTCAAGAAATATTTTTGAAAAAAAATTTCCAGAAAAATCAAAATTTCTTCAAAAACAAATTGTTGAGAAAAAAATTTGTTGAAAAAAAGTTTGTTAAAAAAATATTTTTGACAAAATGTCCAAAAATATTTTTGGCAAAAGTCCAAAAATATTTTGGTAGAATGTCCAAAATTAATTGGCCAAAACAATGAAAATCATCTCTCTAAAGATGGAGGAGGTTTACCTCCTCGGAGTTCTAACAAGAACTGAATTTTTCCCGAACCAACAGTTCCTTAAATACTTTCCATTTGTTTAAAAATAGATCAAAATAAAATATTTAATTAATAGTACTAAAATAGTATTGAAAATCCCGCCAAATATTTCGGGATTTTGTGCGGCGAGATTGCGTTACTCTCCCGATGTTTTATCAAAACAAATACATTGCTTTTTAGTGCCTCTTTTAAAAAACTAGTACATAGTAAAATATTTCAATTCGAACACCTTTAAGTTGAACATTAATTTTTAGATACGCGTAAAGTTAAATTTTGCACAAGGGAGCGTTTCGGAAAATACAACTTTACGTACGTTGTGTCGAAAAATACGATTCAATACTTCTGCGCAAAATTTGTATCGCCATTTTTCGCTTGTTAAACTCAAAACGGACTCATGGAAATTAACAATTCTAAATTTTACCACACTAGTATCGAAATGTACTCTTAGGTTCAATTCGCACATCTCTCTTAATCAAGAATAAATAAGGTACTCAAGATAATTAGTCCAGCATATTTCTACACTTCGCAAAAAAAGATACGAGGTATAGAATTCAATTTGTTTTTCAATCTGGCAACCCTTTGCTGAATTAGGCTGCATGGATTTAATATTTTTTGAGTTTACAGTTTTGGGTTAATAGCGACTTGGGCAATGTGGGTTTGACTTTTTGGAGATATTAGCGAGTTGAGCTATGTGGATTTAAAGTTTATGGGATTAATAATTGTGAGTTGGGCTATATGGGTTGTACATTTTTGGGGCATATAGCTTTCGAGTTTGGATTTTGTGGGGTCAACTAATTTTGGTTTTTATTTTTGGGGTTTATTAGATTGTACAGTTTGAATATCGCGGTTTTACGGTTTAAATTTCTTAATGGGATGGGGCCTTCGTTTCCGCGGGGCCCGGGGCTTCAGTCCCCCCTAGCCCCCTATTAATCCGGGCCTGTTGGTGAGGGTAGTACTGCCACTGAGGTATTAGAAAATGTCACCAAAAAGGGACAGTAACAAAAAAAATTGTTTTAGTTGATGGTTTTGATTGAACTTAAAATAGGTAAGTATACGTAATATCCAAAGTAAGTTTAGTAAAATTCGGTACCCGCTTTTCGGCTTACTTTCTTATAACTACAATATTGTGTAGTCATTTTTGCCACTATCTTATACATTCAATTTTGTTAAGTGTATTTTTCAAAATAGCGAATTCTGAAAATAATATCTGAATTTTGATTGTCATTTTACTTATAGAAATATTTAGAAAGCGGAAAAATTTTTGTTCAAGCAGTCCAGAAAAAAATTATACTCACATATTTACAAGATTTTTGTGAAAATGATATAAAGTAAAGTAATAGATTTTGAAGAAAACAATACGGAACCAATTGGATTATAAGGTATTCCTATCCAAATTGTTTCAGAGTTTCCATTTCAAGTCACATTTGAAGAAATAAAATAAATAAATAAACAAGTGGCAACGCCAACGGCTCGTAGAAACCATGAAACTAGGGACTGTCAAGACTTCCTGTTTGTATATTTTTGGAAAAAGTAGGCATAATGTGACCAATTCAAAATTTAAATTAATGGAGAAGTCGGTAGAAAAAATTCCGAAAATCATGCAAGTACTTTTTTAAAATCCAAACTTCCGAACACCATGTTCTTATCGTAATTTATTATTTTGTTAAATTTGTTAAAAAAAAGGCAATTGCTTATAATAAATCATTGATTTGTTGTTAATAAAATTAAAAATTTTGAGCTTCACTTAAAGCTCTTTGAAAAATATAACGCATATCTCCTTGCTTTTTGATACTCCAACTTGGATTGGCATAATTTCATGACAAAAAAAAAAATCTTTCAAAAGCTATTAATTAAAATGTTTTAAAAATGTCACAAGAGAAAGCTCTGAAATACAGTGTATCAAAATAAAACTCGTACAAAATATTCGTTTTAATAAAAATGAAGAAATATGAAAAATGTACCTACAAGGTGGCGCAAAATTAATCACCCTATCGGATTCGGAAGGTGTTATAATTTTTGCAAATGGCGTTGTACGTCAATCAGGGGCCAAATTACCGCTTTAGTGAAGGAATGAGTGAATCCCATCGATTGCTAGATGACGTAAGCGGTAATGCCAAAGTCACATAATTCAGTCACGTATTACTCGATAACTGATGCGGTAATTTGGCCCCAGATTTGTGATTTTTGAACAAGGCAGCTGCAGTATGCAAACAGACTAGCAATGCAGCGCTATACTCCACAGGAGCGTGGATAAATTGTGACGATTTTGCTGTCTAATAATCTGTATGTGGCACCACAGCGCAGCGTGAATTTCGACGTCGATTTCCTAATCATTCCAAAAAATCTTGCACGCCAACTTAAATTTTGTATTACTGTACGAATAAACAATAAATTTTCAAAAAAATATTGAGCCCTGTTTAGAGATATCAAAATTTCCAAAAAAATATTAAAAATTTCATTAAAATCCGTTCAGCCGGTAATGAGAGATTCAAAAATCAAAAAATGGTTCTATGTGAAGTAACAGTCAGTAATATATTGATTTCAATTTTTTTTATTTAATTTATAGATCGTTCAAATTTATCATAAGAAAAAAAATGTATCAAAATTCTTGGAGCCGTTTTCGAGAAAAATATGATTTTCGAAAATCATTTCTTAACATTTGTAGATTATATTAAGAAACTTTTATTTATCAAGTTTAAAAAAAATCGAGCATAGGGTTTTCGAAATATTGAGTTTCGAAAAAAAAAGATTTAATTTTTTTTAAATAAAATTTTTTTTTGAACATTTAAATAAACAATAATATTTAAAGTTTCGAGGCCCTCTAGCAAAAAGAAAACAACCGATTTTGGGTATCTTTTGAATTTTTTTTTTAAATCTGTGGGACATTGTTTTTAAAGAAAAAAAAAATGGCAGGTACCGTTATTTTTGATCTTAAAAGACAAGAAAAAAACGTGTGGTGGTGGGGGGAGAGTAATTTAAAAACAACATCTTTCAAGTTTCACGAAAATCGCCGGAGCCGTTTAGGCTGTAGTCGACAGAATTTCGAGACCCACTTTTTTCGTCTTCGCTATCATCGTTGTGTCTGATCAAAATCTCGTGTTCTTTTTTTAACGAATGCATAGAAGGAGTAACTAATCTTAACGGGATGCAAAAACTGTATATGCTATAACACAAACTATCAAACTCATTAACAGGAGAGATTGGAACGCAACAACAACGCTGCATGCCTGCTTGCATTTTTCAACTGTGAAAACATATTTTGATATATTTTATTCAAACTTCCACTTATTCAACGTAAATACCCCCGGCACCCGACACATGAGGCGGAAATGTAAGGTTCTTGCACGCCGGCGCACGAACAACCAGCGGCAGCACTGTCCTTAAGAGGTACACAGAAGAAGGAGCTTTCGAAAATAAAATAAAAGAAAAAACTAGCGGTAGACAAATTTTGAATGATGCGGGTGCTGGGCGCTGGTGAATGATTTGAAAAGTTAAGGAAAACCACGAAATTAGTGCTCCCAAACTAGCTGAAGAGGCTGAAAAGTATCTAGGGAACAAAACATGTCCAGAGTTCATTAGAATCATTTTAAGACAATATAACTATAATGGATTTGTAGCCAGGAAGAAGTGTTTAAATAGTAACTAGGTCAATAGGTTGAAAAGAATTGCATTCGCAAAAGATAACCTTTGCAAAGATTTTGTATATTGGGTAGATGTGCAAGTTTAGCGATGAGAGTAAATTCAACCTTTTTGCCTTAGGTGGGAAAGTTAATGTTTGGCATAAGTCCAAGCTCAGAAAAAAGTCAAAGAGACTTAACATTAGAGGAAGTTCATTCGACCTAGTCATGGGTTTTATTTTATTTTGGCTTAACGAAGAAGAGAAATAGAAATCACTTAGTTTTTTTAACCTTGCAGTTTTTGTAAATACATACGACTAAAAATGAAAAGTTTTCTTTTTAATTGATGAAACACTCACACTTTTCACTTTGCAAAAAAAATAAAAATTTGCCAATTTTGAAGTCATGTTCTGTGAAACATAACGATCTGTAGGCAAAAGGAGAATTGCTTAAGATGGAAAGAAGGTCTAAGATTTCTTGCCAGGAACAACCAAACAAAATTAAAAATTTGTTTTAATAATTTTGCCCCACTAAAGGGATTATAACTACCCCCAAAAATGTTTGAGCATAATGCGCGCATTTTAAGAATGTTTGAGGGGATTTAAATAAAGACCAATGAGAGGGAAATATTAAGTCGTATTAAGCATTCCACATTCGTGTAGTGTGGTTAGGTTAGGTTAGGTTAAAGTGGCTGCTGACCGGAAAAGGTCAGCACACTTAGACCAATATTTGGTCCGTTGTGATACCACAAGGATTTCAAAAATCCCCCTTACTCGTTAAACCATTTTGAGCTAATAATGAAGCGTTTGAGACAGTGAATGTCGGAATTATTTAGATCACTAGGATCGTTATAGTAGTAGTCTCCCAAGTGGAGTCTACGTCTTTGCGCTAGGGCAGGACAAGAGCATAGAAGGTGGGGAATTGACTCCTCTTCTTCTTCATCCATGCAGCTTCTGCAAAAATCATTTGCAGGAACTCCAAGACGAAAAGCATGTCTTCCTTTTAGGCAGTGCCCAGTAAGGACACCTATGATGGAGCTAATATGCAATCTACCAATAGAAATTAGTTGTTTTGAGCGTTTAGCATCAAACAATGGCCAAATCAGTTTAGTAGACCGGCAAGTTGGGGTGCTGGTCCACCTGTGGTTAGCTTTCTTTATGGTATCTTGCTTTAGCATAAGTTTACAAGTAGCTAGGGGTATACCGATGTTAGATTTGCTATCCAACAAAGGTAATATTGTTCCGTTTTTTGCAAGTTCGTCAGCACCCATGTAAGGTGAATATTAAACTGTTTTGACATCTCCACCAGAGATGATCGACAATTTTGGGCTGTTTGTGAGTTAATTGAGACAGAGTCCAGTGACTTTAAGGCAGCTTGACTGTCTGAGAAGATACGTATATCGGTTGTCGATATAACGTTTTCTTTTAGCCAAGAGAGGACTTCTTTTATTGCTAAAAGCTCTGCCTGGAACACGCTACAGTGATTGGGAAGACGAAAAGATAGACAAAGATTTAATTTTTCGGAGTATACGCCTCCACCGACCCCGTCATCGGTTTTAGATCCATCTGTATAGAAATGAATTGCTTCGTCTATCAACAACGACTCATTTTCCCAAGAAGACCTGGAAGGGATGGATACTTGAAAATTTTTATCAAATTTTGGATGAGGGGTGGTGTAATCGACGTTACTAGGTAGACTACTGAACGAGTTCAGTATAGTAGAGTGACCAATATCATTATTGATCCACTGCGAGGAGGCTTTAAGTCGAATGGCTGTGTTAGCGGCCGATTGTTTGCTAAAAATATCTAGCGGTATGAGATGAAAAAGAACATCAAGTGCAGCAGAAGGAGTTGAGCGGAGAGCTCCACCCATGATTAAACAGGCTGTTCGTTGGACTTTGCTGAGCATATCACGGTTTGTGGCTCTTTCCAGCGCAGTCCACCATACTGTCACTCCATATGTAAGTATCGGTCTAATGACTGAGATGTATAGCCAGTGTGTTATATGAGTTTGTAGACCCCATTTGTTACCTACGGCTTTTTTGCAAGAGAAAAGAGCTATGTTGGCTTTGTTGACTCTCTCTTGGATATTGGGCTTCCAGCTTAATTTCTTGTCCAAAATAAGACCCAGATATTTTGCTTTGTCTGAGAATTTAAGCGGTATACCTTTGATGAGGGGAGGGTCTATGTGTGGGATTTTATATTTCCTGGTAAATAGGACAAGTTCAGTTTTGTGGGGGTTGACACCGAGTCCACATTGATCTGCCCAGTTAGTAAGCTTGTTTAGAGCATTTTGTAGGAGTTCCTTCAGAGTATTAGGATGCTTACCAGATATCGCTATCGCAACATCGTCCGCATAGGCAATCACCCTGTGCCCCTCCCCTTCAAGAATCACTAGTAGTTTATTTACGACTAGGTTCCAAAGGAGAGGAGAGAGGACGCCGCCTTGCGGCGACCCCTACTGACAGTCCTTCGAGTAGTAAAATCGCCCAGTTTTGAATTTATAATCCTGCTTATCAGCATATGATTTATCAAATTACTGATTGACTTATCCACCTTCAGAGATGACAGCGCAGATGTGATTGCGGATGCGTCGACATTGTTAAAAGCTCCTTCTATATCCAGGAAAGCAACTAAGGTGAACTCCTTATGATGAAGGGAGTGTTTGATAGTACGAACCAGCGTATGTAGAGCGGTTTCTACAGATTTCCCTTTGTTATAAGCATGTTGAGCATTGGATAGTAAGGACTTATCAATGTTTGCCCTCAAATGGATTTCAATCAGACGTTCAAATGTTTTAAGAAGGAATGATGAAAGGCTAATAGGTCTTAGATCTTTAGGATTAACATGGCTAGGTTTGCCAGCTTTGGGGATGAAAATAACATTTACTTCTCTCCATGACAAAGGAATGTGATCCAGAGCGATACAACCATTTAAGATGTTTACCAGAATGGGTATTAGAATATCGGAATTTTCCTGTAATTCCGCTGGAATTATTCCATCTGGCCCAGGAGATTTGTATGGATTGAAGCTGTTTATTGCCCATTTTAATTTTTCCTCTGTAATCAGACCTTGTGGAGGAGTTATGCTACTGAATGTGTTGTTAGGATCAGTGCTATTAACGTAAGGAGAGCTGTCTGGAAAATGTACATCCAGGAGCAGATTGAGCGATTCTTCGCTTGAGTTTGTCCAGGAACCGTCATTGTTTTTTAGGCAACTTGGCATTACTGGATTTTTGGAGAGGATTTTTCTTAACCTTGATGCCTCTGAGTTGCCTTCTATATTGTTACAGAAAGCTCTCCAGGACATACGCTTGGTTTTCCTCAGTTCTTTTTAATATAACTTGAGGGAGTCTTTATATGAATCCCAATCAGAAGTTTCTCTGGAGGTTTTCGCTCTATTAAAGAGTTTCCTGCATTCTTTTCTTAGTGGATCCAGCCCCGAGTACCACCAGTGTGGTTTCTTTTTACCTCTTATTTGTATAAGAGGGCAGGCAGTTTCCAGAGATTTGTTGAGGGCTGTTGTGAGGTCATTGACTTTAATGTCAAGATCCTCAGTGTTGTAGGGTACGCTGTATAACTCAGATCTGATTGACCTTAATAGAGTTGCCCTATATAGAAGCCAATCTGTTTTCCGATGGTTACGGAAGGAAGGTTGGCTAAGAGGTTCGTCCATTACTTCGAATTGTATGTATCTATGATCAGAGAAAGAATGATCATTTGATACTTTCCAATTCGAGATAGTATGATAAATTTTATCTGAGACAAGAGTTATGTCAAGTACTTCCTGTCTGTTTTTAGTAACAAATGTGGGTTCATTTCCAACGTTACATATTGTTAGGTTAGTGTTCAATATATAATCGAAAAGAGACTCACCTCTGTCGTTTGTATTCGTGCTACCCCACACTGTATGATGGGCGTTAGCATCACTTCCAATAATGAGGTCAGTCTTCTGCCTATCTGCATCAGTGATAAGCCTCCTCAGAGTGTCTCCTGGGAGAGGGCCAAGGTGGTCATGGCCAAGATATGCCGACGCCAGCCAGAGAGTTCCTTTGACTGTTTCCAGTCTTGCGACGGTTACATCTCGATCACTGAAATTAGGTAGTAAAAATACATTTAGGCTACTTTTAACTAGTATGCAAGATCTGGGTTCACCTTTATCTAATGCATACAGCAAGTAGTAGTTTGGAGTCCTTAGTCCCCGAACGATGGATTTCACAATCCAGGGTTCTTGGATTAGGACGATGTCTTCTCCGCTGCTGGATAGACGAAGAAGCAGGGAGGCCGAGGCCTTGATAGAGTGTTGGAGATTAATCTGAAGAAATCGCAGCATCTTTGCTACAACCCTCCCGATCAACCTCCAACACGGTGACGTTGGAGTCTTCCGATTCCGAGGTTGAGCCCAGAAGAGCGTCCTCACTCAGAAGATCTTCATTGTTGTGGTCATCGATCTCCATGTCGCTGACTGTTTTTATTGTCTCCACTGTTGCCGAAGATGACCTGGATGCCTCTTCCTCTTCCAGTGATGGGAAGGTGATAGATGCACCAGGGTCTGCAGCTGCAGTTTCGACTGCTATGGAGGAAGTGGATGCACCAGTAACATCCGCGTCCTTTTTGTACACCTTCAGTGTGATGGTCTCAAACCCAAACCTAATCACACCTTTAGTCTGCGCCAGAGGAGCAAGGGACTCCTTATTTAGTACAATAATTGCACCTCTGTAGGGTCCCTTTTTCTCCTCCAGTTTCGCAACTTTCCAGTTGTGAGTAGGAAGGGATGGGTTCGATAGCCGGATCATCTGGAATATTACATCCATGCTGGAGAGTTCGGCTGTAACCATGGCGCGAGCTCTTGGTCTGCACGGGATTTTCTCCTTAGCAACAACCTCGAGCTTAGCACCAGGCCAGACTTCCCCTAACCGGCTAACGGCCAACGATAGAAGATCACACGATCTCTGATCGTCACAAACCATGAGCTTAACATGTCCTTGATGCCAGCCTCCATCGTTTGTGATTGGAGGTGGTCCCGGGTTCTCCATCATGATGCTCATGAAGCTCAACTGGAGCTTCCCCTTGACCACCTGCCAATTTTCCGCAGAGATCGTGCCATCGACGTCGTTCCCGTCAATGATCGCGACCACGATTTTGTTTTTAACCACATCACTGAAGGTCTTGTTCCCTCCACAGGGATGTGATGGAGCGCTGATGTTGTGCACTTTGGGGCGTTTGGGTACTGAAATTGTGCCCTCCATAGACCTTTGACGCTTCGACGTGGAGTCTCCGCTGGCCTGGACGCTATTATTAGCTAAAAAGCTTTTAGCCAACTTGATTTTTGCATCATGCTGAGAGTTCCCCCCGGCGCCAGGTTGTTCACCAAACACCCTGAGTATTCTCTTAGCATTGCGAATGTCCTTGTAGAGTGTCCTAGAAGGGTTGGGCTTACGCCCGCTCCCCCCAGGGCCTTCTTTAGGATTTGTGGAGTTGTTAGAGGTGGAGGGACCATGCTTCACAGTCCTACCACCGCTGGAATGAGGCAAAGAAGTTCGGGGAGGTTTACTCTCCTTAGTGGTAGCAGTACCATGCTTCACAATCTTACTACCACTGAACCGCGGTGTCGAAGTTTGGAGAGGTTTACTCTCTGAAGTAGTAATAGAAGGGCCATGCTTCACAGCCCCCCTGTTACTGGAAGGAGGTATTTCTACCATTTTACTCCTGCTTTTGCTTTCGGCAATAGGACTGTGAGAATCCACAGTACTACTACTTCCAGCGCAAGCCGGAGAAACAGCAGACGGCTTTTCAGTCGCACTGCTGGCCTGTCTCAAAGACCAGGACTTTCCACCATCTTTTGAATTTAAATTTTCCATAAGATCCCACGAGTAACGGAGAAAGGGTGGTCCATCTGCACAGAGATCCGTATATGCAGATAAGGCTAGTTAATCCGGAGGTCGCCTGGTATCCGGATCGTGTAGTGTGACTAAAGAAAGAATCTCTGAATTTAACAATCTGTTCGAAGTTGGGGTTAAGGTTAAACTGATGCACACTCCTTGAATTGCCTATTTATAAAAATAACAGTTAAATAATGAAACATAAGAAACATTGCAGCGGTGGTCGAGAGATTCAAATGTTTCTGTTATATTTCTATCGCCTATCATTTTTAAAGCTCCTTTTTGTATTCTATCCAAGAGACTCAAGTGGGTTATTGGATCACCTGTCTAAATATGGAAGTTGTACTTGAGCTTTGGACGAATATAGGCTCTATAGCTTACAGCCAGATTAGAAACAGTGAATAATGTCTTGCAACGTCGAAAAAAACCTTAATTCTTAACAACGATTTTGGTGACGTTGAAGTTGTGGTCTTTCCATACAAGGTGGTCTGTGATGCACATACCGAGAAATGAAAGCTGTTCAGTCTCCGCAATGTGAGTGCTGCTCATGGGAAATGGCTCGGGGTCTTAAAAACAGGAGACATCATCGACCCACATCCGAAGAACAAGGACGGGAATCGGGAAACGAATACGAAAAGCTGTGAGCACTGTCGTCAGCAAAACAATCATGGATCATTGATGAATAGGAGAAAGAGAGTCGGAGAAAAAACGGAGCCCTGTGGCATACCAGATTTTATTTTATGAATAACAGACTTAAGGCCGCTCAATACAACTTGTATTAAACGGTGCGAACGTTAATCGGAATAAAGAAAGGCAAAATCAAAAGCTGATAGCCTGTTGAAGTTTTGTTATACCTTTGTGTATATATTATATAGTATTATCATGGAGCGTGAATTTGTGGTACAAACGCTATACTGGTGATGGCGCTGAAATTAGCGCACGATTTTAAAGTGGAGAGTAGAATAAGTTGCAAAACAAGTAGTAAAGATGAGAATTTTTTTATTATTAAATTTAGCAGAGAAAAATGTAACAAGTACTATCGCTATGCTTAACATGTTGCCCCAATCGTTCGTCTTCATAAGAGTACTATAAGCTTTATATATTAAGGTCATACCTAGTTTGAGTATCATATTACTGACATATATTCTGCACATTATGTATTAGTTAAATCAACTCTTATAACTTTTAACTGAAATTCTACTTCATGAATTGAATCATTGGAGAAACAACGCTATTATCGTTAAGAGGCAATACTTAAACACTCGTTTAGTACCTTTTAACGCAGCGATTAAGGGGTTGGAATGTTATGATTACGACGTAGGTCTGTGTCTGGTTACGGTTCCCAGCCACTGCAATCTTAAAACAAACAAAAAAATGCGAGGAAGTGACAACTACTACGAAAGTATGACTCTTCTTATGAAAAATGCTATTCATCTATGATATTCGGGATCAGCAGAACAACACATTTCTGCCGAAATCACGTACAAGAGTTGTTGAAAGTTGCTGGTAACTGGGGTCCTAGTACCTAACGTGCTGTTGGTCTGCAAATTTAACATCGTAAATTTCGAGAATGTCCAAGTTTTGGTAACGGGCTCATATCATTTTGTTTTTCAGAATACCAGTAAATGGAGGTCGCAGAATAATGTGGCGTATTGTACATAGAGGGTGATGTTACAGAGGAGATAGGTTTTGATCCTATTGATTCCACACAAATACTCAAGCATCGCTGGAAAAATGAAAGATAGAAGAAATATCACATCTCTAACTTTCAATTTTATCGTATGTACCTTCATGGATACAAATTTCTTTTTCATTTGGATATTTTAATTATCATAAGCTGGATACATAAAATCCGTCTTATAATTCCAGATTGCAGTTAAACTTCTGCCCTTTATTCTCGTTACAGACGTCTAAGTTGCAGCAAATAACACAAATTTATGTCTTTGCTTTGCATTATTTGAAATCATTTTATAGCCTTTGGCCTGCCTTTCTTAATGGCCATTACATTTGTGTGTTTTCCGGTCATCGCAGTTCATTTTCATTAAAAATGCAAAATTTATAAACACTTTCACGATTTTTTGTTGCCAACTGATTTTCCTACACAAACACACGCACATACAGTAAATACGTGTAGATAAAACAACAAAAACAACTTCCTGTTTTTTTTTTTTGCAACCACCTCCTGGAACATCAATGAAAAACTTTCAAATGGGAAAACTTTTCTCGATTGTTTCGAAGGAAAAGTATATCGTATGGCTGAAAATCTTTGCTGAGAATCTTTACTGCCGCCACCAAACGACCAAAGACAAGCCATCCTGGCCATTTGTATTAATTAGACGTAAGCACAGGAAAACTTTAAGGACACAACACAATACACAGCCAAATTGAGAACCGAATGCAGATAACAACCGAAAACAACAAAATGAATTGATTGTGAAATTTCCGTTGTTGTCATTCGACGAACGGTCTGTAGGAAAAAGTAATGCCATAGTGAGTGGGTAGGATGGACCAGCCATCACAGAGGCATACTTGCATAACTATGTGTATACCTTACATCGTCCCCACAGAATTCAATTGAAAATCAAATCGATTGCAACAGACACGGGGTGTGAGGTCGCTCAACGTTAAAAGGACGAAGTGTCCTGCATTCGAAAATATTTTCATTTCCGTTTAAAGGATTAAACCATAACAAGTTCGTTGCAATGATATCCTCTTTGGAAGACGGAAAAAACCAACGTAAAATGGTTAAATTCAACTTCTCTTCTGAGGAACTGTTGTTGTTGTCCTGAGTATATCCTTGCGAGTATTTTAAACACACTTTACCATCCTAAAACCATGTGTCGCTGCAGGGGAAACGGAAAGGGATCCTTGGTGTTGTGTGTGAATTTATGGCAGATTTCATACTATGCACCGCATTATTATCCTTGAATACTACTAATCGCATTTACATAGGGGATTTATGCTGTAAACACCCACGCAGGGACCTCATTCTCATCTTGTCTACTTGTATAAGAATTTATATGGAGTGCAGCTCGAAGGATGTTGCTCTGTTAGTCTTTTCCGCAAAGCAAAGCAAAAGTTGGCAGTATGAGAGTTTCGTATGAATGAATAATATGATATTAATACGTACGAACTGCACTTGGGATATGCTTTTGGGGAAGAGATGCAAAGCATGGATATGGGGATATTTGCCATTGGAGAGTGGAACTTTATACTGCAGTCAGTAGTTAGTTATCCCATTGATAAATGTTCAAAGTTTTTTATATATGAAAGAGCGAGCGGTTTTTGAAAGGTCCCTAAGCTGCTTTTAGCTGCGATTATAGTCCGATTTGCAAATGAAGTTATTATTTACTGAGCTGCTAGACAAGGGTTTCGGTTGACTTTAGATGACGAGGAAGGTTTAAAGCTTGTTTGGTGGGGATTTCAGAAATATATTTGGAAATGAAAAAAATTACTTTATTAATTTTATGTTTGTAGGTATAGCTATGTTCGAAATTGCAGTATCGTTTTCCTCAAAATAGGAACTGTTGATGGCTCAAAATTTCCTTTTGAACTGCAACAAATTAAAATCCGAAAGTAAATAAAGTTTTTATAGTAACTGTACTATAAGAAATAATTTTAGTGTTGTGGTAATGATGTAGATTCTTGGGGTCTTGTTTTTCGGTAGATAAAAGTGAAATAGATTGCATCGCACAAAACATGGCAAAATATTCATAAACCGTGCGCAAGAACTTCAGTTTCTTAGAGGGCGTTAAGCTTTTAAGCACAAACACACTATTCTCTTAAACCTTAAAATAGTTTTCTTTCTGGACAATCGATAATCGATTATACATAGTTGCTTTTAGTCAAGTGTGCGATTTCTTGATTTTGATTTAGATGCTAGTTTTGGTCTATGTGATGGTTTGGTTGAGTAGATTGATGTTGGTACTGATGCTGGTCTGATTAGAAAAAAGTTTTCTGTTAATTTCAGAACCCTGCAATTTAGTACGACAGTAGGTACAAATCTTACACAAGTTGTTCCTTCTGGGGAATCAATTTTAAAATTCTATTTAGTCACGCGATCACCAAAAACTAAGGCCATGTATCAGAACTTGAACGCAGATGAGGCATTGAATGCTGCATTCAGGTTGGTTTGTGCTGCTTGGAAAGACGACTCTTGTTTTTGTCTGCCAGAATTTTAATTATGTAAATTGACTTGAGCGAGGCCGAGGAAAAATATTATTTAGTGATCATTCGGATTATTGCGTTCCGAATCTTAATTTCGGTGCTTGGGCCTCGAGCTATTTTTTTTATATTGTGAAGCTTAATTTTCTTTGGATTTCTGGGAAATTTATTTAGTTTTATTTATAAGAATATTAATTAAAAAAAAATACAATTAACTACTGTACATTTTGTGATAAATTTTATTCACCCGAAGTATGTCAAGAAGGAGAACAACTTAAGTCGTGCTTGGATTGCAGCAAAAAGAAAGTTTGTAAGTAATAGTCGAATTAAATTCGAGAATAAAATCGGTTCTGCGGTTTCTTTGTTTATCTTCGAATTGGACAGCTAGTGGGGCACTATATGTGTCGATATTAATATGTGATTAGAGTTTTACTTATCTATATCTTGACTTGGAATAATGCTTCGCCAAAAATAAAATCATGACAGATTCTCCCATCCAAGGAAATATTAAATCTAAAATTAAAATTAAGATCAGATAAATTTATGTTCAAACAGAAACACAAAACTTTAGAAAAAAACGCTTGATTAGGTCTTTAAGATTAGGATTCTTAAATTTCTTTTTTTATAAAATTATTTTTTAAAAAAACTAAAACAACTCCTTTGGTAGTTAAAGCTAGAACAGAGTACATTGTGATTTCTTAGGCAAATATGAATTTATTTATAAACAACAATTTGCAATATAAAATTGTGTATATATACACATAATATGTAGGTATGTAAGAATAGTTAAAACATTTTTAAAAAAATTTGCTTGCGCTAATTTGAAGTTTATGTTATTGCCCAAATGATAATTAAAAATAAGGAACCCTTAGCATAATAGATAGTGCGTTGGACTGTCATAAAGAGGTTCTTGGATTCGATTCTCAATCTGGTGTTTACTGCTACTTGCGAGGAATTAAGAAATCCTACAAGAGTATCGGCAGAAAATTGTAGGTCCCCACTCAGGAATAGTTGCGAGTTATAAGTCACTATAGGTTTGTACGAGCAGTAATGCCCTCTTAATAATTTTTAATTAAATTTCCAAAAAAAAAATATTGACAAAAAATATCATTCATAAGTTTTGATATGCAATGATTTTAAATCCCATTTTTTTTTTGGCTTACCTCCGGCCATGCCTCAAAAGATTTAAATTTTAAATCAACTATTTTTGTAAGAACTATCTATTTTTTATTAATTAATAAATTTTTCAAAATTTTGTATTAAATGAAGCGTAAGCAGAAAAAAAATATCAAAATTCTAGCGGACGTTTTCGAAAAAAATTACGGTAATAAAAGATATTTTTTGATAAAAGAACAATTTTTGTAGAAAGTATTACAAATCTATTAATTATTAAGTTGCAAAAAAATCGAGCATCGCCAATACTATTCAAACATCTTAGGAGTTTCATCAAAATAAAAAAAATTAGTAAAATCAATTGTAGCATTTTTGAAAGAATTGAAAAAAATGTTTTTTTTTTTTATTCCGTTATGAAAAATTGGAACTAAGGAAAAAGTCATACAGTTTTTGAATATCCATTTTTTTATATTAAATTTTGAATATCAAAAATCAAACAATTTTAGAGAAACAAAAATAAATTTTCCTTAATTAAAAAAAATAAAATGCACGACTGGATCGCACGAACTTGCTCCTATGTAAAAGTACTTTGGAATTTAAGATACATTTTATAAATATAAAACATGGATTTAATGAGATAATAATGTTCAAACGCATAAAATTGCCGTCTGGTTTCCGGAAAAGTATGAATTTATGCAAATAAACTTTAAAAAATCGTTTTATTATTAAATAAAATTTTTATATAAGAAATTTCTCAAAAATTTTTCAAGGAAAAAATGTCGAATTCGAATTTTAAGTATTTAATAATATTAGGAAATAATTTCAAAAAATAATCGTTCATAGGTTTTGAAGATATTGATTTAAATTTTTTTTTTTTTTAAACCCAATAAATATTTTTTCGAATATTTTTTTATACAATATTATTTTAAACTTAAGGGGACTCCTGCTAAAAATTTTGGGTTATAATCCTTAGAGCCGTTAATGAAAAAGTCGAAAATCAAAAAAACGGGTCTATGGCAGGTACCCCTAATAACATTTTGCCCCAAAATTTTTTTTGACCAAAATGTAGTCCATGTCCATAATATCACATTTAATTTTTTTATCAAAATCGTTAGAGCAGTTTTCGAGATAAATAAGATTTTGCATTACGGGTGTATGGGGGGTACCCTTAGTTTTGGAGCTAAAAAAAAATTTCAATTTCTCCTCTAGGGAATCACCGAAGACCCTTAACTACCGAGTTCGAAGAAAATACCTCCGGTAGTTTAGGCTGTAGTTCGAGGTACAGACATACAGACATACAGACAGACAGACGGAATTGTCGGACCCACTTTTTTCGTCTTCGCTATCATCGTAATGTCAACTTTGATCAAAATCTCGAGTTCGATTTTTTTCCAAATGCAGAACTTGCCCTATAGTACCTATATCGCAAGTAAAAATACAATGCAAGACTGGATGGCACGTACTTTCGGTTGGAATTTAAGAATTTCATAGAAATTGAATCAGAAAATTAGAAGTTATGCAAACGAAATTTTAAAAAATCGTTAGTAGTATTTTATTTATAAATTGACTTTTTATAAACGAATTTTTGCTGAAATTTTTAACAAAAAAAAAACTTGGTATGCCAATATCAAGTATTTAAAAATATCGTTCACTCGTTTTTTAGATATTGAATTTTGTTTTTCAAACAAACAAAAATCGAAATCTTTTAAGCCCAAAGAATGGCGCAAAATTTTAAACAGCCTATTGGTAAGGTATTAGTATGATACTACTTAACAATTCGCTTACTTTAAAGTAGTTTACTAACTCATTCTTAATTTTAAACATTTTCAAACTAGTATCATACTAAAGCAATTTTCTTAATAAATTGTTTCTGAACACACCTAAAACAATGAAACATTTTAAAATCCGTTCAATTATTTAATCAGATTTTTTTTTATAAAATTAAATCTTGTTGATACTCGTATCTACCTGGCCTAACAATAATAAGGTTGACCTTATTTTATCTTGCTCAAAAAATTCTTCAAAGTGTCTGATTCTCAGTCCCCTGATGTGTCCCCAGTGCGTTTTTGAAAAGAAAAATTATTACCGTTCTCTTATTTCAGGTCTCATACTTAGATGAATTGCACCAAAGCTACGGAAAATAAGACATCTTTGCTACGAAATAGATAGATATTTTTTAGTAATTTATTTTATTACAAAAAAACTTAATTAAACTTTGTCCCCCGCTTTTTGTATCAGTCCCCCGGCATATTGAAACAGTCGAAAAAATCAATAACTAGGATATCGATCGAATTTCCAGCACTGGCAATTTGAAGTACCAAATCTCCTTACAATAAAATTGTGGTGCACATCGATTCTGTTCCTTATGTTAGTATTGTAAAAAAGACATTTGTGCAAGAAGTCGTGGATTGTCCCTTTAGATTATCAGTCCTCTGGTGAGGTTTTACAAAACAAATTTGTATGTAAGAAGCCATATTTGTTAGCAGTATAGTATAGGTTTAATAAAACTGTAATATTTTATATATATTTTTATTTTATAAAGTAAAACCTTAATACCTTTTTTGCGCAAAAACCATGAAAAACCTCAGTCCCCTGGCCACAGTCCCCTGGTTAATAAATGAGCAAATGATATTTAATTCAGAAACCTGAGAAATTTTTAGTTATATTGAATTTCGAACTTCATTGCGAAATATTTTTAAAATTTTTAAAAAGAATATTATTTATTTTAAATTGATTCTTAGAAAAAAAAATTTAATTATAATATATTATATTCTCTTAATAAAATGCTAAATAACATTTATTTACCATGAATTTTTATGTTTATAAAGAATAATTAAATTTAATTTCTATATTTCAATGTGTACCCAAGAGAAAATATGAAAAAAAAAAATAAAGATTTATTCAGTTCCTTTAAAAAAAAACTCAGTACCCTGAACATCCTTTTTCAAAAAATGTCCTTAAAATCGTCATTTTTTATTTTTTAACTGGCCGCTTTCAACAACGCAAAGGGACGTTCTAATGATCATCTAGAACAACTCTTACGACTTTTGGAATCCAAAAATGTCGTGCCGAAATTTGTAATATTTTATTCCATTGTTTGTAACGGGTGATTTTTTAAGAGCTTGAGAAC